>JANBXA010000367.1:14892500-15492500 GCA_030556225.1 Cricetiscus sungorus | reverse complement strand
GGTTGTGGTTTTTCTAGCAAAGCAGTCAGAACCTTGACATTATTGACAAGGTGTGTTAGCCAACTATTGATTTGAGAATTTCTCTGGCTGTTGTAGGATGTTTGGTTCACTACTGACTTCTATCTATTACAAGCCAGTGTCCTTCCTCCCAAATAGTGACAACCCAAGATACTACCATGTACCTCCAGGAGGCCGGCCAAAAGGATTATCACTGGTGAGAAGCACTACTCCAAAGAAAGGGACTACCCCCATGAATGACATTGTGGAATTAATTCCATAAATTTTAATACCCACTAGCATTGCATTTTTTTTCTGCCTCCCTGTCACATTTTTACTGACTATTTTGTATCTATAATTCTGGGAAACCACAAAGCTAGCAAACTCCCAAACTCTGTTCCAGAAATGTCTTTTTCTATGAGAGTTCATATCCACCCCTGTATAGCTTAGATAAAAATACAGCTGTTCACTTTGTCTACCTCTAACCAGAGCAGATGTAATCCCTGCTGTGAATGCTCCAATGGAAGCACAGTTGCGCCACTGGTAGAGAAGGGGAGTTGTCACAGTGCCCCGATGCAGACTACAGCCATGGTCCTCCAACCTCTCACTCCCTTTCTCTCCCATAAAGTCAGCCATGCTTCTGGAGATGCCTGGTATTGGCATTTATTGAACCAATACTGGTTACAAGCCAAATGGGGCCTAGTGCACGTGAATGGCAAAACTCACCAATACAATATGACAAGTGGCAGGTAAAGTAATAAAATGTCTTCAAAAGCCATAAAAATTTGACTTTTCCCCTAGATTTCTCCTACATAAAATTGGTCATTTCTGTATTAAATCTATATATTTGTTAAAAGGTGATTGTTCATCAGAGCATCTTTCGCAGTCTGTATTTGTAAAGGTCGTTTATGTTTAACTGAGGCTTGACCTCAAAATTCAGACTTTTGGATGCTCTTAAAATGTTGGTACATTTTACTCTGCATTTGTTGTGTGATGCATGGGAGGGGTTTAGGGAAGAGAAGGGAAGGGGGACATGATATAATTCTATTAGTATTTAAAAAACTGTAAGATTTTATACAAACAAAATTCAATTTGACATAAAAATGTCATAAATCTTATTATATCATATATATATATATATACTTTAAATAATTTTGAGGTTACTTACAGTAATGAATAGAGTATAAATGCTAATGAGGTACTCTTCAACTATAGTGTGTAGGGGATAAAGGCAGAAAACAATCTGTATTCTTGTTCAGCACAAAGGAAGCATTTTGATATGAAATACTGTGAACTTCTTAATGCAGATCATGGAAGGCCACCTCTGTCTGTCTATGACGTTATCTATCTGATAAATGTCATTCTTAAAAGAATATCAATTGAGATTTATGTTCCTGGCTTTTAAAATATGGAATTTAATATTCAAGGTCTGTGACATAAGGTCAGCCTCACTGAGAGTTCCTGAAAGTAAAGTAAAATGAGACAATAAAGAATAAAACCATTGTTAATCCCCAAACCATGCTATTATTTCTCCTTCATTGTCTTGTTCATCAGCCTCCTGGTTTCCATTTTTCTTCATGAATAAATTACTGTTTTAATGATTGACTTTTATTTTATTGTATGTGTGTGTTTATATTTATGTATGTATGTATACATGAATGCAGGTGCCTATGGACACCAGAAGGTGTGTCAGATCCCTTAAGGTTGGAGTAACAGGGGCTTATGAACTGCCCAACCTGGGGACCCAATTTGGATCCCTTGCAAGAGAAATATCCTTTCTTAATCACTAAACCATTTCTTCAACTCCATAGACAATTTACTTTTTTCTTTGTCTTTTAATGTTTTGTGGAAATATGGCTGAACAAACAATTACTTCTGGGAACTCATATAGACAGTCTCTATTTTCTTTATCCTTTTAAATATACTCTCTCAAAACTACCATGGCCACAGCCATGTTAGCAATGATTAATTATTGATTAGAGAAAAATTATTGGTATAGCTCCCCACCTTTTTTTTTTTAAGCAAAACACATCTCCTGACTCATATCCTTTGAAGGAAAGCTTTCCCAGCATTTCTAATTTGTGCACAGGTTTTCTCTCGGGACTAGAGTCTTTGCAGTATGCTGCCAGGAAAGCCATCTTGTATGAAATCAGTCACTGTTAATACTCTTGCACAGAATGGAATAAATATTCCTTTCCCACTCCCAGATACTGTCTGTGGAAATTATCAGTAATTCTAAGCATTGGTGCAATCACTGTACAAAGTGACATTATCAGAGGTATGGCATTGACAGGGAGAATAACAAAGGCACCAAGTAAGATAAAGTAATTTGCAAAAGTACAGTAGGTCATCACAGTGATGTCTAAACTGCTTTAAGTAATGGGTATTACATGGATGCTCACATCTTTATTCTGAGGAGCAACAACCTGGGATATGTCTGTAGTTCACCTGACTTGTGCTTAAAAGCATATGTTACATTACAATATACACTAGTGGACCTTGTAAAGCTACTGGGTCATGAATCAAAAACAAGACAAAGACATATAAGTAGGTAGAGATTTAGTAGAAGGAAGGCAGTGATGAGAAAGAACAAAAGAGGGTAGAAGGATGCGAGTGACATAAATGCATTATACACATGTATGAATTTGTTAAAGAATAAATAAAATATAAAAATGTTTGTTGTTGATATCAAGATGGAATATTTATTTCCAAGTCCTGGATTAGCCTATTTGGAGTCTTTCGCCTGCATACTTAAAAATACAGTCTGTAAAAAATGTGTGTAATTAAATAAAAAATAAGTGTGAATGATTCAGCTAACATATGTGTTTTGCAGCAGATGACTTGTTCAAAAATATAAATATTTAATATGTGTAAGATTGGTATTAGTTGAATAGATTCTGGAATGTAGTCAATGATCCATCACCAAGCTTACTCATTTTATTGTAAAGGATCATAAGGATTTTTAGAGTCTATATATGGGTATCTCTTGGTTAATTTTGAATTTCAACTTGAGATGAAGAATCATCTGGGACATGGTCCACTGGGCAGGACCCTGAAGGATTATCTTGATTATTAACTGAGATGAGAAGACCTACGCATTGTTGCTGGCACCATTCCCCTGGTTGGGATCATGGACTGAATAAAGAGAAAAACAACACAATACAAAACAAGTTGAACACCAGCATTCATCTTTCTATGATCACTGACTGTAGACAATGTGATTGGCTCCTTCATGCTGCTGTAACAATGACTTCTCTGTAATGATGAGCCACATCAGTGGTTCTCAACCTGTGGGTTGAAATCCTTTAGGGGTTGAACAATATTTTCTCAGGGGTTTAATATCAGATATCCTGATATCAGATATTTACATTATGTGCATAATAGTAACAAAATTACAGTTATGAAGTAGCAATGAAATGTGGTCATCACAACATTTGGAACTCTATTAAAGGGTCATAGCATTCAGAAGGTCGAGAACCACTGACCTAAACCCTCAAACTGTGAGATAAACAAACCCTTCCTAAAATTGTTTTCTGTCTGTTACGAGCAGGTTTTTCCCCGCCAGTCTTGTCCCACTGCCACGCTAGCCCCCAATAACACACAGAGACTCTGTATTTAATATAATGCTGTTGGCCAGTTACCTGTTTCTTGTTGGCTAGCTCTGTCTTAATTATTAACCCATTTCTATTAATCTAAGTATTTCCACGTTGTCTCATCTTACCAGTGAGAGGGGCTGGCATTCTACCTCTCTGGTCTCTCCATGTTGACTCCTCCCTACTACTTCCTCTCTCCCCCTTGTCTCCTAGTCCTGCCTATCTTGCTTTCCTATTAGCCAAGAGTGAGTGGTGAGGAGATACCATGTAGCTGCTGAGGGAGCCAGAGGTCTGGGGATCACTGGTAAGCCAAGACCATGTTGAGTTACACAGATTAATAGAAATGGGTTAATAATTAAGAGAGAGCTAGACAATAAGAAGCCATAGCCATTGGTCAAACAGTTTTGACTAACATAAGCCACTTTGTATTTACTTGGGACTAAACAACTGTGGGACCTAGTAGGACAAAAGCATCCATCTACAGGAGACCTGGACCTTAGTAAGAGTGGAGAAAGTGGCTGAGCCAGAGAAAGCACGCATCCATTTCCTCCCTGTTGTTATGGATGTAATGTGACTAGTTCTTTGAAGTTCTAGCCACTGTGACTTCCTTACACAGATGAACTGTAACTGGAATTTGTGACCTAAAATAAACTCTCTCTCCTTTTGGTTACATTTGTCGTGCTAAATTATCATAGCAATGGGAATTACATCTAGGTCAAAGGCCAGGCTCATACCAATCCCAGTTCTGATAGTATTTTTTTTTAAATGGTGACTCTGGGCCAGATCATTTCTCAGGGTAGTCAACCAAGTCAAGGAGAGTATAGTGGTTTGAATGAGAAGTGGCCCTCATAGCTTCATGTATCTGAACATTTGGTCCTTAATTGGTGGTATTATTTAGGGATCTTACAGTACCTTTAAGAGGTCTAGCCTCTCTAGAGGAAATATATAATTGAGGGTGAGTTTTAGGGATTTATGGTCTGACCCTACTTCCTGTTCTCTCATACCCTGCACTGATTTTGTCATGTATGTAATAAGAAGTTTCTTCTCTGCTTCCTGCTCCAGCTGTTCTGCCTCCATCCCCCATCCCATGATGGTCTCTCCCCCTCTGGGGCCATGAGCCCAAATCAATGCTTTCACTTATAAGTTGCTTTGGGTCATGGTGTTTTATCACAACATCAAAAAGTACCTAATGCAGAGAATTAAGACACTTTGTGTTTTTCCCCATGTGTAATGATTTAAATATGGTTTAAATGTAAAATGTCCTTCACGTTCCCATTCGTCCCTAGTTGTTGATACTATTTGTAGAGGTTACAGAACACTTAGGAGTGGAACCTTGCAAAAAGACGTAGATCACCGGAAATAAGATTTGAAGGCATATTGTCTCACCCCACTTCCTGTTGTCTCTGTGCCCTGTGTGCAGATGAAATGTGATCTATTTCTTTCATGCTCAAGCTGACATGCCCTCCTCCTATGCTTCCACAATAGACTCTGCCCCTTTGGAATCACAAGCCAAAACCAATATCAATACTTTGGTGTATATGTTGTTTTTGGTCATAGTATTTTTATCACAACAACTGGCAACAGGAAAGTATCTGGTCTTACGTCTGAGAATAATTCTACAGATGTATTCTAGCACCAGGGCATTTGAAAAGGAAGAAAAACATGGGATCTTCTGAGGACTTAATTGTTTCTGTATTCATCTGGCCAGTCTAGACTCCTTGACTCCCTGTGGATGTTAATTCCAAGCACATTGCTCACTAAATCTCTTATGTTTACATTTATAGCCCAAACTTTAACTTCTAGAAGACACTGAAACAGTAATAACATTTTTGCTTTCTACAAGGACGACATGGAGAATATTTCAACCTCAGTAACCATATTGTTTTAATCTTAATAAGAACTGTGAAGGTTAGTATAAATTTCCAAATTGATAAAATGTAGAATCATTGCAAAATGTCTATGGAGAATTGTTATAGTCAAGTCCATCGTGGTGGAAGATCCATCCAACCTGTGGGTAAACTCAGTCATGGGCAAGGGGATCCTGGACTGCAAAAAATGGAGAAAACCAGCTGGGCAAAAGGATGCAAACCTTTGTGATGATCTATCTCTTGACTGTACACATAATACAGCCAGCTCATCAAGCTCCTATTGACTTGACTTTCAGTCATAATGAACTTAACCTTGGACAGGCACCCAGAATAACTTGCTTTTGTTAGAGTATATATTTTTTTTATCACCATAACAGGAAAAGAAACTAAGGATAAAACTCTTTAAGAAAAACAATTCTACATGGTCAAGGGATAGACTGTATTCTTTTGTACATTCTCCCTTCATTTCAAGGTTGCCCAACTGCACCTCTATTTAGCATCAAATAGAGGTGCAAAATGGCTTTTTAAGTATCTTTGGAGTCCACAGTTTTCTAAAAACATCTTGGCCATATAAGCACTAAGCAAGGGCTGAATGCTTCATTAATACTCAAATCAATTAGAGTCTGAAGTAATGTAGAGATTTCAGGTCTTATTTATTGAGGGGTTAATGTAAGACATGATCATGATAGCTTGTTAACTAGCCAATAGGAGTCATTTTCTAAAGAAATTCATTAGTGAGATTTGGGTGATCTGAGACTACTTAAGTGAGAATCAATATTTCTAATCCCATTTGAAGCATTCTAGCAAAGATAATCGGGCTTCAGTACAGACACAGATATGACATTCCCAGATTTTAAAGATTTGATCTTTAACTGAGATCAAAGAGGCAGTATTCAGCATGAAGTTAGATGAAACTTACTAAGAAAGAAAGATTTCACGAATTCTCTGACAGCAGGTTGTGACACTCTGCTACAGTTGCGTCTTTTATTTATGTGAAGAAATTGTTACAAGATCTTGCATATTGGTAACATGACCAACTGCTTGTCAACCAAATAAGCATACATCTCTCACAGCTTAATTATCATCTAATTAGCTCCCTTAGTACTATCAGAATTGTTATTTTTACAATAGTGTAATGTCGACATTCAGCAGGCATACAGCTTAGACAAAATAACTTATTGTACTTTCTAAGAGAAAGCCCTAAAAGGAATGAGTTTTATGGAAGTGGGATATTGATAAATTTATCCTTACGAATTTCACAAGTTTCAGAATAACATAAGGTGTGTGTAATACATATATAATATAATCTATTACCACAAAAAGAAAATAATTGAAAAACACATATCATAGAATTAAGAATGTCATTATACATATATGTGTGTGTTCATACATGTAAAATATATTACATTGGTGAATTTTTAGGTTTTGTTTGAACTTACTGAAAAACTGACAAGATTCCCCATCCTAGTGTTTATACCAAAGTATGTTAATGTCAGGTATTTTGGGGCTAGTTTGACCTTGACTATCTCTGAGACAGAAAATTTGGAGAAAACAAAGCATCTCAAAAGCAAACACATTGTTCTCATGAGAACTGCTGGACAACAAACTATTTCAACATATGATTGCTGTTCATTTCATGATATGAACATGTCAACAGTTCACAAAATATGTCACAAGTTCAGCCATAAAAACCTCAGCCACAGGAGGAAAACACAATCAGAAACTTGAGTTGAGGGCCTCCCCGGCCCACTCTATGCTGTGGTACCCACATGATCCCACCTCTCTATCTGCTATTAGTTGATCTACTTTGATGTCTCACCTGAGGGAACACTGTGCTTAACCTGAAACTCTGGAACAGGAACTCTAGTGCTCAATGTTCTTAGCACCCAATTGATGTTTCATTCCTCCCTCTCCCTCTTTCTGCTTCTCCTTGTCTGTCTGTCTGTCATCTATCTATCTATCTATCTATCTATCTATCTATCTATCTATCTATCTATCTAAATATCTGTCTGTCTCTTTATTGATTAATATATCCACATGGTACTTGCTATTTATTCTTATACTTGGCTTGCCACTTGGTAAACTCATTAATCCAAAACCAAAATTATTAGTAAGATGGATCATTCTCCAGACAAGGCAGAAAAAGAATGTAGGTGTGATGTATTCTTTAGGTTCCTTTCCTTCACGAATACATTTGACAATCTCAACCCAGGGCATCTTGAACTCATCACTTTCCTTTCCCATTCTCCTCTTCAGTTCCTATTTTTTCATTCCTTTCATAGACCATGGAGTCCTTCATATGTTTAAACATTTCTGTAAATCATATTAAAAAAGATATGCATGCAGGTGTGTGTGCATGTGTACGTGTATATGTGTAAACTAAAGGTTGATAGATGTCTTAATCAGTCATTTCTATCTCTTAATATTTAAGAAAACCCTCTCTCTAAATATAGGACTCAACTATTCACTTAGGGTAGCTGACCAGTGAACTCCATAGATCTGCCTGTCTCTTCCTCTGTCAGCACTAGAGTTATATGTCACCATGCCCAGTTATTATATGGGTGTGGGACACCTAAACTCAAGTCCTCATGTTCTCACTTTATTGACTGAGCAATCTCTCAGACCCCTACTACCCCTTTTATAAGTAGTTTCACCAAAATACAACCTTTCTCACGTATAAAGATATTATTCATACAAGCTTTGGTCCTATAACAACATAACCATTAGCAAAAGAAACTATATAATACCCAAGCCAAAACTTTATAGCTACTTAAATAAGGTTGTCCACCATAACATGTGCTCACTGGATGTTTGGCTAACTTTCCTGCAGGTCTGTCGCTGGATCCTTAGTACAGTCATAGTCAGCTATTTGCTGACCAAGGACTAGGGTCCAAGAGAATCACACTGCTGAATCTGCTGGCAGGTATGGACAAGAACTGGGAACTCTCCATTCATATACTTAAGAAAGCAAGAATTTAGCTCTTCCTTGTGTGTTTTCAAGAGATCCCTCGAAGAAAATAAAAGAACATGTTGCCAGGAAGCCTGGAGTCCTAGGTCTAGAAAATTCCATCCACTAAATCCCAATGCTAACATAATTCTTGATGTGTTTCAGTTTTTCAAGAATTGCAGAAATAGATTCAACCACTTATTAGGAGTACCAGAAAATAATCACATTTACTGTATAGAAATCTGAAGAATGTATGATCTCTTAGTCCATGTAATATATCCATTCATATATGTCTAGGATTGCATTAATACATTACTCAGCAATTTCAGGAAATGGACTGAATGTTTAAATATGTACATTTGAAATCTCAGAAATATTAATGTGTTAGGGAAGCTTTGGTACTCCTTGGTACTTTATCACGTCATCCTGTTTATAATTTGCTGACTGTAACTTACGGTTTCTTCCTGTATATGCTAGAATCCTGAAAAAAGAGGCTCCAATACCAGTGAAGGGATGGAGAATGGCTGTGTTATCAAGGCAAGGGAAAGCTGGCAAAGGAGAACAAAACCTTTCTTCTATATCCTAACATGGGCTCCAGCAGAAGGTATAGAGCAGATTAAAGGTGTACTGAAGGCATGTGTCTTTCCACCTCAAGATCTAGATCAAAAGCCTGTGTCTCCCAGCCTCAAGATTCAAATCAAATGTATGTTGTCTTCCTGCTTCAAGATCCAGATTACAGGTGTGCCCTCCATTTCTGCATTGTAGTTCATTCCACATATAGTCAAGTTGACAACCAAGAATAGTCATCACATATGTATAAGATGCTTTATAGTATAGAAATGGCATGCAGTTTCTTCATAAGGTAAATATACAATGTACTGTTTGGAAATCAGAAACGAAATGACAATTGATTTCCAGTGCTCCCTGGGATAGTTGTGTATTTTATTCAGGTTATTTATTTAGCTTTTATTCATATATTACAAGGGTAGAGTTTCTTTGGGGGAAAGTGTGATGAAAGTTTCTCAAGGAGACTCTCCAAAGTTCACTCTTGCTGTAGCTAAAATGCTCTTATGTTCCTGGAAACAAAGACTCTTCTTCTCCAATATGTCCTTTTACTAAATGCCCATCTTTGAAATCCATCAATTTACTGCAATTTATTGTGATACCCCCATTTGTTTTTCTCTTATTTGGGGAAGGAGGAAATGCTGTAATTATATGATAATCTCCAAAATGGGCTTTTTATTGTAAGATTTATTTTTATTATCTATGTGTATCTATGTGTGATTGATTGCAACATGTGTATTGATATTCACAGAGGCCACAAGAGGGTATTTAATCCCTTGGAGCTATAATTCAAGGGAACTGTAACTTAACAGCATATATGAACAAGTTCATTAGAAATCTATTCCAATGTATCATCAGAAACCATTTGACCATTTATTTGCATCATCAGAAAAAGTGTATAGCCACAATTATGTCAACTATGAGAAGAATGTTTTTGAGTATATTCCACAAAAAAATAAATTGAGGTGACCATATATAGCTCATATATTAATTTAAACCTTTATATTTATTTTTTATTTATGTTTACAGGCATGAATCAGTGTATTAATGTGTACATATGTATATGGGTATCCATGGAAGCCAGGAGGGGATGTCAGATCCCTAGAACTGGAATTACAGTCACCAGTTGTGAGTCATCCAATGTGATCGATGGGAGCCTAACTAGATACTTAGTGCAAGCAGCAGGTGCTTTTAACCATTGAGCCATCTCTGCATCCGCAAGATTTTAAGAGTTTAGATTATAGCAGGCTATATAGACAACCAAATATCCTCGATTGTACTTCTTTGCACTCCAAGGGATATTTTGCTTTCTTCCCTTTGTGACAGATGTTTACAGGACTTGCACTTATTCCTGTGCCTATTTTAACGACATTCTTGTTGCTGTTGCTAAGTAAAAGTACTTAAGCTAAATTGATTATGCTGGCAATTCAATTACATTCAAATTCACAGAGTTAAAATCTGTTGATTTCAATAACCAAAATGGAGCCAGCGATTTCAACGAAGGTACTGTTATGAGATTAGAGGTAAATTTTAATTTAAGGCTGAGGAAATAATAATGTAGCAATTAAGAGCACTTGCTGCTCTGGCAGAGGACCTGAGTTTGGTTTCCAGCACTCGCATTATGCAGCTCATAACTATGTGTAACTTCTAGCCTCATGGGATCCAACACCTTCTCCCTCCTTGGCTAGCCATACACATGAAGAATGCACTGGTGCAACCACACATACCTTCACACAAGTAAGAATATTATAAGAATTAACCAAGAAAATGAAAATCCTGTAGTTTCCACATTTTACTCACAGAATATCACCTGTCCATCCCATTTTGTAGTCTTCGGTTGTTAGCTTACTATTAGATCACTGAAGGTCCCCTTTTGCCTTGTGATCAATGAGAAAGTTTGCCAAAGGCAAGAGGAGTAATTTTCAATCTCCTACAATATACATCTCTGACCAGATATTGAGCTTCTTTTATTACCTTCAGCCAATTCACACTGGAAATTGAACAGCATTCATGCAGTAACTGCTATGGTAAAGCATTGCATTGAAGGTGAGCAGGTGTCATATTTCTAATGCTGAATAACTCCTAAGCCGACTTAAATGACAGCTTCCCAATTTTAATTTGTACATCACTCTGCAATGCAATAGCGATTAAAGCTTCTGTGCAAATATATCCCTCCTCGTGTGAGGTAGAACCTGAAACCAGCTACTTACAATTCACTCCTTAATAACTCATAGGTACTTAATTCCAGTAAGCATAACTGGAAAAGAGGAGGCATAACTTTACTGTCTCCCACTGAGAGGAAGAATAAATCACATAGAGATGTACATAATATCTCTCTCCTAAATTAGACATTCATTTTCATAAAACAATCTTTACCATGTATATCTCATGATCCCTAAAAGTCTTTCTTCTCTTTTTCACATTTTGTGTGTGTTCATATGTGTGTGAATGGGTGTGAACCCACAATCCCATAATGAGGATGTGGAGGTCAGAAGATAACTTGCAGAATTTGCTTCCCTCATTCCATATAGCTCTAAAGATTTATTTTATATTTCTCTCCCTCTGTTTCTCTCTTTCTCTATATTCCTCATTCTTCCCTGTGTATTTGTGTGTGTGTGTGTGTGTGTGTGTGTGTGTGTATGTGTGTGTGTGTGCGCGTGCGCGCGCACGTGCGTGTGTGTGTGTGTGTGAACATTCATGCATGCACTTGCCTGAAGAGGCCAGAAATGTCCAACTTTTGAAACTGGAGTCATAGGTATTTAAGAGCTACCCAAGATGGGTGCTGAGAATTGAACTTGGGTCTTCTGCAAAAGCACCAGGAACTCAAACACCAAAGCCTCTCTCCAGCACCACTGAGAACATTCTTGATAGCAGCCAAACCAGTTTATGACTGTTAGTATTTGTAATAGCTTATTTTTAGACATGTCATACATATGAGAAGGAATTCATGTTACAGGAATCAATACCATCATTTTGACTTTCTGTTTTATACATGTATTTTATTTTCAGTTATGTGTGTGTGTTTAGGTGTGTGCATGTGAGGGAATGTGCCATTAGAGGCTAGAGAGGTTAGATCCCCTCCAGCCAGAGTTAACTGTTTGAGCTTCTCATTGTTGGTGTTGGGAATTGAACTCAGGTCCTCTGCAAGACCAAATGTTCTTAACTGTTGTGCCATCTCTCTAGCTCTAGGACCCATATTTTCTAAGCAGCTTAGGTCTTCTGCGTGACTACTTGGATACTGGCCTCTTCATCCTACCCTGTAGGTGGGAAAGCTTGGCTTTGCTTATCTTGGTTTATTTCTTTGCATTCTGAAAATGCTTTTATCTCACATCCCTGTAATCTTTTCTGATTTTTTTCTTTTCTTTTTTTTTTTAATCTTCTGAACTTTCATCATACAGGGTGACAAAAAAATCCCTGAGGCAAAGCAGAACCAGGTAACTCCAACTGAAGAAAGGCAGCTCAGGACTACTGTAACAAGTCTTTAGCCCACAGTCTGAGCTTTGTTTTCTTTTACTTCTCAGTATATATTTCTCTAAAAACCAATAAGTAGTCAGTTGGTCAGTGAGTTATTTTTATTATCAATGACAATGTGTAGTCAAATAACACATTGTTAATCATAAAACACTCCTGGCTACCATTAAAAGCTCAGTGAGAGGTAAAATAAATAGATTCACTGTGACTACCAGCTTTACCATTGACAGTGTTGAGGTCTACTGGTCTCTAACACATATTCTCATATTACACAGTTAATAGATGCTAAGGGTAAAAATGGATTTTTTTTTATACCAGTGTTTTATCTTTTGTGTAGCATGCCTCCTCTTTTCACATTAGATATTGAACTTGAATGCAGAAAAACAAAGCTAGCAAGCCTTTCTGAACCCAGTTCAAACAAGAGACGACACTACTATGAGACTTAAGTGTGACAGAAGTAGTCCCACTATGAGCTCATATGTAAGTAAGCACTAAATACAGACTTAACTTAGTAATAGAGGAAGAAATGTCTTCATGCTGGAAAATTGGGGTACAAAGACATACAAGAAGAGTATAAACTGGTATTTTAAGAATAGGTAGGATATTTTATGCTGAGAAAAATGACAAGGCCATTTTAAATGTTATTTTAAAGGGTTATCTTATTTTTGTTTGTGTATATGTGTGGGCGAGAGGGTGGTACTTGCATGTGAATGTGGGTACCCACTAATGCCAGAGAAGAGTACCTAATCAGGAACTGTATGTATAAGTGGTGATGAGCTACCACGATAGGTCTTCAGATCTGAACTCAGGTACTTTTCAAGAGTAGCAAGCTCTTTAATCCTTGATTTACATCTTCAGCCCCACATAAGACCGTGTTAGAAATGAGAAACAGAGTGAAGCAATTAGTGAGTTGATAATGGGCAGGCAGTATTTTGGAAGTGATTTATTTGTGTTAGTTTGTATATCATTCAAGAATGTAGACTTTGGAGTCCAGTTAATAGAGATTGCCACTGATTAGTGTCATTAATTGAAACACATTATTTAAATTTTCTGAGGTTCAATTTCTTTATTTTACAATTGTGCGATAGTAGAACAGATGTAGGCTGCAGAAATGGTAACATTTCTGGGGTTCATAGCAGAGTGTGATGTATACAGTGAGTATCATGATAATTACTATAGTAGTCATCTTTATATATCACTTAGTTTTTTCTCCTGTGGTTAGTTGACTATAATCTGCAAATACAAAATTGATAACTCCAAAAAGGAAATAATCCATAGTATTTTGAATCTTTTTGAAATAGAAGAACAAAAACTTAATACAACACAAAACAACATGATGTAATACAATGCAATACAGTGTTCTGTCTAGAATAAGAACTATTCTTCCTTTGTATCCACTCGAAGGACACTACTAAATTGTTTCTCACTGAGTAACCACCTCATTTATCATGTGAACTGTCACCTTTCTTTAGACTAAAGACTGTATTATCAAAAAACCCCTATGAATTAACCTATTTTCATCACAATACCTCTATCATCCAACTTACTTCATTTAACCAATTAGGCAGCACATCATCTTTGGGGGATTAAAGGAGAAAGGCTCCAACAAACTGAAATATTTCACACTTTTTTCCCAGTTGGTGGGACTCTTTGGGAAGGATAAGGAGGTATGGGCTTGTTGGAGAAGGTGTGTCACTAGAGGTTAAGCTTTCAGGTTTCAAAAACCTATGCTTACTTCAGTTGGTTCTTTATAGCTCATATCTGTGGATAAAGATGTAAGTTCTCAGAGTCTGCCTTAATGCCATGCATGCTACCCTGATGTCATGTTCTTGGCTACACTGATCATGAACTAGCCTTATGTAAGCAAGCCACCAATTAAATGTTTCATTATATTATTTGCCTTGACAATGGTTTCTCTTCACAGCCTGAGAACTATAACTAAGATAATCATGGACTCTTCTTTTATAAGTTGTCTTTGTCATGTTTTATCACAGCAATTGGAAAATAACTAAGAGAGAATTTGGTACCAGAAGTGGGGTATTTCTGTGACAAACCTGACCATGCTGGATTTTTTGGAGGATGTGGAAAATTTGGGAACTTTGGACTAGGAAAGTAGAAGGTTGGAAGACAGAGAGAAATGTGGACTATGGATGCTTAGGTGAAAAGTTTTCAGAAGGGAGCAATATTGACAACTGGAATAATTCTTGTGATATTTGGACAAAGAATGCAGCTTCTTTTTGCTCTTTTCATAAGAACCTTCCTGGATCTAAATTTAAGAATTTTAGACTAATTTCACTGGAAGAGATATCAATACAGCCTAGTATTGATTCTAGTATGTATAATTTAAGACACCATCAGGTAGTTCAAGGTCATTGTTGGTTTTGGTGAGAAATATTCTCCATAGGCTTACGTTCTTGAACACTCCAAGTTGATTATACTATGCAGGCATGCAATGGAAACTTTAGGAGGAAGAGCCTTGTTCTAGGAAGTATATCAGCTGGTATAGTTTCAAGGTTCTATAGATATGTCCATCTTCCTGCTTTTTCTCCCCCCCCTCACTTTCTCTCTCTCTCTGTGTGTGTGTGTGTGTGTAAGGTCACCAGCCAACTTCCTGTCCCCGGAACCTTGACAGTGTCCTACCATAACTCTCATTTTACTGCAGACTCTGCCCCTCTGGAAAGTAAGCTAAAATAAACCCCCTTTTCCTTAAGCTGCTTTTGGTCTCAGTATTTTATCACAGCAACAGGAACACAACCAATAAATCATCCATAACTATATAGATGATTCAAGGTCAGCCTGGGGGAAATGATACCTTATTTCAAAGACAACAATAACAGAAACATATTTTGTGAGAAATACCATATTTATAGAATGTCTATGGCAGAATGTTACTTTTAATGTTATTATTATCACTGATATCTTACTATGCCTGATTTATAAATTAAGTGTTGTCATTTGTATATATGTATGTATAGGAAATTCATAGTATGTGCAAGGATCATGTGAATTTCTTCATATCTACTTGGAATCTTGCAGCACATTCTCTGTGAACTAAAGTGTACCACTTCCTGTAGTACTGTTCCCAGCTTTCAGAATGTCAACTAGAATATGCACTCCATAGCACTACCATGGCCATTCTCAGCAAGAATCTTAAATAAGTTTGTCAATCTCAGAACTAAACAAGAAAACAGTCTATCATGTTAAATACCACAATGCAGGTGCACAAAACACATGTACTCAAGAAAAAAAAGCACTGAAACCAAGCATCAGAATAAATGGCACAAAAGGAAATTTTCTCAGAACCAAGTACACCTAGCAACAGTTTGATGATGTACACAGTACATTGTTTTAAAAGATGCTTTTAATATAAATTGGTAGGGACATTCAGTAGAAAATGTTAGAGTTCAGCCATTTTTAATTTTTTCCTTTAAGCCTAATCAAACATGTAAAACCATACTTAGGAGGCTGAAAAACAAAACTTTGTTTTACTATGAAGAATAGAGTGTAGTGACATCTTCTTTGCCAGTGTATTTGTGTTAATGACCACACCCCTTTGGGTGTGGCTTCAGGTGCGGATGAACAGAACATGAAAGAGGGAAGCTTGAAGCAGGGCTCCTCTCTCTCTGTCTTTCTGTCTGTCTGTCTGTCTCTCTCTCTCTCTCTCTCTCTCTAGGTCACAGATCAGATCAGATCAGAAGGGCAGAGAAATGCTACAGCAGTTGGCAGTTCTTTACTATTGTTTGTGTAAGTTTTTCCCCAATAAGACACCCATTTATCATTTGTCCTGGGTCTAGTGAACTCATTATTACCCACCTTCAATGGAGCCTAACATCAAAGTGAATATTATAAAATAAAACCTGTCATATAATATTAAAATTTGAACCTAAATAATCCTCCTCTTCCTTGCCTCTGACTTCACACAACTAGAAATTTCTCTTGACCAAAATGATCTGGTCCTTTAGTGATGACTAGGAGATACGCTGTGGAGACTAACAACAAATTCCAGAACCATGAGTGTTCCCAGGGAGAAAACAGAGTGACCTGGTAGAAACCTAAATCTACAGTGAAGAATAGCAGAGGAAGATGGAGCATGGTGCCTTGATGACATACCATTTGTGTTGTACTTAGTCTTATGCCTCAGCCCAGGGAGGTGATTGGCTGTTATCATTTGATATCAGCTTTTCTATCAGGCACATATCTATCCTGAAGACAAACTTGCAAAGAATGTTTGTTTTCTACAGAGAGACAAAGAAAGCATGGATTGGATAGATTGGGAGACTGAAAGAATCTGAGAGAAAATGAAGGAGGAGAAACTATGATCATAATATACTGTGTAAAAAATATTTCAATAAAATATTAAAAAATAAACAATGGAAAAATAGGCACAGAGCATTTTCTAATGTGTCACTTAGTAGATAGTAGTGATGATAAATCTTGCAAGTGTAATTTATTTTTATATATTTTATATTCATTTATTTACACATATGTATATTTATATACTTGAATAATTTTGTTCTTTTTTGTTTGTTTGTTTGAATACAGAACATTTGCCCTAGTTTCACTTCTGTTGCTATGATGAAAATACCCAGCCAAAAAGCAAATTTAGGAAGAAAGCACTTATTCTACCTACAATTCTAGGTTATAGGCTATTATTGTGGGTAACCTAAAATATCATATCCACAATCAAGAGCAGAGACAGAATAAAAACGTAAATCCTTACTTGCTTGATTATGCTTATGCTCAGCTTGCCTTCTCTCTCTTATACAATTTCAGTATCTTTCAAGGATCCTTCTTCTTAAGGAATGGATTGGGTCTTCCTCCCTTAATTAGCAATCAAGGTAATTCTCTAAAGACATACCCAGAGGCCAACTTGGTACATGCGGTTCCTCAATTTTTGTTCTCTCTCCAGGTGATTTTAGGTTGTAGCATGTTGCCAGTTAAAACTAAACATAATGGATTATAGGCAAGCCAGGGCTATATAGAGAAAGCTTATATCAAAAACAAACAATATAACCCAACAACCAACACAGTATCACTGAAAGGTACCCTTGACTTTATTGTTCCCCTTGCACTATTATTGTGCTTTTTTACAGATGTCCTTGACTACACATGAGTCTTATATTGACAGGGGTAGGATTTGACAAAAAGATATACAAATAAAGCATAAAATAAAACAATGTACTGAATAATAGAAATATAGGAGAGACTAACTTTTAAACAACATGTAAAGATCAATAGAAACTTGACAGTGAGGAAAGAGGAGAGTGCCATTGTTCCATTTTCTGAACAGTCCACATGATGCACAATGTTGGAGAAAAGATGAAAAAAGTGGAAAAGTAATAGGCACACAGTGAAATCTCATATACTAGGAGATAGAAACATTTAAATTTAGACTATCCCAGAAATGTCAATATGAAAGACTTGGCACTTGGCAGTGGTGGTACATGTTTTTAATCCAGCACTTGGGAGACAGAGGCAGGTGGACTTCTGAGTTCTAGGCCAGCCTTGTCTACAAAGTGAGTTTCAAACAGGCTCCAAAACTACACAAAGAAACCCTGTCTCTAAAAACAAAAACAAACAAAAGATATATAGAAAGGAAAAAAAGAAAGAAAGGAATGAAGAAAGGCAGGAAGAAAGAAAAGAGAGACTTAATTCCTAGTCAATGGCACTGATGGGAACTTTTGAATTCTTTAAGATCCATATCCAAGTAGGTAGTAGTCAGGTCACTGGGTATGTATACATGGGGAAGGGTGATGTGGAAACAATCTTCTCTTCTCTTCTAGTCATGAGGTGAGCATCCCTCCTCTATTTTATATACTTAATGTCTTATGATGAGCTCAAAAGAGATGATAGCAACCAGCCATGGTCTCACACCCTCAAAACTCTTAACTAAAATGAACACTTCTTCGCTTTAAGTTGAATACTTGTGGTGGTTTGAGAGAAAATGTCCCTCAAAGAGAGTATTAGGAGTAGGTGCAATGTTCTTTGAGAAAATGTGTCACTGTGAGAGTGAGTTTTGAGGTCTCTTTTCTCAAGTTTCAGTCAGTATGACTGTAAGTAGACTTCCTGCTGCCTTCTGCTCAAGATGTGGCCAGCACCACATTTGCCTGCAGGCTGCCATGCTCCCTGTCATGATGATAACCAAAACCATCACCTCAATTAAATGTTTTCTTTGTAAGAGTTGCTGTTGTCATGGTATATTTTCACTGCAATAAAAACCCTAGCTAAGACACTACCTCAAAATTTTGCTGCATTAACGAATGCATATTGACACTGTAGATAAACTGGGAAATAAATTATTTTAATACAATGGGGATAATAATACTTTTTCACATTTAAGAATATTTTACAGTAATGTGTGTATGAATGTGGGGGCCATTGTGGGAGAATGAACGTGGTACCCAAGTACACCAGAAGAGAGTATCAGATCTCCCTGGAGTTGGAGTCAAAAGCAGTTGCTAACCATCTCACAGGTGTGCTGGGAGCAGAACAGGGGTCCTCAGAAAGCTCCCTGTGTTCTCTTAGCCACTGACACATCTCTCCAGCCTCTCCTTTTCTATTTATACAGAATCACTTGACCTTGATCCTTTGCATTCCTTTTGTCTATATCTTTATAAAATCATGGTCACGGTAAGATATTTAAAGAAAAATGGGATGGCACAAAATTGGGAAGGATAAAGACAAACAGTGAAAAAACATTTTGGCAGAAGTTATTAATATTTTATTTGTGTGGTATTGCGGGAAAGATGTGGGAGAGGTATAAGAGTGGATGGTAAGAAGAGGGACTAAGTGATGAAATCTTAAAACAAAGACTTGCAAATTAAAGAAAAATTACCAACTGGGAGCTTGAATAAGTATTGCCCAGTTTATTCCATAGGCTATCCTATTTTTAGATGAAAACTTTCATTGCCACAAACTTTTCCCATGGTTATCAGTAAAAAGAGAAAATATTATTTGATTATGCAATCAATGTGTGAGAAGAGCAACAAGGAAGCCAGAATATTTCTATTTCTCTGAACTTCTTTAAACAGAAAATTGTAGTTTTAGTATGTGTCTGTGTGTCTGCATAGGGTTATGTGCATGTGAACACAGTTTCCTGTGCAAGTCGAAGGTGGGCTTAAATTTCCTGGAGCTGGAGTTACAGGTAGCTATGAGTTGCCTGGCATGAGGGCTGGTAATTAAACTTAGGTCATTTATCTACAAGTGAAGGACCCAAACTTCTATATACATGTATTTACATACATATATGCATTCATATGCATGAGGAAAAAATTGGGAAGGAGAGGAAAGCTAGTATTTTTTTTTTTTTTTTTAATTTGGGACAGTGCCTAAGCTTTCCTCTACAGTAGTTAATGGCTAATGCAGAGATGCATAACTTTTAACTGGTGAAAATAAGTGACTGATGAATTCTCATGTCTTCCATATCCCTCACAAACAAGGTTCAAAGAATAGAGAAGCAGGAGTAAAGAATTTAAGACTCAGAGACTGGGAGGGGTATTGTGGAATGCTGTCTTCAGGACATGGCAGGGGCTACATGAACTCATTGCATGAGCACAAGATCTTCACGAGATCAAGCTAGCAAGTTAACATTCCTCAAGGCAGCTCTAACTGGATTCTGGAAAAGAGACATACATACATACACACACACACACACATACATACATACATACATACATACATACATACATACATACTCTCTCTCTCTCTCTCTCTCACACACACACAGAGGATGTGACTCATTTTTCATATGTATGAAATTATCTAAGAAAAAATAATATTTTTAAATTTGCCTAGAAAAACAGCTTTAAAAAAATTTTCTGAAAAAACTGTTGGTTCAAATGCGCAATGTCATAATGAAAGCATCAGAAAATAAGATTTCTACTGAAGATTCAGAATGTTACTGAGTTCAGTGGTCTTAGCTTCATTATAAGAATCCTCTAGGGGACATTTGACATTTCCTCTACTGCCATCTATTGCTACACTTGGTGCTATGTGTTCACCCCAGAGAGAGAGAGAAAAAAAAATCTTCACGCGACTGAACATTATGGGACGTAGAAACAGAAGCTTGCTGGAAACACTGTTAGTAGAAAGAATGGATGCCAACATTCTCTGAGAAATGCTGAGCCATTCCCCAACCTGGGGCTGCATACTGCAACTTGTGCAATAGGTGTAGCCTTGAACTTGAGCATACTCTAAGGGAAATGTTAGCCTCAAGCAAGTAGGAATCATTGTGATGAGCAAAGCATCTCTCCAGGCTCAGCATATGGACCACAAACTGGCAGGCAGCCTGAGCTGGAAGAGGAAGGATGCCAGTGCCCTGCCGTCTTCTGCTTTGCTGTTGGGAGAGATTTCAGATTTTCATCAGTCCCTCTTCCTGACCAGCTTTCCCCAGGATAAGTCAGAGCTGGCACCATATGTTCCAGGAACACACTACAGTATCTGAATTTTTACAGCATGGCTTCTTCTTCCTGGGAAATGCAAGCTGCTTGGGCACTGTGAGTGCCAGGTAGAACTGCAGAGATGAGAGATCCTGATTTCACATCCCCATGGTAGACAAGGTGTATTACACGAAGTCCACCCCCTTCTCAAGATGGGAGAAGGAGCTGTTAAAGACAGTGTGAAATAAAAACTGTTACTGAATGATCTTGCCCTAAATGATGTTATGCTTTGTAAGTATCATTGGATGTCGGGAGGTCACTGAACTTCTTTAAACAGAAAATTGTAGTTTTAGTATGTGTCTGTGTGTCTGCATAGGGTTATGTGCATGTGAACACAGTTTCCTGTGGAAGTCGAAGGTGGGCTTAAATTTCCTGGAGCTGGAGTTACAGGTGGCTGTGAGTTGCCTGGCATGAGTGCTGGTAATCAAACTTAGGTCATTTATCTACAAGTGAAGGACCTAAACTCCTGCATGGTCTTCCTCCTCTGTTTCTTTAAGCATGGATGTATATTACAATTCTAAAATTCCTCATGGCTCTCTCTGGTTTTTAGGGAAGCTGCATATAGAATTAATCCATTCTTCAAAAAAATCACATATTTGGTATAACTCATGATCTCTAGGTTTTTATATATACATAAAATCATATGTATACATATGGACATATATATTTATATATGTAATATATGATATGTATACAAATACATATGTATATAACATAAAAGGAGAAGTAAAAGTGCTTATGGGGATAATTGGGGTTAAAGGAAAGAGAGATAAGAGAAAAAGATGGCAGGATGTATAAGAAAATATGCTGAATGTATATTCAAACACTCAAAAAACCTTATGATGAAAAATTATAAAATTCATTTGAAATGTTTAACAGAAAACACTTAATGATATGGAGATCTAATGAAGCAAACAAACACAGCATTGACAGAAAGCAAAAATATGTGCAGGTGTCTTTGGAGAATCCGTGCAAGTGTGTAGTGACTGCAGGTATGGAGCAGTCCATCGAATGTAGATCGCACACACAGGAGCATGTGAAAACAAAGTGAGTTTCATCTTAAAGAAGTGTCAGAACAACAGAACAGGTAATACACTGACATTGTTTCTAGATGAAGCAGATTATAAAAAAAAGCAAAATTGAAAGGTGACTGATGATGGAGGTAAAGTAATACTCTATTTCCTCTATAAAATCTGTAGAAAGAAATAGATACTTTAGAAGAGACACACAGGATACAGGTAACAGCCCATGTTTCATTGGCTGAGTACATTACATCAGTAGCTCAGGAGGAAGAATAAAACAGCCTTGTGTTTTTTTGATGTTTCTCCCTTTTGCAGTTAGAAGCCTTTTGGATGGATGAGAACACTGGTTTGATCAGTAAAACGTGAAGGAAGTAAAGAATATTTTCTGGAGTTTTGCAGGTTGATATTTCTTTCATTTTAGATAAACAGCCTCTCATGCAGCCCAGTATGACTTCAAACTCTCTGTAGCTAGGGATGGCCTTGAATTGCAGTTCCCCCTGCCTCTATTTCCCACGCATTGAGATTACAGGTGTACACCACTATGTCTAGCTTATGTAGTGCTGGGGTTTGAACCCAAGGCTTTGTGTGCCAGTCAAAGCATGCTATCCACTGAGCCACAGCACCAGTCTCCTCTCAGGCTGGTCTGTAAAGAATCAGATCCCAGCTCTTTTTGTTAGAATACAGCAGAAGGTTTTGAAACAGCCTGGAGAGTACGATGAAGAAACTCAGGGCATTATAAAGATGAGTGGAAGTCCCTCACGGCTAAAGTGAACATCATCCAGCCAATTATGTGAATAACACACCCCGAAGGGAATCTCTCTAGAAAGACTGAGCTCTTCCAGGCAATATTTCAAAGAACATTGATAAGCCTCCATTACTGACTCTAAGTGATGACTTTAAATCAATTTCAAAAGTAAATTATTACTGTCATAAGAGGCCATAAATATTTATGAAGTCTAGTACAGATGGCCAACTCGAGACACCTAGAAGACAAACCTCTGGACTTGTCTGTGAGGGAGGTTCTACATTATCCTCAGCTAGGTAGGAAAACCAACCCCAATTGTGGAGTTCTCCATCCCACAGCCTGAGCTCCTGGGCTGAAAAATCAAAAACAAGCAGAGGACCAGTTTTCATCTCTTTGACATCAGAAGCAGTATGACCAGCTGCCTCGTGCTCCTGGTACCAGGCCTCCCTATCACAATGAACCCTTAAACTGTGAGCCAAATAACCTCTTCCTTACTCAAGTTGCTTCTGTCAAGTTTATCAACAATGGGAAATATGGAAATATGCAACCAAGACAGTAGCAATATGACGATACATTGGAAAATAATTGATTATTTAAAAAAATGCCTCTCTGCTTTTACCATGTAGTGATACAGAGTTTACACCTTAATCTTGACACAGATGCTCTTACAACCAAACTCTAGACAAGCACATCTGAGATCCCTTAGCATCTACACATCAGCCTTGTCACTATAGGTTCTCAAAACAAATGAAGTCTAGCCGTCCTAACATTTTACATTCAAAGAATTAAACAAATACTAAGATATTTCTGAAAGCCCATTCCATATCCTCAGGATTAGCTCAGCACCTTAAATACCACTCTGTGAAAATTGAAAGATGCCAGAAGAATTTGCTTTGAGGCCATGGTCTGACAGTGGGTTACCAACTAATGCCCTGTCTTTAATCATTTATTAAAAGAGGATTGCACTTGTGAATTCAACCTTTTAGACATATTTCTCTTGACCAGGATTGGTTTTGTTTGTTTGTTGTTATGGTTTTTTTTTGGTTTTGCTTTGTTTGTTTGTTTCCTCCAAAAATCCTCTGAAGTAGAATAAAGGGAAAAATACACTTTTGGTTTCTGCCCTGGTTAGCCTTACCTGTCAACTTGGCACAGCCTGCAGTCACCTGAGAAGCTTCAACTAAGGAATTGCCTAGATCACATCTGTCTGTGGACTTGTCTGTAGGGAACAGTCTTGATTATTAATGGTAGTAGGGCCTAGACCAGTGTGGACATAACCATACCTATGGGCAGGTAAAAAACATAGCTAATATGGGCAAGCCAGCAACTTGTGTTCTTTGTAGTTTGTACCTTTGAGCTCATGTCTCAATTTCTGCCCTGATCTCTCACAATGATTGAGTGTGACCTGAGCATAACCTAGATGAACCCTTTCTTCCCATAAGTTTCTTTTGATCAGAGGGTTTCATCAAGGCAGCATAAAGGAAACTAGACATTCAGGTGAAACAGAAACCTAACTTTGGTAATTATTGACTAACACATGACTAATACGCATCACACACACATACACCAAACACATGCACTAAAACACACACTAACTCATGCACACTCACATACAGAGCTGACTGAGACTTCCTAATCTTCTATTCCAGATGCCATTTATACAGAGTTCTGTAAATTGCCCTCTCTACCTGCTTAGGGTTTCTCTAAGTCAGTGGTTCTCAACCTGTGGGTAAAGATCCTTTAGGGGGTTGAATGGCCATTTCACAGGGGTTGTCTAAAACCTTCTGCATATCAGATATTTACATTATTCATAAGATGAGCAAAATCATAGTTATGAAGTTGCAATAAAGATAACTTTATTATTGGTATTTCCACAACATGAGAAACTGTGTTAAGGTGTTGCAGCATTAGGAAGGATGAGAAGCACCACTCTAAGAATTCCAGTTCTCTCTAAGCTGAGTTTACTCCATTCAGGACAATTCTGAGATGCAACAGGATCCATCAGAGACAAAAGCTTACCTTTACAATGTAAAATTATCAATTAATTTCTCTTTAAAGACATATTCCATCCAACCAGAACAATGGTAAGGGCCAAGTTGGGTTGCAGACATAACAGGAAGATACAGACACTTAATGATGGCTATCAGGGATATAAATAAAATTATGTAACACCTGTGTGAGTTAGTATTTGCCAGATCTTCTGCAGTATGTACTAGGTCTCTACAAATGAATGGTGGCTGTGCAATAAGTTGTTTTTTGTATCTAAGCACAGAATGGACGTTGGAAAATCCCATAGAATAAAGGATCCAGAAACTTGATGTTTTAAGACAAAGCAGTGTTACAAGCAGTTTTCCTGCCAGCCTGGACCCATGGCTGCAAATAACATAGAGATGCTGTATCAGATATAAAGCTGTTGACCTGTTAGTATCATTTCTTATTGGCTAGCTCTGTCTTCAATATTATCCCATTTCTATCAATCTAAGTGCTTCCTCCTGGTATTGGCTTACTGGAGGGAGGGTCCTGACCTCTTCCTCTTTCAAGTCTCTATGTCTTGAATATCCTACTACATCTCCCAGAATCCTCCTTGTCTCCTAGTTCTGCCCATCTTGCCTTCCTATTTGCCAACAGTGCTTTATACATTAACCAATAAGAGAAACATATTTACAGAATGACATCTCCCATCAAAGCAGAAGACTAAAACAGACACTGAGAAAGAAATAAAAAGGATGGAAACACAACAGCATAGAGCACACCAGATACTCTACCTAGGTACCTTTGCCTGATTGCAGGATGACAAGTTATAGCCCTGCATACTGCAGAGAAGGAGCCAGCCAGCCAGCAGATGGCACAGAAGACTGAGTTTACACATTTTGGAATATACTGAAACTCACTAGTTAGGACATGTCTATCTACTGTCAGACCACATATTCACATTTGTAATACAAAAAAAATAGTTGTGCATAAAGATATAGGTTAGATTACCATAACCACAGAAGTGGGAGTGGAGATTAAAAAAGAAGATATCCAATGAGGAGAGTGCAAATGTAGAAAAAAAATAATAAAAAATAATAAAATCCAGTGGATGGTGCTTTGGTTACTGTTTTCATTGCTCTGACAAACTTGAATTAAGGGAGAAAGACTGATTTATTTCCACTTAGAGGGTACAGCCCATAACAGTAGATAAGTCCTACAAGAACATGAAGCAGCTGCTCTAATTGCATCCAGTAGGAAGCAGAAAATGATGGGTGTTGGTTCTCTGCTCACTTTCCCTTTTTCACTCAGTCTAGGACCCAACCCTATAGGATGGTAAAGGCCATATTCAGGGTGGGCCTTCTATGTCAATACAATCTTGACATTTCCTCACAGTAATGCCCACAAGTTTGCAAGGTGATTCTAAATTCCATCAACTTAACATTTAAGATTAACAGGTCAAGCAATAGATATGAAATCTATATTGAGCAAAAAGAATCAATAGCAAGGAAATTCTAACCAAAATAAGGAACAAAGGCACAGGAACAAAGAGGTGGAGATATTTTTATAAGTAGTTACTCTGTCTGATGAAAAAAAAAGCAGTCCTTTGAGACAAGAACTCAAGGAGGACTTGGGAAGGAAGAGGTTTATTTCAGTTTGTACTTCTAGGTCATGATCCATGAGAGAATTCAGGGCAAGAACTCAAGTCAGGAACTTGAGCAGAAAACGTGGAGGAAAGCACTTGCTGGCTCATTCCATGGCTCAAGCTCAGATAACTTTCTCCTACAGCACAGAACCAGGTACCACCCACAGTGGGCTGGCCATTCCATGAGTAAAGAATTCAGACAATCCCTCATAGACATGCCTACAGGCCAACTTGCATTGGGAAACTTCTGATGAATTGATGATAATTCCTCTCAAATGACTCTACACTGTCAAGTTGACAGTTAAATTTAACGCAAGACCCTCAGTCCACAGATAATAGGTCATTTATTATTTTAACAAGGTTATTGAACTAAAATAATGTAGTTATTATTTAACCACTCATGATGTAGGGATTTCAAATAGTAACCAGTTATTTGTGTCGTGGATCTTGGGTGGCCTGGCTGGTCACATTGGATTAACATTGGCACCCTTCATGGATCTGTGACTGGAGGATGAGCAGTGTCTCTTTTTGCACATTCTGTTCCCTAGCAGTGTTTCCTTCCTTGTTCACCTGAGCTTTGCAAAAAGGAACAAATGAACCCAAAAGTTCTCCAATCAGTCTCTGCTCAGAAGATAGATGGTAACATTTTGTGTAGCACTGTAGCTGCAGAGTGAGATATAAGATAGGCCAGATTCAAGGGCTGGAGAATTCATCCTACATTATATTGCAGACATTGCAGAGTTGTCTGTTTTGCAAAAGACTTCACCACTACAACGGGTTTTGACAGTTTGGTTTGCTGCTGCAACCCCAGCCCTTTCTTGTAAAACTAGACTTAACTGGTTAATTCAGTGTGACCTTTTCTAGGTTGGAGGAAAACAGAGAATTTGTTTGCACAAACTCTTAGGTTTATAGCAGGGTTGAAGGACCAGCTCTCTACTCCAGCCTACTACTTACCTCAGTAGCAGAGTAGGCATTGTCCTTAGCAGAGAGCTCTGGTGTATTTAAGCCTTAATTTAACAAAGTAACAAAAGACTTTTTTTCTAGTTTGAGGAAGACCAGATTACTAAAATTATGCGTGAAAATTCCTAAAAGCAGCCACACCTACCACTGAACTCTCTCCTATAAGGCTGACTAGTGGTTAGAACTTTGCTGATATAGGAGATCAGAACATTGTTACGTACAGAGTCTAATTACCTTGGGGTATCTTTAGCCCCTTAATAGCCATTTATAGCTCTCTTCTATACTCAACCTAGCATTTTGGTGACCATTATGTCAATCCTTTGGAATTACGACCAGAACCCTAGCTCCCAATCATCCAAAGGGCGAATAATGATGACAGATAGTATCTAAGGCCTATTTCAGAGTTTTCCTGGCCTTGGTGTAACCTCCTAACCATTGCAACCGCTAATATACTTGAAAAGTACCTTTTCTTATGTCTTTCATTGTTCCCTTATTACAGATGCTTTGTCTAAACTGTTACCACACTGAAACATGAAATTTGTGGTAACCCAAATCTGTGTTCTCAGGCCATGGTCCATTTGGCTCCAGAATAAACTCTCTTATTCTCTTTGAGGTGAGAGTTACACTGATTGACTAACCTCTGGTGATAACAATTAAGATGCTTCCTGTAGACAACAGGGAAGAGAAGAATTACCAAGATAAAGGAAAGGAATAATGAAGCTGGGGATTTCTGTCAGCACAAAAATCTGAGTTTTGCCCTGAAGGCATTTGACTTCCTACTTTGGGTGTTCTGAGAATAGGGGGAAAAATCAAAGTCAGAATTCACTTAAAGAATGAAGTATAATAGGACTATTTTCTTGGTAAGCTGAACCCCTGAAGAGTTATGAGTCAAGGGTGTGGGCAGAATTACTCATGCCATTGAATTGCCTGGATCAAGTGCTGAGTTTGATGTAGCACAGAACATTCTAGTTAAAAAAAAAATGGTTGCAAATTAATTTTAAAAATACTTTATTTTTTTTCCAGAAAAGGATTCATCTCATCAAAGATTACTAGGCATGATATGTGATAGAATTCATGAGAATATGCAAAAATAAATGAAAGGAAGAAATGGAAATAGAATCCCAATAGAAGGTACAGCAATTAAATACAGAGAAATGGGTACCAACTATAGAAGAAGGATGTAGACAGCATCTAATACATAGAGGAACAGAGATGGGGAGACATTCAGGGAGTAAAGTAATTTCCATGCAAGCATGAGGACATGACTCTCAACCCTGGAATCCACACAGAAAGCCTGGTGACTTGTGTTTGAAATCCCTGCTCTAGGAAGGTAGAAATAGGTGGATTCATTGGGCTCACTGGCCAGCCACACCAGACTACTTGGTGATTTCCAGGCCAGTGAGAGAACCTGTCCTACAGTAGATGAGATGGAAAACAACCACCTGAGGTTACCCTGTGGTACTTATGTAAATGTGCACTTGTGAATACATGCAAACACACATGGGCACCTGCACACACATGAACATATATACACATACATACATACATACAAAGTGAAAGGAAGCAGGAATATAAGGAGGGAGGGGGAATGGAAGGAAAGGAGGAAAGGCCCAATGCAAAGATTTCTATAGACAATTGTGAACTGTAAATAATGACATATGCGGTTGGAAAAACCAGAAAAAGTATAATATTCAAGGCTATAAACATGCTTAAAAAGAACCTCCATTTAGGTAAGGTATTCTTGGTACCTACAACTATATACCTAAAAAATTTCTAATTTTCAGTCTAAAATGACTCAATTAGGAATATAAACAAGGAAAGTTAGTAACTATGGTGTCACTAAAATAGTTTTAGGAAATGTGACCAGAGACCTCAGACACAAAACGAAACCAAAACAAAACAAAAAAACCCAACCAACCAAACAATCCAACCCCCAATATTTTATATTGTGGCTCTGATAGTTTTAATCATCAACTGGGAAGAGAGTATCAATGACGAACTGCCTATATCAGATTAATCTGTGGGTAAAACTGTGTGAGATTGTATTGATTGCCTTAATTGATGTAGAAAGATCCAGCCTCAGGGAAGGTGGAGCCACTGCCTCCTTTTGGGCACTGGACTGTATAATGTAGAACAAGCTAGCCGAGCACTAAGCATGCATTCATTCTTGCTTTGCTTCTGACTGGTGTGATGTGAGCTGCTGTCTCAAGCTCCTGCTGCCATGACCTCCCCACCATGGTGGATTAGAACCTGGAGTGGGAGTTACAATAAACTTGTTCTCTCTTAAATTGCTTCTCATCAAAACAATGTTTGATACAGGCAAAGAAATGTCTGTGAATTTTCTATATCTGAAAGGTGACAATGATCTTAGAATCAAGAAGTCCATATATCCTGCACAGGATTAATAAGCCAGTGCAACTAAACATATTAAATTGAATCTTCCCAACAAGAAAAATAAAGGCCAAAAGTTGAAGAGCAAACGGGAGAGATGTGAAGAAAAAGGGGAGATAGCTTTTAAAGGAACATGAGCTAGACCTAAACAACAATTGAGACTGACCACAAAGGAAGCACCAATACAATGCTCTTAAAAGAATGATCATAACCCAAGAATGTTCCATGACTATAAGAAGAGAATTGACATTTTTGGATGAGCAATTGTGAATGAGGTATCAAAGACAGACTTTCACTGAATAACTGAAATATGCATTAGCACAGAAAATAACTGATTCCAGGTACATCTGAAGTAAGAAAGAATAACAAGCAGAACTCAGAAGAGGAAAGGCATGCCGAGAAGCTTCCGTGTTGTGAACTGTGTGATGTCTAAAGTCAGAGGTTGGTTTTGTTTTCTTTGTATGGAGACTGACGGTGAGTATTTTAGGCTTTGTCTGCTATCTGGACTCTCAGGATATTCTGCCTTTGTTGCATAGAGACAGTCACAGATAATTCGTGGGGCAAGAGTGTGTCTGGGTTCTAGAAAAAATGTTACTTATGGAGTCAAACAGTGAGATATGTGCTGAGAGCCATCATTTTCAGACCTTTTGCTCAAAAAACATCCATCTCTAACCATTTGCTTTACTTGGAAGCCAGGAAGAAGAAACAAAGAAATCCCGACTTCTAAGAAAGCCTCACATAATTTCTTGTTATTGCAGTTTAACACATGTGAGACCTGTATCCAAGAATTAGCAAAGTCACTGATGGTTCCCTCTATAAAGCCTAGACAATTAATCAGAAAGTGTTCTCTTATGTTCACCTACTCATCCTAATATCTCATGGGAATTATTACCAATCTGACAAGATCTGGAATCATTTGGCAGGCAAGCTTCCAAGAACACTTGTGAAAAATTAGTCTCTAAGCATGTCCCAGGAGGATTGTATTGCTTAGATTAGCTGAGGTGGGAAAACCAAAAAGTGGGCATCACCTGTGGTAGTTTGAATGTAATTGACCTCAATAAGCCTATAGGGAGTGGGACAATTAGGAGGTGGGACATTATTGGAGTAAGTGTGGTCTTGTTGGTGGAAGTGTGTTACTGTGGAGGTGGGCTTTGGGGTTTCATATGTTTAAAGGCCCTGTTCAGTGTCACAGTCTACTTCCTGTTGTCTTCTGATCAAGATTTAGCCAACAATATGTCTGCCTGTACCCTGGCATGCTCCTCATCATAATGATAATGGACTTACCCTCTCAACTGTAAGCTGCCATCTCAATTTTAAAGGTTTCCTATCATAAGAGTTGCTGTGGTCACAGTGTCTCTTTATAGCAGTAGAAAAAAAAATCCTAACTAAGAGCACCATTCCATTGCTTAGGTTGATGTAATGCATAAAATAAAACGCTAGCCAAGCATACTATTTATTTTTCTTTTCTCCATGACTGTGGATATAATGTAACCAGCTGCTGTAATCTCCTGTTGACTTGGATTCCCCATCAGGGAAACTATACTGTGAATTCTGAACCAAAATAAACCCATTCTCCTTTATCTTGCTTTTTTGGGGGGCATCTTATCACAGCAACAGGAAAAGAAACTAAGATATAACTACATAAAAGATGAACAATTTTGATGCCCCTAAAATGAGCTTTTATCAAGCCCAGATTCCTCAATAAGATGTGAAGTCTCTACATTCTGATGGTTCTAAGTCTACTTCTCTACGACCACATCTGTCTAAATTACTTTTCTATTGTTATAAGATACCATGACTAAGGCAACTTAGAGAATAAAGAGGTTACAGTTTATGCCCATCATGGTGGAGAGCATGGCAGCAGGCAGTCATGGTACTGGACCAGTAGCGGAGAGCTCACAGCTTGCTCCACAAGCACAAGGCAAAGAGAGCTAATTGATAATGGCATTGGCTTTTGAAATCTCAAGCCAATCCCTAGTGACTCACCTCTTCCAATAGTGCCACACTCAATAATCCTTCTCAAACTGTTCCACCAACTAGAGACCAAGTATTTAAACAAATAGCCAGTGTGAGCTATTCTCATCCAAACCAACACCTTCCCCAAACCTATCCCCATATCCAAATGCAAAATACATTTAGTCCAACTTAAAAGCACCTATAGTTTTTTTACAGTCTCAACATTGTTTAAAAGTCCAAGGTCTCTTGTGATACTCAATGCAATCTCTTAATTATAATCCCCAGTAAAATAAAAAAAGCAAATTTCATACTTCCAACAATAGCACAGAATAAGTATCAATGTTCCTAAAGGGAGGGATGGGAGTAAAATGAGACCAATGCAAAACTGAAAGCCAACAAGGCAAATTCCAAATCTTACAGCCTCATGGCTGGTGTCAAAGCTCTTAGATGGCTTTATCCTTTCAGCTTCTCTTCTTGGGGGTGGGTTCCACTCCCTTACAAAACTCTCCTTAGCAGTTGTTATTTTGTGGCTCTCGTATCTTCAACATCCTGAGATATCCAATGTAATATGGTCTTCATTTTCACAGCTTCAAGCAAAGGTCTTTCAAGACATTCATGTGTGGACCCTCCCCTACCACATCCCTGGCATCAGTGACTTTCCTTAACTGATGAGAAAGATTCTACAAATGAGGAATACTTCTGTATCCTTCAAGACTCTAAAGTTTGGCTTTCTTCTTGGAATGGAGCAAACCCATCTCCTTAAACTACATTTGCATAAACTTTGATTTGTTGTTCCTTTTGGAGCCAGAATATACCTTCGGCTTTTACAAACTGTAAGATTAGCAAGGTGAGGTCTTTCCTCCAGGCCACTGCTCCATGTCATATCAAGCTTCTCCTTATCTCCTTGGGGACAAGCTTGGCTCAGTCATTGACTTTCCTGGTGCCTTTTTCTTATCTTCTCAAGAGCTACATTTTGTGTTTTGTATTTTTTGTATTTCTTTTTGTCTCACATGTTCTTTTTTGTTGTTGACTTGCATAAGAGGGATCACTAATAACCATAAAATACAGTCAATCTTCCTGCTCCCTCATGATCTTCTCTCCCCTCCTTTTTTCCCCTTCTCTTTCTCCTAAATTCCTTTCCACTCACTGCCCCACCCACATTTGCTCAGGAGAGGAGAACATGAGGGAGCAGGAAGATTGAGTCAGGGGAAGAATAGAGGAAAGAAAAAAAAAACCCAAAACAAAAAGAGAGATACCATAATAGAGGGAGCCATAATAGAGGGAGCCATTATAGGATTTGAAGAGAAATCTGGCACTAGGCAAATGTCCAGAGACCTACTAACAATGTGAGCAATAATGGAAAGGCTACCTTAAATGCCCTTCCCTGATAATGAGATTGATGACTACCTTATATGGCATCCTAGAGCCTTCATTTAGCAACTGATGAAAGCAGAAGCAGACACCCACAGCTAAGCACTGAGATGAACTCCTGGAATCCAGTTGCAGAGAGGGAGAAGTGATGGGCAAAGGGGTCAAAACCAGGCTGGAGAAACCTATAGAGACAACTGACCTGAACAAGCTCATGGACCCCAGACTGATAGATAGCTGGGAAAACAGCATAGGACTGACCCAGACCCCCTGACCATGGATCGATTGGGATCGATATGTAAAATAAGAGAAACATACAAAATATATAGATCTACAAACTCAAAAAAAACTAAACAAAAAACAACAAACAAACAAACAAAAAAGCAACCTATAGTCCATATGAAGCTGTCTTGAAATCTCCTCTGCCAAGGACATTAATAAAGAGCCTTTCAGTTTAGTTTCAGTCCGATCCTTAATACAAGGTTAAAAAAACAGCCACATCTCCCCCAAAATGTCACAAGAATGGTCTATAGCCCTGAAACCTGTTGAACTGATCCTTCACAGTCCACACTGCTCTTGGCACTACTGTCTTTCATGTTTCTGCTAGGATGGTCCAGTAAGCCCTTCTTACAATGTTGAACCATGTTTCCAGTGCAAAGTTCCAATGTTGTCCACATGCCTTGAAAAATAAACCTGGGAAGGTCTGAGAGCTTGGCAGTAAGCAGGCATGGCATTCAAACAGCAACTTAGTACTCACATTAGATCTAGGGGCATAAGAAAATGCTAACTGGAAATGGTGTGGGCTTTTTAAACCTCAAAGCTCACTCCCAGTGACATACCTCCTTTAACAAAACAATGCCTCTCAATCCTTCTTAAACCAGGGATCAAGTTTCCAACCACAACATCTATTCTCACTGCATTGCTTTCATGGAAGATTATGGTCTCCTGAGTACACTGTAGCTACTGTCTGTTGGTATGTGTGTCTATATGAGCTATCCTTTCTGACATACTACAACTTATCTAACTGATAAATGCTAGTGTTGTAAGACTCAATCCACAAGACCCTTCTAGCAGCAAGCAATGCCCCCTAATCCAGCATACACAAGCTATGATTTGATATAACAATTTCCTGGTATTCTCTAGCACAGTCCCTTTGCCTTTGTTTTCCTTTGTATGAATTCAATGAATAGAATGTATATATTAATAAATTGCTTGCTAAAGAAATAAAAGAAATAAATGGTTACCATTAATTTGATCAGAGAATCAATCTAAACAAAAATTGCCATTAGTAAAGTAACTCTGAAATATCTCTTGAACATGATTAGATAGAGAGTCAAAAACAAAAATAGTTCTGTACAGTGGTAATGGTGTTGTTTTTGGGCAACTTAATTGCTCATCTGTATAATTTCAGTTATTATAATAGTTAAATGTAACTTTTTCTTGTATGAAGGCAGGGCAATAATGGGAGTGGGTATAGAAAACAAAGAAATTTTTAACCAAGTCTGCATTTTTAAATAATGTAAATATCTATTTGGTTGATTCAAGTCAATAATCATATATGTATATTATACATCTAGGTGTTAATTGGCTACTAGTTCCTTATAGTTATTTTAAAAATAAAAAAAATTAAATATAAGTCAAAAAAGTTATCATTCACTGACCTGATATGCTGAACATTTGGTGTTCTGCTTAGGTAAACTTTAACAAGCATTGTGTATTAGAAAAAAAGCAATTTGTTTATGCCTGCCTGAACTTTAGTGCATTGCCCTTGCTCATTAATTTAAAATACACAATGAAACTACTGAAGTGACTGTATTTCCCTCTAATTCTTTTAAAAATAATTGAGTTTAAAGCAGCTTTTACAATATTTGCCTAAATCTTTTCCTTTAAAAATGAATTTCTAACCATGATGTGCTGGTAAGATTATAGCATAATTTTCTTTTATTGCTTATTTCAGTACTGTTTAACATTTTCATGTAATATTGAGTTAATTTAATATTGACTAGCTTAAAGTGAAGCCATTTGGTGTTCATTTGAATGTCACATATATTTTCCTAAATGTTTCATTATAATTTAACATTACTTAATATACATTAAAACAGAACTTTATGTGTATTGCCTTTTGTTTTCCTTTTTTAAAAATTATTTAATCACAATTCTGTTCCTTTATGTAAGGGAGGCCGGTAAAGTTTTCCAAGGCAAGCTAATGCATCCCTAAATGCTAACTTGGGTGTGAGAGACCCCACCTCTGGTTTACGAGCTTTCAGCAGTTTATGGCTGCCCAGAGAAGAAAAATGATTCATCTTTTGGTAGGCTCACTGGTAAGTTGCTCCGTTTCTGGAAAGTAGCCTCATACCTGTGGGCAAATGAGCAGTGCTAAGTAGACATGTGTTAGTTTTAATAAAAGAACATGAAATTAGGAGAGTAATTTGTTGGAAGGAGGAAATGAATATGTATAAAATTCTCAAGGAATAAATTAAAAAAATCCTCTACAATAGTTTTACCCTTGTTTAAGGGGTTAGTATAACAAATGGTAATGTTCTAAGAAGCCTGAAGAAGAAGAAGAAAATACCCACAAAGCTGTCCTGAGCAGCCTTGTGGTTTGAATGAGGAATATTTCCCACAGGCTCGTGTGTTTGGACACTTGTTTTCCAGCTTGTGGTGCTGCATTGGAAAGTTGTAGAAACTGTACGAGTCCTCTGGAAAACCTGAGTCGTTGGAGACAGGCATGGTGGTTCTTTTTACCCAGACCCTTCTTCCTATGCACTCTCTGCTTCCTGATTGCTAATGCAATGGGAGCAGCCACCATCTGCCTCCCAATGCCATCCCCTTTCTACCACAATAGAAAAACTGCTCTCAAAAGGTAAGCCAGGAGAGCATCCTCTCAAGTTTCTTTTTCTAAGTTATTTGGTCACAGCAATGGGAAAAGGGACTAACACAGGTCGCATTGTTGAGGACAGGCAGGAAATCAAGCCACTGTTTGCTGCTTCTTTGTACTAGACAGGGTAGCAGTGAGGAGTAAGGTCCTAGAACAATAGATAAGAATCCAATGAGATGCTAATGTAAACGAGTCAGTTACAGAAGTCACAGAAGAAGATAAGATGCATTTATGAAAACACCCTGTAGGGTCTTAGGATGTCAAATCACCAAAAACTATCTAGCAAGAGTGACTTGAAGAAAATAAAAATTGTTCTGGGAAGAGAGATTTTGCAACCTGAATTTCCCTCCCCTTTACTTCTGCCTAAAAGCATAATAAAACATTCAGTTGTATCATTATTTGGTATGTAACTTGCAGTGCTTTACATAAAGTGTGACTTTAAAAATGAAAATGAAAAAGTTCAAGGTCAAATGCTGCTGTGTAAGTTTGTCAGGATTTTTTACTTTTATCTGCTTCATAATTGGGGGGGGGCGGAATAAAAAGGCACACATTTTAGGTCAGGTGATTAGACAAGCTTGTCAGTACTACTCTTTCCCTGTAAAATGACTTGGGGTCAAGAAGAATTAAAGCTGGGAGCTGATGCCTTTTTGTCTATTTGACTTACACCCTAGTTTTTCAGTGCTCTCGGGTGCTGTGTATATAACTCCAATGTAACAGTTAGCTTTCTACTCACCATAACAACACCTGGCAAGAATCCACCTAACAGATGACAGGTTGATTTTGGTTTAAAGTCCGAAGGTGCAGTCTACCATGCCAGGAAAGTCAGAGTAGCAGGAATGGGATGCAGCTGGTCACATGTCATCTGGAGTCTGGAAGCCAATGAATGCATATGCTCAGCTCCCTCTGTCCCTTAAGGGAGCCTGGGATTCAGGTGGTGGATTCAGGCCACAGACAGTTAGGATAGGTCTTGCCATATCCATTAACCTACTCTAGATAATTTCCCCCAGACAGGGTTACAGATTTGTTTCCAAAAGTAGCTTCAGTGCCTGTCAAGTTGACAGTCAGCATGGACCTTCAAAGTTCATAGTGAATCTCATATGTTCTCCTGAGTAATGGCACACCCACATTATTGTCATTATTGACCCTGAACCATTCTCTTCTCTAACCCATAGTAGATGAAGTATATGAATGGTTTCATTCATGCGATTTTGATTCCATAGTTAGGTGTTAGAGTTGAATGGCCGTTTCTCATACCATACCTGGTTCACTCATGGGACTAGAAACTTACAAACTGGTCACATGAAAAGAAGATGCTGTTATAATGTATAAGAACGACACCTGATGGTGGTAACTAGGACTTAACTGTGAAGGTCTTAGAAAGAATGTTGAGCAAAAACTCACAAAAAAGAAAAGAGCAGGTGCTGGAGGGAGAAAAAGAGAAAGGAGTAGAGAACACAAGACTCTGAACCACAGCCATTGGAAGTGTATATTTATAAAACCATAGAGGGTGCCTTTTAGCCAGTAATAGTGAACACGAGCAGGTTTATAACCCGCATCTAACCTTCACATACAAACACAGGGCCTGTAAAAGAGTGGTGATGTTCTCCCATATGTATAAATGGGAGCAGAATGACCAAATTACTATCAGCAGGAACAGGGAAGAATGTTTGCTGGCAAAGCTGTGAGTGAAGTATTCTGTAGAGGTCAGATTGGATTAGATGGACCTCTTTCAACACAGACCAAATACAGAAATGAAAATACAGCATGTAAAGTATTTTCCTTATATGCAAGATGACTTGAATGAAATTGCTAGAACCCACATAAAATACCCAGGAGTGTTGGTGAACTCTTGTAATCCCAGTGCTGGGAGGTGGAGACAGGTAGATCAGTCAGGCTTATGTGTTCACCTCCTTGCCAGAATAACCTATGTGTTGTGTTAATAGTCTAATGTGAAACTCGGTCTTTAAAAAAAGGAAAGGTGGACAATAACTGAACAACACCCAAGCTTATCCTTTGGCCTTCGTGGATGCACATACTCTCCTGTAACACACACACACACACACACACACACACACACACACACACACACACACACACGTGCACGCGCGTGCATGAGGATGCACACCCATAAACAGAAGAAAATCTAAGACACACACAATTTTACTTGTTTGAGTTTCACATCAATTTAGGGACTCTAAGTAATAAGGATTACTACAGAAGGTAACACAGAAACAGAATTGTGACAACATAGGTTTTGTTTTCCTTGTTGTGGGGTAGCAAGGGTTGCCTAACACAGGGAAACTGTCCAATTAGCTTCACTTCACCCCAGCCCCAAGATGATGAAAACTCAGTGGCTTCAAAGTCGTAAGGGTTATAAAAGGTTCAGGAATGATTTACAAACCCTAATTAAACCTTAGTTCACAGACAGAAATTGGCAAACATATTTTCAAAAATAATTTTGAAAGAGATAATTTTGCTAAAATCATAGCTGATAACACTTGACAGGGTTAAAATCTGAGGACTCTAGACTAAACCTAAAACTAACACGGTGAAGCGTCTTTCTGCCTTCAGCCTGGGACTTCTGTAGGGTTCTTTTGTACTGACTGTGTCTTTCATTAAAGAACTATTTTGGAGACTTTGGCTACTGCCTGAAGATGGCAAGCATGAGTAAGAAGTTCTTGCAAAGCAACTCTCCATTCATTTCCAGTAACCTCTGAGACAGAGGACTCATGACAACTCTGTTTCCCACCAACTGCCAGTGCTAGTCCAATCACACCTCTATGATTGCACTCCCCCTGGCTTCCTCTAGTGGTCTGAGACTCACTGATGTAGCCTGACTGACCAGTCAGCCCTAGAGATACACCCAACCCTGCCTCCACAGCACTGAGACTACAGGCACACACCTGCACAGCTATCTTTCAAATATGTATGCTCGGGCATCAAATTCAGGTCCTCATGCTTGCTTGGGAAGGACTGGCTGATGGAGCCATCTCCCAAGCCTCTAAAATAAAACCTGTCATCTGTGGGACAGTCACTTCTCCGAGCACTTAGCCATATGCTTTTGCTCTTATAATCCCAAGGTGTCCAAACATTATGACAATCAAAACAGGTCCATCCCTAAGAAGGGTTTTGCTGAGACGAGTAATTGTCCATTTGGTTGCTGAAGTCAGACATACTATATACAATCTCTTTGTTCAAACCCTGCTGATTTTACCTCTAAAACAGAACATACACACTGCCACACTGCATTAAAACAGCATGAGCTTGGCATCCTAAATAGAACACATAATGTTACAGTTGTCTCCCTCTATCATACTACCTTAGTCTTTGGTACCATCATCTTTCTCATTGGACAACACCCATTATCTCATTACACAGTGGGTCCACTCCTGAAGATATAACAACAGTATATGTTCTAGTGAATTGTAAGTTGCTTGATTAAAATGTTTTTCTAAAAGGTAAACTCAGGACTATTGAGATAGATCTTTTTCACCATACTCAGGTTGGGTGGTGGCTAACAACTGCAGGGGATCTGGCGCCCTCTTATGGTCTACATAGGCAACTGCACTCACACTCATGTGCACATACTCTCACAGAGACACATACACACATGGTTAAAAACAAAAGCAAAAACCAAATAAATATTTAACTCTATGATCTTTAAAAGCTTGCTAGTTTTTCTCAGGTTCATGGTCTCAGAATCCCACCATCATATTAGATTGTCACCTTGCCACGGAGATCCAAAATTCTGGAAAACAAAATTTCAAGGATATGGTTTTCTTTTCTCTCTTTTGTTTTATTTACAACAACAGCAGGACCTTGGGGATAGTCTTGGAGCTCTTAAAACTCTCTCCCCCTTGTATCTATCACTTGTGTGTGTATACATGTGGGTTTGTGTATGTGTGTGTGCGCATGTGTGTATATGTGTGTGTATATGTGTGTGTATGTGTGTGTGTCTGTGTGTGTGTATGTGTGTGTGTCTGTGTGTATATGTGTGTGTATGTGTGTGTGTGTGTGTGTGTGTGTGTGTGTGTGTGTGTGTGTGTATGTGTTTACCCACATACCATGATATGTATGCAGAGGTTAGGGCACAACCATAGGCATTTGTACTACCCACCCATCTTGTTTAAGACAAGGTCTCTTCTGTAGACAGTTGGTTCTGCTTTATGGGTTCCCAGAGACCCTTCTGTTTCTTTCTGCCCAGCAAACAGTAGGGTTCAGATGCAGGCACTGTTTTGTCCTTTTATGTGTGTTCTAAGTCTTAAAGTCAGGTTGTTAGGCGTGCATGAGAAACATGTTACCTATAAACTTATCACAGCCCCAAAGGTAATCCTTTTAACTTAGCCATCATTTACTAAATAAAAAATTATGTGAGGTGAGTTTAATGAACACATTTCCTTCCATGAAAACTGTAAAATAGCAACAGTGTCCTTTGTCTGTAGTGACCACTGTCAAAGTTTCAAAGGTGGTCTGTCTGTCTTTGCCCAAATCACTCTCATTGGCCTGTGCTCCATAGTAGGTAAGGTAACAAGTCATCAGCCAACAAGGATGAGGTTCACATGCATTGAGTACTTCATGATTGCTGAATTCTCAGGACAGTGGTTGAGTTGTGAAATACATTGTGTGTGTGTGTGTGTGTGTGTGTGTGTGTGTGTGTGTGTGTGTGTTCATGTATGTTCCCCGAGTATTGGAGGCAAGAGGTGTGATATGGATGTCCCATTTAGCGACAAGAAGTCATAGTCATTTATTCTTTGCACTTTGGCCAGCTAAACGTCTCTGTGTTAATTGCTACCCACTGAGAGAAAAGATTCTCTTATGATTGGCTGAGTGTTTCACTAAGAGGTAAAAATTGATACCAGTATGAAGATAACTTTGCAAAACAGTTAACATTCTCCCTGTGAGTCTACCCTTTTGTATTTAAATTTGCTCTACAAAAGAATAGTAAATAGGACAGGCAATAATCATTAACAGAGGAGAAAACCAGGAAAGCTACGCTTATTATTATTGCATCTGAAAGAGGACATATGATATGACTTCATGTTCAGTATATTCATGCTTATTTGCCACTAATAAAACCCTTCCACTCCTCCTCCTCATCAGAGTGAACTGGGAATTTTTCTCTTCAAATGATCATCATGCAGAGATGCCTTTTGCTTTTGTTGTTCTTGAACCAGCTGCATAATTCGGTCTGTGATGTATGTATACATTTAAACACGTTTAACTCAACAGCAGTGCCAGAACATGATTTTATGAGGAGACTCAGAACAGAAAGGTAGGCTAGCAGGCTAAGTGTGGAAATACTGGCTGCACTCCATGCCCCTGCTTCAAGGGCACAGGTGAATTGAAAGCTACAACACTCTCATCCGATCCACGCACAGCCCAAATCACTCAAGGCAACAGAGTAAAGAATGGCCTCTATGAATAAAATATAAGCCAAGATTGTTTCTTTTAAGAGAAAAGACATATCTATGCTAAATCATAAAACCCGTTTCTAGAACTGTTCCCTATAGCACTGCTGCTTGTCTGCTTAGCTTAGTCTGATTGTCACCCTCTTAGGTCGGCCTGTGGCTGAGATATCCTTCGGGTGGGTGATGTATGCGCTTTTAAAGAAACAGCGGGAGAAGAGGGCATCGGTGTGCTTTTGTTCACTTCTAATTCATGGCTCATTTCTAGCCTTTTTTTAGGCCCTTCCTGAATTCCATAATGTCTCCTTTTTGTATTCATTCTATCTTCCATGTCCTTCCCAGAAATAGGATAGTTATCTCAACTCTGGCCTCGATTTCCTCATTTGCAGGAGTAGGCCATCTTTCTTGGGTGTTTCCCTTCGAAGTTCCTCTCTCTAGCCCTGCTTCAGTAACACTGATGATGGCATGGAGCAATTTGTGGGAACTCTCTTCTGCTTATGTGACAAAATTGAAATAGGGCCTTCTGGAAGGTTCCTAGAATACAGAGTGGAAAATGTCCCTCCAGTTCTGAATGATAATTTAACCGAATTCTTAAATGAAATGAACCTGTTCCTAGATGCCATCTCAGCAGAGCAGTGAGCAGGTTGGCCTCATGTTCTGAAGGTGCTGAGCTTCAACCTCAAGCAGGCAGCCCTTTAGGTTGGGATAAAGTGACCTCTGTAAGCACATGAACCTGAGTTTGATCCACAGGTACTCATGAAAAAAAGCAGGATGTGGTAACGTGGGCTTAAACTCCTAGCACTGGGGAGATAGAGATAGAAGGATCCCTGGGCCTCATCAGGCAGTCAGCCTTGGGGTGCTTGGTAAGTTCCAGGAAAGTGTAAGACCATGAGTCAAAAGAAGGCTGGTAGCTCCTGAGGGCCAATGCCTGAGGTAAACCTTAGGTAGTCACAGACACACAGAAGCACAGAAACACACACACACACACACACACACACACACACACACACACACACACACACAGACAGTGTTGTCTTCCTTCCCTGGGCTATGCCCATTTGCTGCTTTGTATAGTGGTTCATGTCAGCTCACTGCTTAGTACTAAATCAAGGAAGGATGAGGAGGAAGAAGAAAGCAGATGGCAACCTATACAGATCACAGGATGAGAAAACATTCTTCATGCTGAACAACATGGAGAAATTAGGCAGAGGAAAGATTATTTCAAAAGTAGTGAAAGAAAGAATCCTATGTTCTGATTCTTTTAATAAGCAAGGCCATTTATAAGTTCCCAAGGCAGAATTTAACTGGCAAGCAGACAATGACATAAGCATTGATTCACTAATCATTTTCTTTTTATGAGTAGAATAATAGACATTTAATTGCAAAATTAGAAAAGTAACCTTTTGTCTTTCATAAATATTAATTTTCAAAATACTTAAAAAGATTGTTGGCATTGATGTGGCAGAATTGTTGGGACTATCTATGAATTTCGTGACTAAAACCAAATAAATATTTTTATTAAAGGCTTATGTTTAGTGATAAATTAATTTGAGAAAACTCTAAGTTATATAATGCATTTGGCTTTTGTTTAGAACTTAGGAGGGCAAAGAGAACCAGTCAGTAGATAGTAACAGTTGTCAATTTGAAAACATTCAATTAGCAAATTAGTTTGTCAATGTTTATTTTTATAGTCATTATTCTTAGACTAAAAGGACTCAAGTGCTGTAAATAATGGTTACATTTTTTTCTTATAATCACAACTTTTCAACTATCAAATGGCCAGTTCTATGGAAACCAGTGATTATTATGCTAATAAATGTGTCCAATCAATAACAATTTAACCTCATCATTTAAACTTGGGAAAGAAACATAAAGTAGATTGTTGTGTTTTTGTTGTCATCTGTACTATGTGAATTAGCTTATGTGCCTTGGCATGGTGCTGGGTAATCTATCATATTTTTAAAAAGTAAGCTTGAAGTTCTGCTTAATAATTCTCTACGTGGATTTATTCTGACATTTGATCAAACGTGGCAATAGCCTTTAGTTCTTTTAGGTTTTCTCTAAAATATACAGCATAATGTTTTAAACATGTGAAATTGAAATAGAGAATCCGCTTCTTTGTATTACTTATGGATCAGAGTAAGTCAAGAAATAATGACTGGCATTTGCATGGCTGACAAGCAGAGTCCACAACACAAAGAGGTGTACAATGTCACATCATCATGAAATGCTATCACCGCATCATATGTTTCTCATTATGCTTTCATGAAAGTGTATGTTTGGTTCTGCTTATTTTATAGTATACACATTTTAACTGCAATAATGAAACTCTGACATTCCTGGTTAATTTTAAGTCAATCTTTTTTATATTTGGTACTTTATAAACAAATACACTGTATTTTAAATTTTATTAAACTTTGACTTTGTGTGTGTGTGTGTGTGTGTGTGTGTGTGCAGGTGACCATGTGAATGTCATGGTGAACAAGTGGGGGTCAGGGGATAACTTTTAGGGTCAGTTTTCTCACTCCATTATGTGGATCTTGGAGATAGCAGTCAGTTTTGTCAGACATAGAAAAAAGTGCTTTTATCCATAACCAACTGTCCCCCACTCCCACATTAAAAATGACTAAGTTCACCAGCATGTCATGCATGAGAACAACTGGAATTTTGATCTGTCTAATGTCAAAACCCATAATCTTCACCAACTGTGGCAAACTGATGAATCCTGGGCTACTCTGTTTTAACAAACAAAGCACTGTGCACTTCCATTTGCGTTTGTGATCTGCAAAGGTTATTGAGAAATGAAACTGATTTCAGTGAGGAAGTGACTGAGCCGTGTGGGGGATCCCTGTCAGGATCTGACTACTCAGCTTCCTGTCACTAGAACAAGTACTAGAGATTCTCAGCATCTAAAGAGAAAAAGGCTAGTCTGGTTCATGGTGGTTTTTGTCTTCATCAGTTAGCCCTGTGGGTTTGAGTTTAGACAGTATATTGTGGACACGGGGATGTGGGGGAGTAAGCACTAAGCTTCTTGTCAGCTTGCAGAAAGAAGAAGACCAAGTTCACAAAACCCTAGCCATCTGCATGCTCCAACGACCTGCAGACACCCTAGCAGGCCACACCATGCTGAAGGCCAACATCTGTTTTTCTTTAAAAGATCTGTTCAGTGTGTGTGTGTGTGTGTGTGTGTGTGTATACACACATGCATTCAATGCACAAAGAAGCTAGAAGACATAATCAGATGTCCTGTGCTTGAGTTATAGGCAGTTGAGCCTATAATGTAGGAACTACATTATATGTTCTATGTTCCTAATGTGGGAACTACAACCAAAATTGGGTCCTCTTCACTGTTTGCCATCTCTCTAACCCCTTGAATGACTCTTAAAATACACACAGACATTGAAAAAAAAAACACATTGAAATAATTGTACTACTGAATGTTTTACTCACACCAAAATCCAGTTCTACTGAAGAGGAGTCATAAAAATGAAGTAAATTATTTTCAAACTAGGTATGTGATGTATGTTTAATATATATATATATATATATATATATATATATATATAGTATGTGGGTTCTTCACAAAGTTAAAAATCGAACTGCTATGTGATAGAAAAATTTCTTTTCTTGGCATATAGTTAATGAAAATGAAATGTCAAGACGTAATCTTAGTCTCCTCTTCACTGTAACACTCTTTTCTACAAATAGCCAAGATATGCAATCCACCTAAATGTTGAAAGAGAAACAGATGAAGGCTGTCACACACACACACACACACACACACACACGCACACGCATACATATGTGCACACACACGTACACACACACGCACACGCACACACACACACGCACACGCACACGTACACATACATGTACACACACACACTCACACACACACATGCACACGCATACATATGTTCACACACACGTACACACACACACGCACACGCACACACACACATACATGTACACACACACACACTCACACACACACACTATCTTTCCTATGGTAAACACTATTATTTGAAATGGCATGGATGAAACGAGCAGATACCCTCAAAGAAATAAGGTGGATATGATAAGACACGTACTGCAAGGTTCATTCTCCTACACAACCTGACAGAGCTGTGCTCAGGGAAAAAAAGAAAGTGATTGAGATCAAGATCCTGGAGGTGGAAGAGATTGGGATGTGTTGACTCAGGGGCAGAAAGTGACAATTATATAGGAGTGAGAGGTGCCAGAGTAACTATAATAAATAAGATTATTACATACTCACACTGTGCTAATACAGAGAATTAAATTGTTATCAACAGATAAACAGTAAAAAGAAACCCTGTGAAATGATGGATATGTTTATTTCATTGATTGTAACAATCATTTCATAATATGATTATTTATCCAAATAACATAGTGGAGCTGAGTGTGTTTCAGTTCATCAGATGCTTGTCTATTATACACAAGGCCCAAGGTTTAATCCCCAAAACCACAAAAACTGGGTGTGGTAGTATATTCCTGGTGTCCACCATCCTGAGGTATGTAGTGGAATCCAGGTCAGCTCTGGAAGCATGGGGTCTAGTTTTTCTCTGTATATATAAAATAAAACAAAGTATAAAATATATATCACAGTGTGCATTGGCCATGCTAGGCACATCCTCTTTACTCATCCAGTTGTAAATGTGCATATTTAAAAAAAATTTACATTATAACACAAAGTCCACCTCCAATGACACAATTTTACCAACAAGAACATAACTACTTCAGCAGAGTCACACGGTCCTTCTCAAGTAGTGACACTCCTTGACAATTAAACATTGAAGTACAGGAACCTATCAGGGTCATTCTTTTTCTAACCACCACACCATTTCGAAAGGTTTCTGACATTCTCTTCTAGCCTCTGTGGGTACCTACACTCTCACACACACTCCTCTACACAGCTATATTCATTCAAACAATTTTTGTATTCATTTTGTATCCCTCCACCTATGCACCCCCATTACACTGCCAATCCACTCATCAGAAAGGGTAAGGCCTCTCTCGGGGAATCACAAAAGCCTAATGCATTCAATTAAGGCAGGGCCAAGGCCCCTCTAGTCCCACATTGAGGCTGAGCAAGCCATCTCACTTTATGGAATGGGCTTCAAAATGACAGCTCATACTTCAAGGACAGATCCTAGTCTCACTGCCAGGGATCCCACAAACAGACCAGGGTACACAACTGTCACCCACCTGCAGAGGGCCCAGTTTGGTCCCAGCTGTCAGTCTAGAGTCAATGATCTCCCATGATTTTGGGTCAGCTCTTTCTGTTGGTTTCCCTATCATGATTTTGAACCCCCTTCTTGCTCATATAACCCCATCCTCCATCTCTTCAACTGGGTCCCCAGAGCTTGGCCTGGTGCTTGGCTGTGTATCTCTGCATCTGGGTCCATTAGTTACTGGATGAAGGTTCTATCATGACTAGGTACTCACCAGTCTTATTACAGGACAGGTACCCTCTCCACTATTGCTAGGAGTCTTAGATGGGGTTATCCTTGTGGATTCCTAGGAATTTCCCTAGTACCAGGTTTTTCCCTAAGCCTATAATAGCTCCCTCTATCAATACCCCTCTTCTATTACTGTCTAACTCCATCCCTCTCCCAACTTGACCATTAAGTTCCCTCATGTTCTTATCTCCCATTCCCTCCCTTTACCATTGCCCTACCCACCTCCCAGTTACCCAGGAAATCTCATCTACCTCTCTTTCCCAGGGAGAGTCATGTGTCCCTCCTAGCATCCTCCTTGTTACCTAGGTTCTATGAAGCTGTAGATTGTGGTCTGGTAATCCTTTCACAGATATAGTCATAATTAAAAATAATAAAATAAATACTTAATTTTTTTTGGAAATGTCATTTTAAATAAGCAGTGATTTTTGTATGGACAGTAGACCCTTGAGACATACTTAGGTTTTGTATTTAGAATTTTGGAATAAATGAAAGAGTTTTTGAATCTTTCAGCCATTTTGTGTATTCCTAAGTATAACTTTATTCATGACGCAAAATAAGAACATACAGAAATAAATAAGAACAAAGATATCCATATGTAACTTGTACAGGTTCCCAGACAACAAAATTATCTGATATTTGATCCCAGCCAGTCAATACTTTATAACACGGAAAAAATAATTGTGCACATAAAATTATACGATGAGTATGTGCTTATGTATGTGTGTTATATGTTGTAGAATATTATTTTAAGGTGTGTTACATTTGTTTATGCTGTGGAACATTTATTTTAATGATGCAAAGATGCATTGCATTCTTTTATGTTGCATTTGTTTTGGTCTGTAAAGCTGTGTTGCCTTGCTTGTCTAAATACCTTATTGGTCTAATAAAAAGCCGAATGTCTATTAGTGAGGCAGGAGAAAAGATAGGCAGGACTAGCAGGCAGAGAGAATAAACAGGAGAAGCCTGGAAAGAAAGATCAAAGAGGGGCCAGCCCCCCAGCTACACAGCCAGATGCGGAATAAGAAGGAAAGAAAAGATATACAAAAATAGAGAAAGTTGAAAACATAAGGGCATAAGGTAGACAGGATAATTTAAGAAAAGCTGGCTAGAAACAAGCAAAGCTAGGGCCAGGCATTCATAAGTAAGAATAAGCCTCCATGTGTATTTATTGGGAGCTGGATGACAGGCCCCCAAAAGAGCTAAGACCCTCCAAAAGAGAAAGAGTAAAAAAATATACTACAATTATACATGTATGTCTGTCTGTATCCTCAAATGTATGTGGACTCATGTATATACACTTACATAGGAAAGCTTTAAGTTGTTTTTAGATGCCTTCCTTGATCATTCTCCACTTTATTTATAAGGCAGGGTCTCTAACCAAACCCAGAGCTCATACTTTCTGGCTGATTTAGCTAGTCAGTTTCCACTGTCTCTAAGCTGGGATTATCTGAGGCTGCCATGCCTGCCCAGATTTTCCATGGAGTTTGTGCATTCAAAGTCCCATCCTCATGCTTGAGCTGTAAGCAATGTATTCTCACCCATCTCCCCAACACCTAGTCACACATTTATATATTTTCTGTAATATTAGTGAGCTCTCATTTATTTTTGCTTTTTCTGTTGTTTTTGCTCTTTGTATTGGTAGACATTGATCTCTAGGTTTTACATGCTATGACAAGTTTTCTGTAATTGTAATATCCCTACATAGTGAATTCTTAGGTGCGATGTCAGTATTATATCACACTACTGTACATAGGTTTTGCCTTGTAATATTTACATGTGCAGTTTTTATCACAGGAAATAATCATGCCACCTGTCATGAAACAGCATTTAAATTAAAAGTAAATCTGAGGGTTATTGTTTATTAATATACCATTTTAATTAAGTTTTTGTTCTGATTCAGGGACAGCAGAATGAAATGAATAGATGTGAAGATGAAGAAATTAACCTGAATTATGATAAAAAGATTACCCAGCAAGCAAACTCAAGTATTACCAATTCAATTAATTTTGAAATACTTTTTATTTTCAGTGTATAGCATTGGCTAGCCTGAAATGTGTTCACATAAACTAGGAAGTTCTCAATTAAAGGTTTGTTCTGCCACTTGGTTGATTTGAAGAATTTTGACATATAGATTTGAATGAAAACGAAAAGATCAAAAGTGTAAAATTCATTAGAAAGGAAAGTATAAACTGATACAAAGGAACAAATTAATCTCATGATTTCACTTTGTTAAGTCTTAAGATTACTTGAAAGAAGGAACAGCCAGAGAAATTAGAATGAGGGGAAAAGCAAGGAGAAGAAAATGTGTTAGCATGACTGGGCATAGTCACTAGAAACACATGCTTATCAAACACACACACTCATATATTAACTGGCATATGCTTATATATATATATACACTGACATGCATACTCATAGAAACACACACCCACATCCACACAAATCCACACATAAACACACCATTAAAATGAGCATAGGGAATATGAATGTCATTAGCAGACTAGGCATTTAGAAGAAATGTTAAATCAGAAACAACCCTCTAGAAAGGAAACGTAAAGGTAATACAAGGAAATAAATGCAGAGAACTGAACTTATATTTTTAGGTGTTTTTGTTAGGTTCAGTAGGGCAGATATGTCTCAAGAAGAACCCTGGATACTAGGAAGGTTAGGGCACCTAGTTCTTTACCAGGCCAGTGATCAGTGCAGATTGGACTCTACTTATGTCTCTGTTTCTGGCACATACCAAGCCACTACTGTTTAAGCATCTGATTTCTCTAATCCCAATTATAAACAGATCATATGGATTCCTAGGTTAAGAGGCTGAACCAGGGAAAACTAGAGCTACAAAACAAACAAACAAACAAACAAACAAACAAACAAATAAATATATAAATGAGCTAAAAAATGGGTCTCAGTTAGAAGGCTTGGGCCATCTAAGGAACTTCTGACAGTGGAACCTGATGCACAAAAGGACTTTGGTAGCCCATTCCCCATGGAGGGACACTCCCCTAACCTAGAGGCAGGAGGGAAAGGGAGGGCCTACTCCCTACTCCAAATGACTTGACAGATTTTGTTGATCCCTCCTGGAAGGCATCACCCTCCCTGTGGAGAGGGGTGGGTGGGATGGGAGAATGGCTGGAGGGGGGGCATGGGGAGGAGGGAGAAGTTGACTTGGTAAGAATGAAATAGGAAAAGTTTAGAAAAAAAAAGCCTATGCTCCAGTTATTTTTCTAAATAGATACTAATATATCAGTTTAATATTATTATTAAAAATTCACATTTTTTGTGCAGCAAAATATTATATATACAGCTGTTTAGTGGATTATATAATGACAAAAGTTTGAGAAGTAAGGAAAAGTGAAAAAATGAACTGAGTCTAGGAAAACAAAATGAATTAGTCATAAGGAAGAAAGTACAAAATGCCCCAGGACGAAGACTGTTAAATAACCTACATGCTATTATAGATCAGAAATCCTGTTAGCCAAAATAAAACTCACAAAAAGATGAAAGACACTGAATTAACAACAATCTCAACACTATTTCAATGGTGTGTGAAAGTGTGAAAATAAAATAGTAGGAAAGGCATATTCAGATTTTGTTTTGAAGGAAACATTGAATCAATACCAAGGAAAATTTTGTACTATTAGAAGGCAAAAACCATGGGTAGGACAGACTCAAAATATTTCATGTTTATGAAAAGAAAATAACTAAATCTGATATATTTAAAATATAGTGCCAAAATACACACAGATAACATGATACAAAATGCAAAGAGCCTTCTTGTCTTTGAGTAGATTGGGCATTAGGATATTTTCATCTATTTGATAATAGATTCAAATTAAGAAAAATAGAAAATTTAAATCACCAACTTGTTTTAAGAGACAAACACACATCTATGTGTAGTATTAATAGATGGATATAGATGATAAATTGATAATAGACAGGTGATTTATAGATTATAGATAATAGGTAGATGATAACTGGATGGACAATTTCTAGGTAGATAGAGATAATGGGATAGACAATAGAAAGATAAATGATAAATGATAGAATATAGGTAGATACTAGACAAAAAGATAAATGATAGATGATAGTTGATAAATGATTAATAGATAAAAGACATATACATAGGTGATTGGCAAGTATTAGGCAAATATTTTCTCTCTGCACTGTCAAAGAGTGTCATATCACTTATTGGTAGCTCAGTAAAAGATAGAAATTAAAATTTTAAAATTGTTTCTACTGAATTCATGTAATTTTAAACCACTATAAAGTTTAAAAAAGAAAAACTCCAGCAAATTTAAGTAACTACCATGAGTACAGGATTTCCAGTTTCCACATGGGTAAATCCTAGCAAAGATGTGACATTCTGGAAGAGTGGTTGGGTCTTTAATGACCTTACTAGGAAAGTTGTGTTCCATAACTGGCTATGACACCCTGAAGAAAATTCTTCCTGGTGAACACAATGGAAAGGGAAATTGTGTTACAGGGTCTGGAGATGCCAGCATTAAGGCCATGCCTGGAAACTCTTGTGGAGAAGGTGATTTATTCAGGAGTTTATGTTGCAAAGAGATGGCTGGTCTGTGTTAGGTTAGACTGAAGATAAATTAGGGAAAGGATTTGGACATTTAAAGTGTACCTGTTTTGGTGTGGATATGAAAGGTCCTCATAGGTTTGACTGCTTCAACTCTTGGTCCCAGCTGGTAGTGCTGTTTGGGAATCTTGTGGAACTTTCAAGGTGGCAACTTGGAAGAGGAAGGGGATTGCATGGAAAGGCCAAGGGCATTGGGGTCCTATAATAGGGCCCAAATTCTTGTTCACATTTTGTTTCCTGTCAGTGGTAACAGTGACACTAGTCACCTCTTGCTCCTGATGCCATGCCTTCCCTCCATAATGGACTGTTGCACTTTGAACTACTAGCCTACACAACCTCTTGCTCCCTTTAGTTGATTGCACAGTCCTCTGGAAAGTAGCTAACAACACTATGCTTCCTTGTGTGGTTAAAAAGAAGGGCTGATAACAAAGCAGAAGAAACCAAGAATCCTCAGAGAATATGTTTCTTGCCAATGTGGATTTCCATCCAGCCTTGCTTACAAGATGAAAACTACAGAAGAAAGGCTGAGAACTAGGTTCCCAAACTGAAAATTCTAGGAAGTTGTCAACTACTCATTCTGGAGGATGTTCCACACAGAACCTGTCAGAACAAAAGGAATTATGTTCATAGAATACTGAGTAGACAAGAGGGGACTTTTGCTGAGCACATAAAAATGAGAAAAGTTTATTTCACTCCTTTAGAGTCCACCCTCCTTATTTAATGCTTCATTAATAAAACAGAGAGAATGCTGATTTGTGCCCACTCCTACTCCAAACTCCTATACATCCTCAAGCCTATCCCAGTCTAGAAGGTGTTGCTACATGACATTTTTATAGAGATGTTGACATAAAATGTTGTCCCTTGGAAAAGTTGTCCTAAGTGAAGTTAAAGGCTCTTTCCAAGTCCCGAATTTAATGGTTTTGGTATACTCCTATTGTCAATTTTTCTATTAAATCTTTATAAAATGGAACTTTTCATTAAATCTTTATAAAATGGAACTTTTCAAAGTCATGACTTGAATAATTTATCAATTCCTTACTTCTCAGCTATTTTGTTCCTTGCCATAGTCAACATATTTTCTGAAAGCAAGAGCAAACATCAAAACAAGTTTATTTCTGCCAGAGATGTTCTGAAAGTAAGAAACAAAGTATATTTGACCTATGAAAATGTATTATTTAGCAAGCTTGTATCAGAGTTCTATTTATTATGTTCTTTATAATTTTTTGCATACTTTATGAGTCACCCTAGGGAACACTAGATACTATTATGTATACATAGATTTACTAGATATATGTAGAAATACACATATCCCCTCTCTCACCATATCTATCTATCTATCTATCTATCTATCTATCTATCTATCCATCCATCTATCAATTCTTCCATCTATCTATCTACATATATGTGCACAAGCATGTGGTGTGTTTGTGTAGAAAATGCATGATAGTAGCTAATGTTTCTGACAGTGAAACACTTAAACTATTTTTTTCAAGACTGAGTTTGTCTGTGTAGTGCTAGCTGACCTGAAATTCATTGTTTAGACCAGGCTTGCCTTGAACTCACAAAGATCCACTTGCCTCTGCCTTCTGAGTGCTGGGATGAAAGATGGGCACCACCACCACCCACCCATTTAAAGTATTTAAATACAGAATTATGAAAAAGTTTCTGGTAGAGTAGACTGACTAAAAGATACATTTAAAGTTTTACTCTAGGTTTATATGGCACATAAATTATTCAGTTGTTTTTTTCTAGTGTTAATTTGTTAAATTAATCGTGAATATATGTATGATGGATATTATAACAGTTCAAATAGCGATTGAAATGGATTACTTTCAAACCACTCTTGGACAACTGCCAGAGACACGATTTATCAAATACTCATTTGATTTTTGAGCTTTAATATGAAATTAATGAACTTTGAAGAAGGATTTTTAACTCCTTAAAGGTTTACATATTTTTCATGGCCTTTGTGTCTGAGTATTTAATTTAATATAATGTTGTTCCTTTATTTTGTTATTCTTGTTTGGTGTGTGTGTGTGTGTGTGTGTGTGTGTGTATGTGTGTGTGCACGTGTGCATGCATGTGTGTGTGAATGCATGTTATGTGTGTGCATGAATGTTCATAAGTGTGAGTGCAAATGCACACATGCTGTAACATTTGTGTGGAAGTTCAATGTTATGTTCACTGCTACAATAGTGGTATGAGTGTTCTGCAAGCAACCAATCACTTTCTTATTGGTGATATGGAGTACTTTGTGATATGAATGAAGATAAAATTATTTTCTGGCACCAGAGAAACAGAAATCACACTTTGGAAATGAATACCTTACATCAAGTTTCTCTAGTGTTCAGAAGTTAAAATCATTTTCAAACTTCTTACCTCCACTGCTTCTAACTTTAAGAGCATAAAGTCATCAAGTTTTATTTCCATTGCAGCAATAAAACAAATGAATGAAGAAATATGAGGTGCAGGAGAGACGGCTCATAGGTTAAGAGCACTGAAAAATGAAGAACTGTAAGAGGGAGTTTTTATGTTATAACAGAAACTGGAGTCCTTTATATAAAGTGATTTATAATTTGTTCATGCGTAGTAAGACAGAAGACCACTACATAAAACCTCAGTTGGTCAAAATCAGGGAATAACAAATGATTGTGGAGTTTTCAACCCCAACAGATACAACTATAATACAGCCTTGACACTTAACACTCTGGCGACACCACAGAAGACGGGTCTGAAAGATTGTTAAGAGTTGAGGCCTCTAGGTTATGCTAGACTTAAACTCTCTGGCTGAGGATGTTCCTGAACTTCTGATAGTCCTGCTTCCATTCTCCAAGTACTGGGAAGGCATTTGTCCTCTCCCCTAGTTTGTATTGCACTGGGGATCAAATTCAGGGCTCTTAGCATCCTGGTTCCATCACCAGAACTGCACAAATTAGGCATGGCGCTGCATGCCTATAATCCCAGCACTTGGGAGGTGGAGGCAGGAAGGTCAGAAGTTCAAGGCTATCCTTGGCTGCATAGTGTGTTTGAGCCCAGTTTGGACTACAGGTAACTATTCAAAGCAGAAATGATAATGCTGTACTAAAATGATAAGTATAAATATATTTGAGAATATGAGGCATCCCATTAGAAATTGAAGATAATTGTAAAACATCATTAAACATTCACATGGGATATATCAATGATGGGAGATGTTATTCTGTAAACATGTTTCTCATACTGTTTAATGAATAAAGCACCATGGCCAATGGGAAAGCAAGATAGGCGGGGCTAGGAGACAAGGAGGAAAGAGGAAGTAGTTAGGAGGAGTCAGCATGTAGAGCCTGGAGAGAGCAGATGCAGGCCGCCGCTCTCTGGTAAGATGAGCCACGTGGAAATACTTAGAATAGTAGTAATGGGTTAATCATTAAGACAGAGCTAGCCCATAAACAATGATAGTAACTGGCCAACAGCATTGTATCAAATACATAGTCTCAGCGTGTTATTTGGGGCTAGCGCAGCAGTGGGATCAGGTGGCCAGCAGGGAGGAACAAAGAGTGGGACCAGGTGGCCAGTGGGAAAAACCTACTCATAACATATCAATTAGCATATTTTCAATGTATACATTTTCAGAGAACTCTGTATTTCATTTTCCCTTAGTTGTTCAGTAGAACTACATTCATTTTACTGTTCTTTAAATTATAATGAACTGTATTCCAATGATAAATAAGGTAAATATTTTATGAACTATCTTACAGGATGAATCTTATTGAATAAAGATGTAATCAGTGTTCAATATATAAAAGACTAGGCCTATAGAAAAATGTAAACAAAATTTTAAAGTGAAGATATATTCTATTTTGTAATAATGTTAAGGATATGGTTATTTTTTCCAATTGTCTTAATTGTTCATTTTGTTAAATATCCATCTATGACTAATGGGTCATCAGAAGATGTCAATAATAACACAGAAGACCTGAATAAACAACTAGCTTGATGGAACAAACAGACAGATCATTTTTTCTAGTAATGCATATTTCTAGTAATGCATTTTCTAGTAAATGCATATTTCTGGGTTGATGTTTCTTTTCACGAGTAGTTTAATGCTGTTGCAAATAGCTCAGCAGAAAAAGTTGCTTGGCACTAAGCAACATGATGACATGAGATGGATCCTCAGGCACTACATGGTAAGAGAGGACCAAGCCTCACAAGATGTCTACTGACCCTAACACACATGTCATGGAGTAAATCACACAAATAACTAACTGAATAAATATGGTGTTTTTTTAAAGAGTATTTTTTTTTGCATTTTTCCTACATGTCTTATTGTGTAGCTCTGGCTGACGTGGACCTCATATGTACACCAGATTGGTTTTGATATATACCTGTTTTTGCCTCCTATGTGCTGGGATTAAAGGCATGTGCCACTATGCTTGGCTCTCCATTGCACATTTTAGCTGATTCTTTTGACTCTATCCTGGTTCCTTTCTCTCTGTATGTACAATGTACCCTTAAAAACATCCCTTAGCTCCTTCTATTATTTCAATTCTCTACTTTTTATTTTATTTCTAAAGATTTATTTTATTTATAGTTACAGAGGTGTGTGTGAGGGAGAGGCGGGCTCAGCTCCATGCATGTGCTCCTAGAGATCAGAAAGGGATATCAGCTCCCCTGAAGTAAGAGTTGTAGGCATTTGTGAGCCATCTTATACGAGTGAATGGTATAGTTAAGGTTTCTATTGTTGTGATGAAACACTATGCCCAAAGCAACTTGGGGAGAAAGGGTTTATTTGGTTTATACTTACATAGCATTGCTTATTATGAAAGAAAGTCGGGACAAGAACTCAAGCAAGGCAGGAACATACATGCTGGAACTGATACAGAGTCCATGGAGGGGAGTTGATTACAGAATATCTCCCTTGGCTTGCCGAGACTGCTTTCTTATAGAACCCAGGACCAAATGCCCAGTGGTACCCCCATTCACAATGGGCTGGGACCTCTGACACCAATTACCAATTAAGGGTATACCCTACATATTTGTCTAAAGCCTTATTTTATTGAGGCATTTTCCCTATTGAGGCTCTCTCCTCTCCTATGATTCCAGCTTGTGTCAAGCAGACATAAAACTACCCAGTACAGTGCTGGAAACCTAAATTCTGTCCTCTATAAAAGAACTGCTTTAGTGCACAGGGGTTTGTGTCCTGGTTGCTAGGTAGTGGCAGCAAGGCAACAACAACAGTGCAAATACATAGACACACATGCATTGAAATTGGAATGAGGTGTGGTTCCCTAATGCTACTGTTATGACCACAGCTAGAACCTGGGATTTCGAGAGTATTTATTAGATACAGCACAGAAGTAGGTTAGCTAGACTCTGTAAGGCTCCTTATAGGCAAGGGATCTCAGGTTGCCCATATGAGAAATAGCTTTGCCAATTTCCCATAGGCGAATGGGTTTCAGCATTCTCAACATTGTGACTGTAAAATTCCCCATTTGCTCAGGACTTCACTCACTCAGGGCTTCCTTAGCTCTTAACAGATAAGTTGTTTCTCCAGACTCTCTTTACTGCTTGACAATTTTATACACATATACAACTATTTTGACTGTATCTACCCTATTATCTTGCCTTATTCCCCTCACTTTCCCTCTGAACCCCTTCTTCCTAATTAGTTTCCCTCCTTACCATGGAGTTTTATTGAGGTTACTGGAGCTATTTACTATAACATGGACAACTTATCAGTGAGTAAAGCATCGAAGACAATGTCACCCAGTTGCCCACCCAACAGTCATTAACCATCATCTTTAATGTGATGAGGCCTCGTGAGAGTCCCTCCCATGTCCGGGCTGAAATTTTAAGGGTCAATCTCTTACAGCCTTCATTTGGGTATCTATAGCTACTATATATTCAAGATGATAACATTCATGAAGTTGCTATTTAAAAAAAATTATCATGGGCAAGAAAATAGATAAAGCATAAACTAAAACAATTAAAAGTTGTAAACAATAAATTGTGTAAAAAAATAGAAGGAACTCTGAAAAATAACTTGAACAAATAGTAAGTAGGAAACCACTGTCACAGTATGTTCAAGATAACTACAACTACATATATTATTCCTTCACAATACTTTGGGGTATTGGATACTTTTGTTTTTATTCTTTCCAAAGTAGTTTCTAGGTACTAGCACTATTAAAGGAGTTTTGGCATTGTCAAGCATGAATTCTTTAAGACAACATGCAGAGTGGATTCTGTAGTGGGAAATTACTAACAGCACCTACTTTAGCTTCTGTTGGACTTTAGTGATCTTACAGATTTGTAATTGGATGAAATGCTTAAGGATTCTCAAGAGAGAAATCGTGCTTTACTTTCCCTACTCACGCTGAGAGTCATAATATGAAGCTTATTTAAAATACTCACAGAGCAGGTGGAAACAGAGAGCAAGATGCTGCTGTTAAGATTTCATACTGCTCTTGCAGAGAACCAAGATTTATTTCCAAGCATCCACTTCAGATGGCTCACAAACAGTTTTAATGCCAGCTCCATGCCCTCTTCTAGCCTCCTGGGGTACCATCATGTTCCACAAATAACTAATAAAATCAACCTTTAAAATATTCAACATACATATGTACACACACATATGAATCCCACTCAGATATAAGGAGTAGAATGAAATCCTGTCACTTGTAAAAGCATGGATAGACCCTGGAGGGGCTTAGGTAAAGTAAGACAAGTAAGGTATAGAAGAACAAATATCACATGACTATATGTGGAATGTAGAAAAAGACAATCTGAAAAAAGTATAGAGTGTAACAGTGTTTGTCACAGGCTTAATGGATGGAGAGGCTCATCATTGGGTAGTTAGACAAGATGTGCTCCTATGTTTTACAACCAATGATAATGGATCCCATGTTTAAAGAAGCTACAAGAGAGAATGTTGAATGTTTTATACAAATAAACCATCATATTTAAGGTAATTGATGTTCTCACTAGTCTGCTTTGTTCATTACACACTGTGTATACATAAAATATTACACTGCTTGTACAATTGTGTGTGAATTAAAAATTAAAGTGGAAAGTAAAATAAACGTTCTAATTCTGAGATCCTATGAGTCACCAGTCCAGGACACAGTGGGTTCAGATATTATAACTTCATAGTATTTCATACTTATGAGGATTTGTGTTAGCACAAATACATTGTTAGAATTTTACTTATGTCTTCTAATTCAAGATACAGTGTGATTCTTAATGATCGGCTTTGTTAATCCTACTTTACTGATGTGAGAATTTACAATTTCGTGGCAGGTATTTAACAATGTCTTTAGTAAAAGTTGCAGTTTTTAACTACCAGTGTTCTTGGCAGCAAAAATAAAATAAATGGTAGTAATGAGCATCAAGGAACCTACAGTTTGGCTTTAGGGGGAAAAGTATCATAGTTCTCCACTCATGGTAGACTAATTGTGAGAAGAAGTTCCAGCTGTTCCCAGCAATAAGGACTTCCTTGTTGTGGAACAAAGGGCACCAAAGATTTCTTTAATATGTCTTCTCAAAATTCATCTCCCCTTTTCCTACTGCTTTAATTACGATATTATTTAATTTGTTTGTTTGTTTGGTTTTTTTTTTTTGCCATGACTTTTGGTATATCTCTCTTGAAATAGCAATGAATGGTCTAGAGAGGAGTTGAGGAGTTAAGAATTTGAATTGCCCTCTTGGAGAGTCTGACTTTAGTAGGTTTGTGCATATGTGGGCAGCTGAACATGGAGGTAAGAAAACAGTATTGTATTCTCTGGAGTGGTTAGGAGCTCTCCAAAGCAGGTTCTGGGAATTAAAGTCAGAATCTCCAGGGGGGCAATTCAAATATCAACAATACTTAATAAGCATTTATATTATATATAATATATATACATATATGTATATATTTCTTTTGTTTTTGAAAATAATTTTTTGATTACAAATGCAATATTATGTATTTATAATCAGTATTAACAGCCTATTATCTTTTGCCACTACTTTTCTCTCCCAAATTCATAAATACTTTCTTTATCCCATGGAATAAGTTTCATGATGCCAGTATGTGAACAGGTGTGCGCTAACCATTGGGGCATGGACAAGGCTGCATCTGTGAAGAAAACTGTCTATTTCTCTTTGACATCCTACAAACTGTTAATAGCTCATTTATATTAATAATAACACTGTTAAAATTATTTCATTTGAGAGTTTTTATGCTTAAAAGTCTTTCCCCTGTCAATAATATTTTAAGGAAGGAACTCTAAGTGCGTCACAATTAAGTCTTCACAATTACTATCTGGCAACTATGTTTTCTTTTTTTGTAGTATCCGTCTTCAAGCCAAAGCTTCAAGGCCTGCCTCCTGTATTTAACATGTTCTGTGCTCTTCTATAGGGTACCCTCTTGCCATGTAAGTATGGGAAAAACCAGCAACAAAAATTAATGTTCATAGTGTTACAAACATCAGAAGATTTCCTTCTGTTGCTCAGCAAAACGAGTTTCCAGGTACCATTATTATTATTGTCATGAAATACCTTCTGCTGTCATCTTTTGGCTGTGTCCTTGCTTTATGCAGTCTGCACTGAAATGTGATGGGAGATGTCATTCTGTAAATATGTTTCTCTTATTAGTTAATAAATAAAGCACTGTTGGCCAATAGGAAAGCAAGATAGGCAGGACTAGGAGCCTAGGAGGAAGGGGAAGTAGTTGGGAGGAGTCAACATGTGGAAACTGGAGACAACAGAGGTCTCGGCGGTCTCTCTGGTAAGATGAGACCATGTGGAAATACTTAGATTAATAAAAATGGGTTAATAATTAAGACAGAGCTAGCCAACAAGAAACTAGTAACTGGCCAACAGAATTACATCAAATACAGAGTCTCTGTGTGTTATTGGGGCCTGGCATGGCTGTGCAACTTTCCAGCAGGGAAAACATACTCGTTACAGAAATCAAGGATCAATTTTATCTCTTATTATGATTCTTTTAAAAGAGTTTTCTTCAAAAATATAAGAAAGTGTTATGGACTCAGACTTTGCATTCACCATCATCATAAACATTGAAAATGGAAAATTTAGATACACTCATATTTTGAGAAATGTGTTATATGTAAAAGATGAATGGTAAAGGTCCCCAAGCAATCTTTACACTGTTATCTTACTCAGTCCATACAAAAGCAAAAACAAAACAAAACAAACCCCACAAAACATGCTAACTGTATTCCAGATAAAAGCCTCAAGATAAAGAAAGCCGAGTGACTTTTCCTTTGTGTCATACAGTAAGGTTGGTGTGCCAAACTGCTAATGGCTCAATTGCTCATATTATGAAAATAATTCCTAAACTACTTTTGAGAGATTTTGTAAAGATTTATCTTACTGGGACAATGTTGAAGAGGAGACAAACATGGGCTGGAGAGATGATTAAGTGGTTAAAAGCACTTGCTGCTCCTGGAGAGGACCAGACTTCTGTCCTGAGCACCATGTTACATACAACTACAACTCCAGATGAGAGAAGGTAATGCCCCTCATTGGATATATAAGCAGCTGCATTCATAGTGTGTGTGTGTGTGTGTGTGTGTGTGTGTGTGTGTGTGTGTGCATATGTGTTTGCTCATGAGCATGTGCATGCTCCCCAACACACAATTGTCAAGATGAAATAGTAAAGTCATTTTTCAAACCGCACAAACAGATGAAATCTTCACATTCCTGCCAGTTTTCCTTCAGTGGCATCTGAGTGTTTTTGGGTTGATTATGCAATCTTCATGAAGGAAAATAACTGACACAGAAAGCCATGATTTGGGGATTTCAGAATTTCCTTTCATTAAGTTCTTGAAAGTCAATAGAGGTGAGGGAAATATAAATTAATGAGATTGGAAATACCTCCTGATTAGGTATAATCAAACAAAGAAAACTCTAGTTATTTTCTCTGATATGTTAATTTTTCCAGTTCTATTTCTATTTCTGTGATAAATTATCCTGACCCAAAGCAACTTAGGAGTGGAAAGATGTTTATTTAGCTTACAGCCAGGTTACAGTCTATCCCTGAAGGGAGATCAAGGCAATCACTCAAAGCAGTTAGTCATATAACATCCACAGTCAAGAGCACAGACATAAGCTTGCTTGTCACTTATGCTCTTCTAAGTTTTCTTCACTCTTACAAGTTCAGAGCCTAGTGCATAAAATGGCTTTGCCCACACTGAATGTGAGTCTTCTCATCTCAGACATCAAGACAATCCCTCACAGACATGCCTACAAGCCAACCTGTTCTAGATAATTCCTTAATCAAGGTTCCTTCTAAGAGCATTCTAGGTTGTAAAGTTGGAAATTAAAAAGTAACTATCACACTAAGCTCTCGGAAGGGCTCACCAACAAGAAATCATGGCTGAAGAGTCAGAGCCAGAGTGGCAGCCAAGGACTGAGATTTTTTATGTTATCAAGCTACTGCTTAATACCTTGCCTTATTCCAAGTGTACAGTGGACCAACAGAAGGATTCATTCTCCATGTGAGAATGACTTGAGAGTTAAGAGAATAACTTGAGAAATACTATTTTGGGGAAAAAGTAGGTTACAAGGGACAGACAAACACTGTGGATAAACTAAACACATCAAACTTAGAACTGAAGAAAATTCTTTTTGTCCAGCAACTACACGCAACAGCACCCCTCACTTATGTTGTATTCTGAAATAATAAATTGAATGTTATGCAAGATTCCCTTATGTTTTATTATGCATCTCCTCACAGCTAGGACATTACACTCCTGCCTAAGCCCAACCTTAGAAGGTTAAATAAGATCTAGGGTCAATTTGCATTTTGATGACTTCCATTGTCTACCTCAGGAAGGTTACTAGATCATTTTTACCAGTATGCCTAAGCCAACTGAAAATAAAACAAAAAATAAATAAATAAAATGAAGGACAAAGCAACAAATTTGAAAAAATGCAGATAAGAATGTTCTCCAAGACGAACATTAGGCAGTAAAGGACAGTAATTCTGAGAGGGAAAGGCCATTTAAGGAACCTCGGCATTGTTTGAGCTTCCTAACTAGAGAGACACAGAACAAGATGTTAGTAGGATATTCTAGATTTAACCCTGAGGTCTCACTCTGCTGAAGTAAGTCATAGAAGGTTCAGGCCAAGGGACACTATAGAGCACATATTGGAAAGGTGAGGGATCCATTGGCAGAACATTTCAGAGGTATCCACATAAATAAACTATCAGAGGCCTGGGAAGATAGCTAAGTGACTTTTTGAGCAAATATAAGTACCCTAGTTTTACATCCATAGCACTCATGAAAATGTGTGAATGCCAAGCAAAGTGAGCATGGATTAGTAACTCCACCCCACTAAAAGACAAAGTTATAGACAGAAAGATCCCTGATAGACAGTCAGGTTGGCAGGATCTGTAAGCTCCATGTTCAACGAGGGACCCTGCCTTAAAAACTAAGGTGGATAAGTGAGGAAGAGATCTGGACATCAACATTTGTCATCTATGTGTACACACACACACACACACACACACACACACACACACACACACACACACACACAGTAGAACTATTAGGCAGGAAAGAACACCTCTGCTAAGCCACACAGCACTGGGTGATGTACGCAGAACCCTGTGTTTCAACAGTGGGGCAAACCCAGACTTAAACAGCACTTATTGATTAGCAGGTGTCAGAGGCCAGGTACTTTACCTTAGCAGCATCTTAGAAAAACTTCAACGATGTTAATAAGAATACAAAAATATTCAGTGACCATTATGATAATATTCAGATTCTGTAGTGAATACTTGATCCTTTGTAGGACTAAAAATACAAGCAAATTTATAATTCACACTATGGAAAATCAGTTGGAATATCTCCAGTAACATCATCACAAAGGTACCAAAACAATGAGAAGAAACACATACTGTCCAGGATTAACAGCATAATGCCAGTACAAAACATATAAGCAACTGTGAAAAGATATCGAATCTACATAAAGGGAAACAGCGAGAAAAATAACTAAAAAGAATTGGACAGAGCACAGTTGGATGCCTGACTTTCAAGCATCTATGGCTACTCATATATTTTTGAATTCATGAAGGATAGAGGAGTGAGAATTGGAAAGATATTTGGTAAAATAAATAGCAAATGTTTCCAAACTCAATCAAAATTGCAAACTCACAGAACCAAGAATCTTAAAACAGTTTAATTACAAATGAACAATGACTAGATATGCAGAGATGTATTTGAGATGAGTAGGCCTTTTTCAAACCTTTCAAAGACCTACAGAATATGGCATTTAAAATGGTTTAGGATTTTTCTTGATAGTGAGACATAACTGCTCCTGGTAACACCACCTGCGTCAGAAAGGAAGATGGACATTGAAGAAACATGTTATGGAGTTTACTTCTAATATGGCAAGACTAGCCATTTGAACAAGATACTGCTCTTGTCTTGACTGTTTGACTATATGCTGTATAAACTGGACGTGCAGGACCCACAGAAACAAGATGGACATTGCTACAAGATTCCTGCTTCGTGGAAGAAGCAGACATTCTGCAGGACACAGAGAAAAGTGATTGACCAATTGCCAATACAGGCGGACAGTTTAAAGTCTGCTTTGCTAAGGACACACTATGGCCTCTGGGCTGAAGATGGAACATTACAGAAGAACTTTGATGACTGACCAGGCAGTGAGTTGTCTCTGTCATTTCTAGAGTTTATATATTATCCTTCTGTGGTCTTTGAAGGAGTTGAAGACAGATAGTTATGGTTATAGTTTTCCTTAGTTAGGATTAAAGATAAGTTACATATAGGACTTTAGACTCGCAAAGATAGGATAGATGATATTTTAAGTCTTATTAAATGCTAATGGACTAAATATTGTTAACTGTAATTCTTATTTGATAACTGTTGTATGGTATATTTTGCTATGTTAAGGTTAAAACCCTTCTTTTATTTTAGACAGAAAAGAGGAGATGATGGGAGATGTTATTCTGTAAATATGTTTCTAATACTGGTTAATGAATAAAGCACTGTGGCCAATGGGAAAGCAAGATAGGCGGGGCTAGGAGACAAGGAGGAGAGAGGAAGAAGTTAGGAGGAATCAAGGTGGAGAGCCGAAAGAGAGCAGATGCCAGCCTGCTGCTCTCCCATAAGATGACCACGTGGAAATACTTAGATAAGTAGAAATGGGTTAATAATTAAGACAGAGCTAGCCAATAAGGAATTAGGAACTGGCCAACAGTATTTATATCAAAAAAGAAAATTAAAAAAAAACAAATGAAAGACGAAAATAATGTCTAGTTTTAATACAATCAAATTGCTTCAAATCACTTATGAAATAGAGTCAGTGCAATCACATATGAAATTCTCAAGAATTTGTGAAAACCATGTAAATATAAACCCTAAACATAGGCATAATAGGAACATATGTTGCAGAGAACAAATCAACAGCCACATTGAGGGAAGCTGTGTCAGGAGGCAAGTGTATCACACCTTCAAACTCCTGAAAAAACCTAATAGCCACAAAATACAAACCTCTGGGATTTGAGATGTAGCCTGAATGAAAACAGTTCTAAGGGTGAAATACCCACTTACAGAACAAGCCATAACCAAATATCCCAGCCAGATGTCCCAGCAACACGAAATAATTAATGGATTTCTTAAAAAAGAAAACAATACCAGATGGAAAGATTTGCACACAAATTAAAGAGCCACAAGCAAGGTAAATGTGTTCACTTAATCCTCTATAAAATGCCACCAAACATTTAAGGTAGACACAATATATTGTGGGTTTTATAATATTTATATGAATAAGACATGTGGAAACAGTGTCACTAAGGTTAAGAGAGTGTAAATAGAATGGTACTTCTTGACTGTTTATTCACTTTTAAAGTTTTTTCTTATATTTTAAATTAATTTTTGAATTGTACTCTTGTTATTATATCTCATATATATATGAAGAAATCAGCACTAAGCAAATTCAAAAAATAAACACAAAGTAATAATAAGTGAATCAAGACTTTTAACAGAATAAAGATAAAATTTGAATTAGAAAACTTATGATTCAAAGTAAGAAAAGATTGCAAAGAAAAATGTAGAAAAATAGCATACAATGATTAGATACATTTATATTAAATGTAATTGGTTCAAACTAAACATGAATACTTGAATCTATATACTAGAAAAAATTTAAATATAACTATACACATGTATTTAAATCAAGAAAATGGAATATAAAAAGGCACATTTTGTTCACAGTTAAGCCAAGAAAACTGGGTGAATTACATTTATTAGCAAAAGTAGACTTTCAAATAAGTACCAGGAGTTATATGTGGAGTAATTTATTGTGAAAGCTCATTTTCCTGATAACTGTAAATATCTCCCATTAAAATTGAAACATATTCCATGAGGCGTAATGGAAGGTTTGAAGACTCTATTTGTAGGAATTTACAGAACATAGAGGAAATATAAAAACAAACAAAAATGACAATGACACTTTAAACTACATGGGCTGGTTGACATTTATGGAACATTTAATTTCACCATCTCCAGGATAATAGAAATCTTGAACGGCCTGAAGTGTTTGAAATCATATGAAGAAGCATTTTTTGAACACCTCGGGATTAAATTAAAAGTGAGTCAGAGAGTATCCTGGAAAAACTTCCATAGTTTTGAAACCAAACAAAATGTTTAAATACTCATTAGATCAATTAGGAAACAAAAAGGCAAGTGAGAATATACATTGAAGTAGAGAAAATGAAAATGCAGTATGCTGGTGAATTAGTGGCAATATTAGATTCCAAAGATGCCTAAGTTCTCCACATGCAAGAGACCTCTCTGTATCTTCCCTCCCATCTATCCCATGGCTGCTCATCACTTTTCTCTTATCTTCTACGTCCTGTCTCACAACTGGTGCCTATGAAAATTAAATGGCGCACTGGGTGAGGGTTGAAATAAGTAAACTGATTCATCCATGTCCAGCTAGCTCATTGCTGTGACTTCAATAAATGTCCACTAACTGCAATTTCCTTGACTTGATGGGTTTTTGCAGATTCCACTCAAAAAGCATCTCAACACAATTTGCAGTTATGATGTGCATATCATTTTCAAATCTGTTGCAGCATTTTAGTTCTAAGGAATGATTTTCAAAGCTGATCGCTAATCTTCTGCATATTAGCAATGTGTACGTATATGTGCATACACATATCACACACGCACTCGCACGTAGTGCAATTGCGTGCATGCACACTTAAACACACACACACACACACACACACACACACTCACACACACACACACACGCACACACACACACACACACACACACTATGGCATTGAGACACAACCGAACCGGAGTATCTATGAGAGACCCTCTAGTTCAAGCATGTCCATGGGCTTGTCCATGAAGAGTGGTATTGTTTGCTTAGCTGATGTAGAAAGACTAAGCATGCAAGTGTTTGGAGGTCTTATACTGTATGAGTAGAGAGGAGCTAAGCAGTAAGCATGCATGCATTCAGTCTCTCTCTGCTCTTGACAGTGGGTGTGATGTAGCTATTTAAGTTCTTGTTGCCTTGAGAGTCCTGTTATTAAGAACTAAAATAAACCCCTTTCTAATGGCCTTTCACCTGAAATATTATTTTATCTTTTATATATATATATATATATATATATATATATATATATATGTGTGTGTGTGTGTCGGAGAGGGAGTGGGGTCCTACTATATGTGTGCAAGAAGAACATTTGGAGGCCAGAAGTAAGTACTGAATCACTTGAAGCTGGCGTTGTAGGAGTTAATGTGGTACCCACATGGGTGCTCGGAATTGAATTCTGGTACCCTGGAAGAGTAGTACATGTTCTTAACCACTCAACTTTCTCTACAGCCCCTCCCTTAATTATTTTTGTTTTGTCACAGTATTTTATTTCAGAGACAGTAATAAAACTGGAACAATGACCTTTTAATTTCTGTTTTTCACATTAGCTCTGAAGGATGACAATGTCTTTTGATTGACACTTGAACACTGTCACGTCTGTTTATATCTTAGCAATGAAAATGCATTGCTTAAATTTAATTGCTCCCCATGTTGTCTAGAATTTTCCTTCTGATTTATATGATTAACTTATTTAATGAGGCTTAAAAGAGGTCACATTCTGCTTACTCACCAACAATGCATGAGTGGATAAATAGCAACTGCTCATCAATCTCCCCGACTTTCTCTTATCATCTACCAGTAGGAACAACATAAAAATTTAATTCCATTTCTGAGTTTATGTGGACACATTTTTTTGACATGTGTCCCCTCCTATAGCAGTGCAAGTCTGTAGGTTCCTGTGTTAGTCCTCCATTGTTATCAATAGAATCTTTAAAAATGTATCAAAATCAAAAGTTGTAAAAATTAAACGTAAGTGGCAATTATCAAGAGACAAGAAATTAAAGAAGTAGAAGCCAGGGCTTGAAGGATGGCTTGCCTGTTCAGAGTATGAGCTGTTCTTGCAGAGGACTAATATTTGGTTCTCAGCTCCAATATCAGATGGCTCACAACTGCCTGTCACGCCAGTTCTATGGAATAAAACATTTCCCCTGGGCTTCACAGGCACAGCACACATGCACACACATATTTATACATGGAAGGAAATCTGAGGATAAGGTGGGAAATTTCCAAAGACTTTTCACCATCTACTCTTACTGTTTACACTTCAGTGTAATTATCCATATTACAGAATATACTTGCAGGCAGGCAACACTGGTTACTTGAATTTCACCTGAATTTCATATACCCAACACAAACAACAGTGGCAGACTTCAAGGAAGGGTCAAGAAAACATCTGCTCCATTGATAAAATAACTTATGATACGTACTTATATCTAAATATCAACAATAATTATATAAATATTTATATTAAAATGTATGCAAAGCTATGTACAATTAGAATCCAATAGTATATTAAATGAAGTGTTCGAGTTTAGAAATGGCTTTAGACTGTCTTTAAATTTAACACCAATTTCCACATATTTGAAAGTTTGCTGGATTATTTTTATGAATATAAAATATTTTTGTGATTGTTTAGAAAAATTTTGCATGCTTCCAATTATTTATGTGTGAGATATAAAAGTGATGTGATTTTTGAAGAATTCCATATTGTCTTACATATCTTTGTTATATTTAACTTACAAATGAAATACTTCCTAATAACATATTTAATGATTCTTTATAAGAAGACAAAATGTTCAGATGATAGATGATAACATTCCAGGAAGTAAGAAGGCACAGATATTAAATGAAATGAATTTAATACTTTAGAAAAGATAGTAGGCAGAATTAGAGAAATTAATAGATTTCAAGTTGTTTTTTTAAAAACATTCAGCCCATTTTCTTGCTCAATATAGTTACACATTCTTTTAGACATCACCAAGCAGAGTTGAGAAATAGTTTTCTCTACTTAAAAAATACTGGACAGTAGAAAAAGTTGCCATTCATTTATAATATTTCTGTTTTCTTTAGTGGAGATAATTTTCTGGTATGGAATGAACCTTAAGCCTCAACTAAGTCCTGCAGAATTTTCAAGACTGGATGATTCAGTGTTTTTAAATGCCTTAAAGGATACATTTCAACATATGAGTTGGAAACCAAATTATTTTGTATCAGCATTAAGATTATTTAAATAACCAAAGATACTGTTTTACAGTTATTATTTAGATACTGTTTATTTATTTATAGTGGCACATTTCACCACATCATAGGCAGCAACCAACAGAAATGAAGGGGTGGTTATAGAACAAAGGATGAAATTTGATCAAATGAATCTTATGAGCAGCAGACAGAGCTATTAGCAGCCAAAGCTACTTACTGTAATGATAATGAGACAAATATAAAATATCCAAATCATTCATATGTACAGGTACTGAAAGCAATAGGTAGATGTTTTCTTTTAAAAATACAAAATTCTTTGGGAAGAATTTATCTTCTAAATTAAGTGATTCATAAAAATGATAGATGCTAAAATTCTATGACATAGGTAATTGAGAGCTGAAGACATGGCCCAGCTCTTCAGAATGTTTGTTGCTCTTCTGGAAGATGCAAATATGCTTCCCAGCATCCACAATGGTAAAATCACAGTCACCTGTAATTCTACCTCTAGGGGAGCCAGCCTTGTTCTGGCCTTCAAAGGCACTGCAGTATTGTACATAGAAATATTCACACATACACATAACAAAATAAGAGTAAATCTTTAAAACGAGCAGATCATTTTTTTTGTCATTCTTCTCTTTTATGTAACATGCAAACTTAGACATACAAATGTCAGTAACCAAAAGTTTGATTACTTAATTTTTTTTATTGTATAACTTTATTTTTTTTAAATTATTTGAGGATTTTTTTTTAAAAAGCTACATGAACATAATTTATAGAAACAAGCAAAACTAATCATAATTTGGCATCAATGATAGAGTTTTAACAGGACAGATAACAGTGGATGAGGAAACACAAATGTAGACCTCCTAACATACACTGTATTCAATGTAATTGAGCTAGAATTTTGATTATAGCCTGAAAATGACCCATGTCAAAAAGAGACTGACTGTTATAAAATTGTCACTTTTCAAACTAACCCAAACTCCAGGGGAATGCTAATACATTCACACAGGAATAGCATATCCACAGGAAAAGTTGACTTGAGGTAGCAAGAATATTGTGATCGTCTTAGCATATCACTGGGCATTAGATTTGGGGCCCTTAGAGGCTCCAAACATTCATGTATTCATCTGTTGCCTAAAGTCGAAAAGCTAGAGATACAGCTCAGTGAGGAAAGCACTTGCAGTGAAAGCTTGACGACCTGAGTTCAAAACTCCAGGTTCCACGTAGAAGGTGCAGCCGTAACACGTCTGTAACCATAATATGCCCACGGTGAAGTTGGAAATGAGGACAGGAAAATCCCTGGTACATTCAGACACATTCAGTAATGTACAACTGGAGATTTTTTTTTCTCTCAAACAAGGTGGAAGGCGTAGAAAATCACGAGAGGTTTTTCTCTAATAATCACACGTGCAGTATGGCACAAACATGCCTACACACGCACCTACACACAGACACACCTCCCTCCAAAAGTGTTGTATGCCAATCACACGCCTATGTACATTTAAATAATCCTTAGATTACTTGTCTTAACTCGTGTAAAATAAACATGTGTGGTTATTTTTTTCTTATATTATTTAAAGTATAATGAACAGAAAAACCTATGGATTTCAATACAAATTCAGTGTTTAGCTAAATATTCCCACCTATCTATGTTTGAATCTGTAAATGCAGAGTAGAGCTTATGTGAAAGGTGGACTGTCCATTGTCTTGGTCTGGCCCTTTATCCATTTTTTATCAGCTCAAATTAAATTTATTTTTCTTGAGTGCTACTACAGCATGATTATGGATGGGGATAAAATTTAAAAATCTTCTGCACTTTTAAAAGACATATATTACTGAAATATAGTTCACATAACACAAAATGTATCAATTTAAATGTTATGACTATTTAGTGTTTCTTCTATGTGTTTGTGTGGAGCAGAACATGTAAGCTTACAGGAGGTCGCTAGACAACTTCCTGAACTGGATCTCTTCTCCTCTGCTTGTGGGTTCTGGGGATGGAACTAAAGTCATCAGGCTTGGGAAGCAAGCATTTGTATTCATTGGGCCATTTCAATAACAGTATTTGCAGGATTATTTAACCAGTAACTCCAAATGGGAAGTAATCTTGGGACAGGTATTAACAGTCTCAAGTGATGGCCCAGATGGTGAAGCCCAGGCCTACTTTTATTTCTGTTGCTATAAGAAAATATCCTGACAAAAAGTAGTGTAGGTGGAAACAGGTTCAGTAGGCTTGAAAGTCAAGGTGACAAGATCTTAACACAGCTATTTACATGCACAGTGAAGAGCAGAGAAGAAATGTATGGATGCCTGGTAGTCAACCCACATTCTCTCCTTTACACAGTCCCACTTCCTGGTCCCAAATGTTCTCCTCTCCTCCCCTTCTTTTTTTCCCAACTCCCTTTCCACTCACTGCCCCCCCCCAATAAGCTCAGGAGATTTTTGTCCCTTTCTCCTTTTGTGTAGGATAGAGAAGGGATAGTGCTACCTGTGGTGAGCTGTCTTTTTTGGTTGTTTGTTTGTTTGTTTGTTTGCCTCAATTAGCCAAATTTAGAAAAAGATTCCTTCACAGACATGCTGATAAACTATACTGGTCCCGGTTATTATTCAGTGACACACTTCTAAGTTGACAGGTTGCATTACCTTTTGGAGATCAGTTCCTTGGGAAAATGGCAATCAGTCAACCACAGGCAATCCCACTCTTAGACATATACCCAAAAGATGCACATCCATGCAACAAAGACATCTGTTCAACTATGTTCATAGCAGCATTATTTGTAATAGCTATAACCTGGAGGCAACTGAAGAATGGATAAAGAAGATGTGGCACATTTACACAATAGAGTACTACTTAGCAGAAAAAAAAAAAAAACAGAGTTATCTTGAAATTTGCAGGCAAATGGATGGAACTTGAAGAAATGATTCTGAGTGATGTAACTCAGTCACAAAAATACGAACATTGTATGTACTCACTCATATATGAATTTTAGACGTAGACCAAAGGATCACCAGGCTACAGTTCACACCTTCACATCACCAAAGAAGCTAGGATACAAGGGGGCCCCTAACCCACACAGAAGGGGAAAGGGAAAAGATCTCCTGAGAACATTGGGGGGCTGTGAGTGGAGAGGGAGTTAGGAGAAAGAGAAGGGGAGGAAAGGAGAACATGTGTGACCAGGAAGTTGAGTCGGGAGACGAATAGACTAGAGCAAGAAAAGAGATACCATAATAGAGGGAGCCATTATTGGTTTGAAGAGAAAACTGACACTAGAGAAATGTCCAGAGACCTACAAGGATGACCCCAACTAACAATCTGAGCAATTGTAGAAAGGCTACATTAAATGCCCTTCCCTGATAAGGAGATTGATTACTACCGTATCTACCATCCTAGAGCCCTCATCTAGTAGCTGATGGAAAGAGAAGCAGACACCCACAGCTAAACACTGAGCAGAACTCCTGGAATCCAGTTTTAGTGAGGGAGTTGTGATGAGCAAAGGGGTCAAGACCAGGCTATAGAAATGCATACAGACAGCTGACCTGAACCAGGGGGAGCCCATGGTCCCCAGACTGTTATCTGGGAAACCAGTATTGAACCAAACTAGATGCCCTGAATGTGGGTCTCAGTTAGAAGGCCTGGGCAGTCTAAGGGACCTCTGACAGTGGAAGGCCACACCTGCCCTGTGGAGTGGGTTGAGAATTGGATGGGGGGTGTCAGGGGGTATAGAAGGATGGGAAGGAGAGGGAACTGGGAGGCCTGGGACAGCCTCCAAAGCCACAGAGAAACCCTGTCTTGAAAAAAGAAAGAAAGAAAGAAAGAAAGAAAGAAAGAAAGAAAGAAAGAAAGAAAATTAAAGCCAAACATCACATTCACCTCCCCCTTTTCTTTGCTACATTCCGTGAATTTTCCAATATGATCTCCCAAGGTTTAACTCCTTATTCAATCACTGCATATTCATTTATTCATCATTTATTTATTTACTAATATATTTTTTCCCCATTTTAAGTGCTAAAGTCTACACTAAACACTGTCAAGAAGTAAATGAGACCAAATCTCCACTTTCAAGCTTGCATCACTATAGGACAACTTTAAGCACTTTGTACAAATTCTTCCACACTTATTACATTTCTCATCACCCTGAGGAAAACATGACTTTTCATGACATTTCAACCTCTAAAGTAAAAGATGAGATGTTCTGGATCAAAAAAAGAAACCAACCAAGCAAACAAACAAAAAACTCTCTTTGTTTGCTTGAAAATATATCACAGTCAGCTATCTACATTCTGTTCCAAACATCTCTTGTATTCTTAAAACTTCCACATGTGCTAATGATCTCGTTTTTTGCAGAGTTTTATCTTTACCATTCAATATGCATCATCTCATTTGATCTTTGAAATGGCTTCATGCATTCAGCACTATTATAGCTAGAATAATGACCGCAGGAAAGGCATCCATGTCTCAATCTTGGAACCTATGGGTGTGTTATGCTACCTTGTTAAAGGCATTTTGCCAAAGTAATTAAGTTACGAATTCTTGAGGGGGGAGATTGTCCTGGGTAATTCAAAAATTTAAACAGTTATTCCTATAATCCTAACAAAGCAAATAACCTTCTCCTACTGTGATAGGAAAATACTGCAGTGGAAGAAAATTTTAACAAATCCTCCTGGATGATGTATTTCTGTTGCTGGTTTTGAGGTGCAAATGGCTAACCCTGCCCAATAGGTTCATCTTCTCGTCAGTTCCCGATGGAGTTTATGCTTCTGACACTAATACCACCGTGAGCCTTAATGTGGAAATGACTCCTTGTTCTTTCAGCTGTTGCTTGTTTACTGTTAATTAATGCTGCCCTCATTGTGCCTTACTGCTTACTGAACTCTACTCAGATTCTCCTCTCAGAATATACTATTTATGTAATTAACTTACACGTTATGTTTATGTGTGAGCAGGCACACATGCAAACATGTGAGCAGGTGTCTACAGAGGTCAAGACAAGGCTTTGTTTTTCATGAAACTGGAGTGAGAGATGGTTAGCAGTTCTGCATCCATGAATTCTGTGAACCAAACTCAGGTCCCAGCAAATATAGTTGATGCTCTTAGCTGCTGAAACATATCACCAGACTCTGCTGTTTACTCTCAAACAATGCGTTGTCAAATTAATTTAGATTAGAGATATGAGCCAGAAAGTACTAGATTCTTTTGATACACTAGATTTTTGCCTCTCCAGTTAAGCTTGAGATCTGATTAAATCCTTATAATAAAGTTCCCTTTTGATCAAATTAACTTATTTAAAAATAATTTTAACTATGACTAAAAGTGTATTCCTAATACAGCAGGAAATTCCACTAAATCCAGTCATTAATGTAGTTGAAAGACCTGGAAGCAGCATGTCATGAGGTAGTGTGACATACCAGGAATGGAAATTGTATGGCTCGGAAAACCATTGGTAAAACATCAATAACAAAAACAAATTATTTTAAAAATTATAGAGCCTTTAAGGTTTTTATTCATTTTAATGAAACAACTTAAGTATTAGAATATCACCATCATGAAAGAGAAATATTTACTAGGAAATGACAAGAAAATATCACGAATCTCTTCAATGGGGGTGTAATGAAGCACTGCATTCTAATATATGTCCTGGAAATAGTCCATTACCCATGAAAAATACCATCATAATACCAAGAAAATGCAAAGCTGTGTCTCTAGATGATTATTATTTCAGGACTATACAGCAATTCAACAATGCCAGTATTGGTCAGCCACCTTGGCAGTCCAATTTAGCAAAATGACAGCGGTGACAGAAGGCTAATTACCACTCAGCAGAGCCTTGAATGCCAGATGGAGAACAATTGTTACCTGGTGTCTTAGGGTTTGTCTTGTCATAAAACACCATGACTAAAAGAAACATGTGGAGGAAAGGATTTATTTCACCTTACACTTCTAGGTAATAGTTCATCACTGAGGAAGACAAAGCAAGAGTTCAATCAAGGCAAGAATCTAGAGAGATGAATGGAAGCAGAGGCCATGAAAGGTTTTCTTACACCTGTGGTTTATTCAACAAGTTCTCTTACACACTCTGTATCACCTCTCCAGGGAAAGAAGTACTCCCAGACGCTGGGCCCTCCCACATCATTCAATCAAAAAAATGCTCCATAGGCTTGCCTATAGGCTAACCTTATGGAAGCATATTCTTAATTGAGGGTCCCTCTTCTCAGATCAGCCTAGCCTGTGTCAAGTTGACATCAAAAAAAGGCAGCAATTCTGAACAAGGCCTTTGTTTTCATATGTTCAAAACAATTATAAGCTTGAGGATAGTTAATTAATACTTGTTTGTTGCACAAGCTAGAAGACTGGAATTAAAATTCCTAGCACCCATATTAAAAGCCTGATATGGTCATGCATGCCGGAAACCCCAGTACTGTGAGAGGAAGACACAGTAGGATCACTTGGGTGACCAACAGAGCTACAGGTTCATTTAGAGACTCTATCCCAAGAGAATAATAGAGTATGACATCCAGTGTCCTCCTTGGCCTTCTGTACATGCATACATGGATAAGAACACCCTTCCCACCTCCAATACAGACAAGACAGTTATCATTTTCTGTGCTCTAAGTGACTGTGAGCTTTCAAAACAAGAAAAGATTTCTAATACTAAGTTAAAGTTAGATGAGTGTAAGATAGCTATGGAGAACAATAGGTTTTAGTTTGAATTATGAAGCTTCTCTCTGGCTTACACAGTATGTTAAGACTGGGTTTCCCATTCACTCATCTTTAAGTTATAGCTGAATACAGATTTTAAACCTATGGAAAACCTCTGGCCATATTAGGGAATCTTCTGGTCTTTTTATCTTCCCTCAATAGACTTGATTTCACTTGTAAATACATTGCTTTCAAACTACCTAATTGTTAGATTGAAACAGAGGCAATAAAATTTTCTTTTTTTTCTTTGATAATTTTGTTTTATTTAAATTTGAAACAAGCTTGTTTTACATGTCAATCTCAGTTCCTCCATCATCCCTTCCTCCCCTGGCTCCTCCACCAACCCCCATCCCATCCCCTTTCTGCTCTCCAGCGAGGATGATCCCATCCATGAGGAGTCTTCAAAGTCTGTCATATAATTTGAAGCAGGGCCTAGGCCCTCCCTCATGTGTCTAGGCTGAGAGAGTATTCCTCTATGTGGGATGGGTTTCCAAAGTCCATTCATATACTTGGGATAAATACTGATCTATTACCAGAGGTCCCATAGACTGCCTAGTCCTCCTAACTAACACCCACAATAAAATTTTCAGTGTAATAAAAACTAGCATATCAGTTTTCTTAACATAAACTAGTAATGTGTACTATTCTCAAAAACTCTTTTCCGAAATTGTTATGAACTAAAGCAAGCTACCATAAATCAAATGAGTTAACAGATGTGGAAATTTTCATCTGTGCATGTGCAAGTTTCATATATATGGATATGTGTGTGTTTAAATATACACACAAAATGTATATATGGCCAACCTAAACATAAAACTATTTATTCAAAATCATGAGTTTATAGATTATGGATTTATACATCTATACATTAAAGAAATTAATATCACATACATTTAGAGTTAAACAAACATAAATGACATTTAAATTAAATAAAGTGTGGGTTTCAGATTTTATGCCATATAATTTCTAAAATTGGCATTAAAGACAGTCAACAAGCATTAGCTGCTGAGTTCTAGGGTAAACATTTGCACTCTTTGTGCCTCTATTACTTTTTATAGTGTAGGGGTGTGTGTGTGTGTGTGTGTGTGTGTGTGTCTATGGAGGATTGGATCCTTTGGAAATGGACTTACAAGCAGTTGTGACTGGTTGATATTGGTGCTGGAAATCAAACACAAGTTCTCTGAAAGAACAGCCAGCATTCTTAATCACTGAGCATGTCTCCAGGCTCCTTATCATCTTTTGAATGACTGTAATCCCCACCTTCTTGAGCAACTTGTAATGCTCTGATTATATCTTACACTAGAGTTTATGATGAAGAGAGTAGGGTGTGATTTACTGGTAGGCTGATCAAAGAGTATTTGCGAAGTGAGAGGATATGATTTAAGTTCAGAGTGACAGATGATTTCAATGCGCCTGAAGCCACCTGTGATATTAAAAATAAATTAAATCCCCAGGAAGAAAAGCGAAGCCATTCCGCTTCCACTCTTGTCTGTAAGCTTGATGTTTATTACTTTTGGAAGCAGCTTAGAGACATATCCTTACACAGATTGATTCTTTCAGAGCTTGAAGAAGTGGCTTGTGACTAGGTCTGAACCATTTTCCCTAACATCCTAGAAATCCTAATCTCTCCACATCTAAATCTTGAGTGTGTGATTTTCACTTTTTATAGGAAAGTTGGAGGTGACTGTATTTGGTAGTCACTACTGCAACTTGAAAATGTTTAGGTAATTTTATTGTAAAATTTATATGAGAAGTGATACTATTTGAAGTATATGAATTGGAAGATATTAATATATATGTATATGTACACATATATTACATTGAAATTACATCTTAAGATTTGTCCACAGCCTAAAATATTTATAAAGCAATGATAATAGTGGAACTGTGATGGTGTTCCATTGGCTCCCATACCCTTGAACTCAGACTCATTTTCTTCAAGCAGTTTCAGAGAATGAAAATTACATTACTTGAAGATGACTAAGGCAAATATTTTTTGTTCTCTTTCTACATACAGAAAATAACCTACAGAGGTAGGTAAATCAGTCACTTGTATCTACTGATTTCCCCCTCAAGAGCTTATAAATTCTCTAACAATATATTTGGGTGGATTTCCTTTAGGTATAGAATTGAAGTCTTCAGATACCTATTAGAATTAAGATATGTAATCTGTTTCCATATAAAGGCGACAAGTATCATTCATAAGTTCAATTAATCAAAACATATCAGGTCATCCACTGTCCAGGGTATCAAGGAAAGATAGCTAATCAGATATAAATCCCTTACTCAAATGTATATCACAACACAGAGACAAAGCAGCCACATTGGTTGTTTGTTTCCACAATAGTATTGCATAATGAAGATAAGATAGTTTAACATGTGATGTCAATGTCTGAGATGGTGGTGGGACATGGCTTAGCACCTGCCTATCATCTTTCTTCAGGCTGGTACAGGAACATTTTCCCAAAATTGGAAAAAATATAAGAAGAAAGCACTCTCAATATGCAAGCCCATTTCAAGTCTCTGCCTACATCACAGCTGTTTAAAACCCAATCTAAAGTAAGTCACAATGGCCAAAGATACCCAGAAGATAAATAAAACTCCCAACATTGTCCTTATTCTAAAACACATGAAATAGTGAAATAGATCAATGTGCTACCATCAATATTATAACCGATTAGTATGATGGTTAGCTTTAATTGTCAACACTTGACGATTGCCAAACCTAGAATTTTCTGGGAAGAGAATCTTAGTATGGGGTTGTCTACATATGGCTGGCCTGTGGACAGGTCTGTGGAAGCCTTCAGCGAGTTAATTTATGTGGGAAGACCCCACCCACTTTAGGAAGCACAATTCCTTAGGCACATGTTCCTGAACTGTGTCAGTGGAGAAGCTGAGTTGAGGGCAAGGAAGCATGAGAGTGGCTTCTGTAGGCTCCTTTCTCTTCACCTTTGAATATGGTTGTGGTGCCTTTACTGCCCCACAGTAATGAAATGTAACCAGTAATTGAGAGCTAAAGCAAACCTGCCCTTCCCTAAGTTGCTCTTCTTGAGGGTATTCTACCAGAGCAACGGAAATGAAGCTAGAACCCTCAGGTAGATATTACACCTAATTCAATTTAAGCAACTTCTCTGCAGTTGCAAGAATCTTTCTGAAACAGGAGATCTCTGAGGAATGGAGACTTAAAGATTAGTGTGCTTGCAGGAGAATAAAGTTCCTGATATTGTGATTGTGTGGAGAGCTTATATACCGTGTTCATTGCAACCGAGGGCACAGAAAAATGATAGCATGTCAAGAGCAGGGCTGGTGAGAAGATACAGCTTCAGGGATGAAGAATAGTATTTACATACAAAAGATAGGAAGCAGGGTGTCCCACCCAACAGAGGCTTAATGCTTTGTGGCTAACTTTCAACTAATTTTAATTAATATAGATGTGAAGAATGGGTAGGAAACCTAGGTATAACTGGCTGTACAGAAGGTGGACAGGATACCACTTTGTGTATGCCCATTATAAATTCTCCTCCTTTGCAGGGTTTTTATACCCAGATCTAATTATGGTCATTTTCAGTTGAGAAATGTATATGATTCATAAGTTGTTTATATGTAAATGATGCACTTATAAATGTATTCCCTACGAATTTGAGATTAACTGTGTTCCTTTACATAATAATTTCATTTACCCTCCATCTTTTATACAGATGTGTCTTTAAAAGCTTTTAAAATACTTTATGCACATATGCTATCATCTAGATTGTTCAAAGCCAAGACAAAAGCTTAAGATTGGGAATTAAGAAAAGCAATAATAAAACCCAGGGTATTTAGAGAATTGGTATTCTGGTTTGTTTTAATGAAAATGAAGTCATTGTTTAAAACAAAGGCTTTATCAAATGAGAGTGAATTTAATGAAGGGGAGTATGTGAGGTCACAAGTGTACAAGTGAGGGGTATAAGCAATATTTGAGCAAGTGGGTGTGAAGGACCAAGGCAATCAAGGAAGGGGCTGCTGACTAAGGAACCCAGGACACACTGGAGAAATCAGTGTGAAACTCTTGCTTTTTTTTCGTTTTCGTTTTGAAACCAGAACATTTATTTTATGACTGAGTGAAATCCCCAAGATACTGCAACAGCTGTCCTCTTGTGTTTAGGTGTTGTCCCTTCACGGCATCTGTGTCTGAATCTGTGATAGATAATTTCTAGGTGCCTCATCCACCTAGCCCCGGTAGTGTTTCGCCATTTACTTAGCCTAGGCACTCCAGTTACACTTTCTCTTGTGCTTGGCAGGGTAGCCACATCTGCTACAGGTGGACTTCTGAAAGTGGTAGGCCTTAGAGCCACAGCGGTGGCACAACATGTGTGTCTTATTGTGACACTTTCCAAAGGATGGCATTTCTTTCATCATCTTGCTTCTGCTACCGAGGCCAAAGAGCAGTGTAAAATATTTGTGAGCTGCAATTGCATTTCCATAAGCCACTAATATAAAACACTTGCACAGTCAAGTCGTTATACATATGTGACCAAAACATTTATGAAAATGAATTATTTAGGGGGAATAGTCACACTTTGCAAATCACATTTTGGGACTCGAGAGATAGCTTCAATGGTTCTAGTGTCTTTGTATAATTATCTTAACTTGTAGATCACAGACATATTTACTTTCAATGTGAAAAAATAAAAATACTTTTTAATCATTGTTCTATTACTGTGATGAAACACCATGACTAAGGCAATTCTTATAAAAGAATTCATTTAATTGTTGGGCTTGTATAGTTCCAGAGGTTAGTCTATTACCATCACAGCATTCACCATAAAGAACTTTCATATAATTTCTCCCATTTATGACCTTTTTTTCTGTCTTTCTAGACATCAGAGATCTCTTTCTCAGAAAGCGCTAGAATGTTGCTGTCCCAGTGTTGACACATCCTCTTTAATTCGCCTTCCTTTTGCATTATTTATTCTGGTAGCTGATGCTTTATCTGTATTCATTAAGCCTAGAATACCTCATCCATAATAAATTATCTCTTTCTGCCTTTAATATTTGCTAATAACTCAACTTACCTCCTGGGGTTTGTAGGCATGGAATCAAACACAGCTAATGTGATGACTGCACTGAGCTACAAGTCCCTGGTATAATGTTTTGATAGAAGTGTCTATTCATTCCAGCATGTTTTCTCAATCTTCACAGTGATTCAAGGTAATTAATTGATTTTGTATCTTCATTTTCATGTGTCAAGTTTATGTGTGTGTTCTGTTTTTGTGTGTGTGTGTGTGTGTGTGTGTGTGTGTGTATGTGTGTGTGTGTGTGTATGTGTGAATGTGTGTGTAGATACACATGGATATACAAGCACATGAATGCAGAGCTTGACATCTTGATCATTGTCTACTTTATTCACTGTAGGAGAGTCTCTCATTAACATGTTATCTTGCAACTTTCAGCTAGCCTGCCCTGGGGATACCTACCTCTATCACCTAGGTACTGTGATTAGAGGCAGATGCCACATCTCACCAGCTTTATTCATGTGTTATGGTAATCTGAGCTCTTTTCCTTACATCTTTTCCTTGTATCACTAAATTGTGTCTCCAGCCCCCACTAATTAACCTTTCTGGTTAGTTTTTATCCTTTTTACCTTGGTAAAAATCTGTGAGGAATTATCACTTGCAACCTTTCAGAGAAAATAATCTTTTATTATGATTAGGCTACTGTTTTAAATTCCCAATGTGAATCCTCTGGAGAATCTCCCTCTTTAGTGATAAGCATGGTATTGAACTATTGATCAATGGTTGGGAGGACATATAGCTGGATGGTGGCTGGAGCTGTAGCAGAATGTTGTTGAAAGTAAACATTTGTTGCCTCAAGAGATTGGTATTTCAAAGTTTTGTGGCAGGAAAACCAACTACGTACTTTGTGCACTCAAATGTGTGTGTGTGTGTGTGTGTGTGTGTGTGTGTGTGTGTGTGTGTGTGTGTGATTTGTATATATGTGTACACATAAAGACTGGGGAGCATCAGTTTTCTTGATCTATTAATCTGTACCTTATTTCCTTAAAGAAGAGCCACTCATTGAATTCTGATCATAGGCTGGTGGCCAGTAAATCTTAGCAATCACTCTGTCTTTAATAGCACTAGGGTTTAATGTGCTAGTGTAACCATCCATGGCATTCTACATGGACACTAGAAAATCAAACCCAGGCCTTCAGTAAATGTTCTTAACCACTGAGTCATCTGCTTTGCCTCCAGTTGTAAACTTTTCATAAAAATATGAAATCTATTTTACAAGTTTCTTAATAACACTATAATCATTATTTTCCCTTGCTATCTGCTCTTCACTCATAGATACAGTATATAAATTAGAGTTGACATTTGTCAAATGTATCCTCACTGAGAGCTGCAGTTCAGTGGGAGAGTACTTGCATGAACAAAACCCCGTGTTTGATCTATAGCACAAAATACAGAAAAATTATTCTTCAACATGTAGAATATGTATTTATTTTATTAGCACATGCAACAGAAATGCAATTGGGTTTTCAGTGTTTCTAAATGCTAAGAACTCTTAAAGCCTATTAAAAATATTTTGAGAATAATTAAGAGTTAGTCCACTCTCCAGAGTAAAAGTATCAGCAATAGTATATCAGCAGAGGTAGTAACAGAAAAAAAAAAAACTGTAATACAGGATTGGCAGCTGGGAATCAGGTAAAAAACAATGAAGATTGGAAAAATCACCATCAACTGAAAGTAATACATGGATTCATGGTGGAGAACTGGTAGAATATGAGAGACTTACAGTTCGAAAACATTAACAATAACAGAGCAAATACACATGGTAACTATAGTGCTATTAGTACTAAGACCAGGAAGATCCATGAAGAAAAATATTCCAGAAAAGAAAAACACAAGCCAGCATATGAGCAGGGAAGATATGATACATGGGTAGAGGTTGCTACATTACCTACTATGTACAGTAAATGTAATATGTGTAATAAAAACAAAACAAACAAAACAAAACAACACCACAAACCAAAACCAAACCAAACAAAACCAACCCTAAAATCTGAGCTGATGATAAATCATTGTAAATGGTAGAAGGAGTTAAAAAAAAAACACCAATAACTTCAAACAAGAAGACTGTACAATAAACGGATAGCTGATAAGAGCTAACTAGATGAATAGGGGGTAGAGAGACATCAAAGGTAGAAAATAGACAGATTATACATGATGCATAGATCTATGTGATATATGGATAGTAGGTGATTGGTAAATAAATGATAGTTACAAAGAGATAGAGATAAATTGATATATAGATTATAGATATCATTATGTCTTAGGAGTTGAAATGAGTACAATACATCAGTTTATCCTTATATATTTCATAACACAGCCAAACTGCATATTGCAATGGTGGTAAATATTCATATGAAAACAAATCAGTTACAAATTTTGATTAAGAATTATGCAATGAGCTACCTGTGCACCAGTCTGTGTAGTCTGTATAGCCCAGTAGTTTAAATAAATGATCTGCTAGTATCTTGTCATAATATGATGTAAGCTATTTGCTTACATAACAATTCTTTGGTTATGATGCTATTTCTCTAATCCAAGATCACACAGGCTTTCTCAGCTTTATTTTGGTCATCACTCCAGTTACTGCTGCAAAGCATAGAGCTCAGCAACCATCATTTCTTACTTCTTTAGTCCTGTTTCTCTCCTAGTAGCATCTTTCACTTCCTCTAACTGTGGACATTCAATTCAGCTACAAAGATAGAATTCTTGTGTGATTGGCTTAATATAGCTTTCATCTGTGAAGAGTAGAGGCACAGTGAGGAAATGAAGAGATAGAATGCCAGAGGGCCTTGCACAGACCCATCAGGGTGGCAGTCCCTGAGCAGCATTGTGGTCCCACTCACACAGTAGCATCAAAAACATAAAAGCAGGAAAGAAAGAAAAGAAATGAAGACACATCATTCCTCCACTCCTCTAACTTTTCGTCACAGTAACCATTCCCTCTGATGTGCACTCCCTTGTACGCCACCATTCCAGGCTAGTTTACAAGTTAAAATAATGCACTTTAAAATGATACCATTGTTGGTATCAATACATAGTTATCTTATCAAAGTATGTCTTTATTACTAGTTACTTCATTTCCTCTAAAAGTACAATCTAACATCTAAATTTTAGAAAATTGAATCTATTTTTTAAAGATTTATTTGTTTTATTTTTTTATCTGTGTGAATGTTTTTGTCTGCATGGATATATGTGCATCGTATATTTTCCTGGCCCATGGAAGTCAGAGGGGATTGGGTTCCCAACTGGAATTAAGGGTGCTTATAAATAACCATGCAGGTTCTGGAAACCAAACCCAAGTCATCTGCCAGGAGCACCAAGTGCTCTTAACCACTAAATTATTTCTCCAGCCCTTCTCTTGAAACTTTTATTTATCAGGTTATAATAAATGATTTTGGACAAATTAACTAATCAATTTATAAATTAGCTTGCAGTTTACTTATTGAAAATGAGCAAGTCTGAAAAGGCACAATGAATTTTGCTACTTCCAATTATTATAAATAATATATATTCGCTTTATGCAAATTATGAACAGTAATGTATTTTGATGAATTTGAAAGTCAACTATAAATCATATAAATTTAATATTGGATCTGTGTGACTTTTTCACAATCAATTTTGCAATGATAAAGCAGAAAATCTAAATAAAAGTTTATGAGTGAGAAACTATAGATCAATTAGTGGTATAAAATAAAATAAAAAAAGAGAGAGTAAAGGGATTTTACCAAGGAATATAGAGACCTACAAGGTCAGGGAAAGTTTTCTTCTCTTTTTCCTTTATTGAGATTGGGAGATTTGCATATGATTTTTGTTTAAAAGACAAGTCAGGGCCATGGGATGGTGCACCAGATAAAGGTGTTTGCCTTAAAGCTTGATTATGTGAATTTGATCTCTAGGACCCACAAGGTGGGAGGAAAAAATTATGTCTTGAAAGATGCCTTCTGATACTACACCCCATGGGATGAATACACATGTCCCCAGCACACAAACACACATGATAAATAAATGAATAAATGAAGATGTGATTTTAAGAATGGAAATTGATTAAGTTGGAAGAAGAGTAGAAGAAAAAAGTGTCAGGTTATAGGTTAAGATTCTGATGAGTTAGGTAAGAGTCCAGGAACACAGAACAGATGTGGATCTGTACCATCCCACCTTCCTGAGGGTATGGATGCTTATTTATTCCTTTTGGTAAAGGGATAGAACTGATTATTCATCCTCACACACAGTTGTGACTTGTCAGCAATAGATGAAGTGAGTGAAAGCATTCTACAATAGCATTGGGAGTCATGCTTGCTTCAATGTACAAAAGGCATCCTACACTGAAGCAGTTTTCCCGCCAGCCTGGTCCCAGAGCCGTGTCAGCCCCAAATAACACACAGAGAATCTATATTAGATATAAAGCTGTTGGTCAATTACTAGTTTCTTATCGGCTAGCTCTGTCTTAAATTAACCAAATTCTATTAATCTAAGTGTTTCCACGTGGTCTTATCTTACTGGAGAGAGGGTCCGGGCCTTCTTCTCCCTCGAGTCCCTACATGTTGAATCTTCTACCTCTCCCCAAATCCTCTTTGTCACTTAGTCCTCCCTATCTTGCTTTCCTATTGGCCAACAGGGCTTTATTTATTAACCAATAAGAGAAACATATTTACAGAATGACATCTCCCATCAAGACATCCTGTACTGGCACTGGGAGTGATTATTTCAATGTACAAACAGCTGCAATATTAAGCAATATTTTTCTAAAAGTATTTAGTATAGAAAGTTTAGTGGATATTATTTGTTTTCTGCATAAGGCAGACATTGAGTTACCAGTGGTACAGGTGAAGAAAAATAAGGCCCGATGCATTCACAAGGAAGGAGTTAGTGTCAGCACTGAGGGTCAGCTTTTGTTTTTTAAGGTTCATAAATCAAAGACACTGCTAACACTTCTTGTATGAGCAAGAAAAAATGATAATCCTCACTGACCTCAGCATTACTAAATATTAGTACCTCTAATTTAAACTCATAATGCTCATACTTTCAAAAGTATTTACTGCTCTTAGAGAAGACCCTAACTCCATTCCCAGCACTCCAAAAATGTGATGCACAACTCTAATGGTTGTATCTCTAGTTCCAGAGTATTTGATGCCTTCTTTTGGCCTCCATAGACATCTGCATGAATTTGTCCTACATATTAATAAAATAAAAATATTTAAAAAATAAGGCAACTTCAAGAAAATGTTTCACATACATGAGGAAAGGTAGCAGTCTACAAGAATGAATATGTTATGTTAGAAAATGAATCACTAAGAGAAAAGGAAAAAAAAGATGTAAAAGACTATATGAACCAAGAGGAGAGGAGGTTTAAGTCTAGAGGTGAAGGAATGAGTTAGAAATATATAATTGACTGCAGAGAGGGTGTAGCAAGTGTAAACTTAAGTATTTAATTTGTCAGAAGATTGGAAAGCATAAAGGCATAGATGGAATTTTTTTTAAATGTTCTGCTATATAGAGCTTTTGACATTTCTTTCTTTTTTTTTTAACTGAGTGACTTACATAACATGACATCCATCTAGACCAATGGGGAGCTCAGTGAGTTGCTCACAGGTATTATTTACAAGATCTCCTAAAGCTAGAAAATCTTCAGGGATGAAGTGGTAACAGTCATGTTGAACTTTCTGCTCACTCAATTCTTTTTTGCTATTTGCCTATGTTGATTTTTTTTGTTACTTACATTTTGTTATTAAATTGTGAATCTAGTAATTTTATTCATTTGGGTTTGTGTTCATTAGTGTTCATTAATGGTGCTCTCTTGGTTATAGGTGATAAATTTAATACCATAATTACCCTCTTGGAACAATCTATAAAAATTCTTTTGGTCTCTAAACAATTGTAGCTTGACGATCCTATGAAATAAAACCTTAGGGAAGAGGATGAGCTTCCTGCTTAGACCTGGGGACAGCATGAAATGACTTCCTTCTTAAAGGCTGGATGAACTCTGAAGAATGTAGTAGTTGCTGCAGATGCAAAGCTCAGTCCCAATGTTATAATGCCTATACTCACAAAGCCTACATGCATGGAGCACAACTGCTCAAAATTACTTTTGGATTACGTTTAATAGGGAGGAAACATTCTGTAGTGGGCATTTGGACACCAGAGGACATTTTCACATTTGTCCTTCCACAATGTGGGTCCCAGGCATCAAAACTGGATCATCAGGCTTGACAGGAAGAGCCTTGATCCACTGAAATACCTCACTAGTACCAATAACAGCCATTTTAGTTTACATTTTCCCTCAGCTTCCCATGCCTTTTCAGATTTCTAGAATAGGTTTATTGAAGTTTATAAAACAACAAAGCAAAGGTGGCATTTGTTAAAGTGACATTTAAAATTTTATTTATGTAACTTCCATAAAGATACACGCTGCTTTTAACCAAAATGATTTCCTTTCCTCTCAAGGATTAATCATTTCAAAGTATGACATGCATATGATATTCTAGCACTTCAGCAGTAATTTTTTAAAAACATTGAAACAAGCTTGTTTTACATATCAATCCTAGTAATTTCACGCTCCTGTTCCCCCCAAGCCCCCATTCCATCCCCTTTGGGTGGGCAAGGCCTTCCATGGGGAGTCTTCAAAGTCTGTCATATCATTTGGAGCAGGACCTGGGCCTTCTCCCATGTTTCTAGTCTGAGAGAGTATCCCTCTATGTGGGATGGCCTCCCAAAGTCCATTTGTATACTAGAGATAAATACTGATCCATTACCCTATAGACTGCCCAGTCTTCTTAACTAACATCCACTTTCAGGAGATCTAGGTCCATCCTATGCTGGTTTCCCAGATATCAGACTGGAGTCCATGAGATTTCCTTTGTTCAGGTCAGCACATTCTGTGGATTTCTCCAGCCTAATCTTGACACATTTGCTCATTACTCCTCCCTCTCTATAACTGGAGAGGGAGATTCCAGGAGATCAGTTCAGTGTTCAGCTGTGGGTGTCTGCTTCTGCTTCCATAAGCTACTAGATGAAGGTTCTAGGATGGCATATAAGGTGGTCATTAGCAGGAAGGGCATTTAAGGTAGCCTCTCCACTATTGCTTAGATCCTGTTTTTGGTAGTTGTATCCCATAGACTATATGTTGCTAATTTGACACTGATAGTCAAATATACTCAGTTTAAAAGTTTCAACTTCTAAATACTCAGAGAATGTGTGCTTCTTTTTAGAGCTGTTTACAAATGTATTTTCCTATTTTAATTATGGGCATGGTATGGCACAATGTAAATATGACCAAATATGCTATACATTTGATGATTGGGCAGTGTAGTATATATTGCATATACTGTATAGCTAATGTATACACAGTGTTGAAGCATAGATAATGGTCACCTGTATTGGTAGATAAGGACTCATTCTTTCATAGCATCTCTTTACTTTACTAGTTCAAGCTTAGTACATTTGAGGGTTCATATTGAATGGAAACTCACAAGTCCATCTTCCTCTCACAAATAGTATATTGAACCTTTATATCATCCATCAGTCTCAAGCTGTCCCTTTGAATCTATTTCTGTCTTAATGATAGCAACCAATGCTTTCACTCACAGAGCTAGGCAGAAATGCAGAGTTCAAAGAAGGCAAGATGGGCAAAACTCTGGTCAAAGTCCAGAGACTAGTGAGGGTGACCATATGTACATCATCTCAAGAGCAAGCAAGGTAATTGAGACTTTAGCAGTCTCTCTGAGATAAACAACCAGGATGCTGGCATGGGGGTAAATCAAGAATACATTTCTAAGGAAGATTTATTTTTATGTCATGCATACACTGGTGGGATTATAGTCTCTAACTTTCTATCTGCTGAGACAAAAGACTAAAGAAAGGCAAGTTAGGGGAGAAAGGGCATACTAAGGCTCACAGTTTGAGGCTGTGGTCTGCCATGCTGTGGAAGACATAGCAGCAGCAGCGTGAGACATCTGGTCACATTGCATGCACAGTCAGGTAGCGGAGGGACATTAATTCTGGTGCCTGGCTCACATTCTCCTTTCTATTCAACCCAGAACCCCAGCCCATGATTCCTTGTGGACCTTCCCATCTCATTTAACCCAACCTAGAAGCCCTCTCAAAGACATGACTATAGGTTTGTTTCCAAAGTGATTCTAGATTCCATGAGGGTGATGAAAAATATTAACTACCACAAGGACTTCTCTGTTTTTATTCTTTTTTATTTAAATATATTTTAATATTATTACATATCGACCCAGTTCCCTCTCCCTCCCTTCCATCCTCCCATGACGCCTCCCATTCCATTCTTTACCCACTCCACAGGGAGGGTGAGGCCTTCCAGAGGGGATCATCAAAATCTGTCATCATTGGGAATAGGGCCTAGGCCCTTCCTCCTGTCTCTAGGCTAAAGGAGTATCCCTCCATGGGGAATGTGTTCCCAAAATCCTTATGTGCACCAGGAATACATCCTGGTTCCACTGTCAGAGGTCCCATAGATTGCCTAGGTCTTTTAACTGAGACCCATGTTCAGGGGGTCTGAGTTGGTCCAATGCTGGTTTCCCAGATATCAGTCTGGGGCCATCTGTCAAGAGTCACTTGAAATCATATTCATATTAATTCAACCTGGCCTTTTGAAGTCAAAGCTGGAACCACAAATTATATCAGTCTTGCCCAACTCTACAACCTGTTTTATATTTTGAAGATAATGTGTATTCTATTAGAAGTATGAGAAAACTTAGATTTTTAAATGAAAAGATACCAATAAGACAAAAAATATATATATACAAAAATACATGGAGTCTGTTTTGTGTTGGCCAATTACTCCTGGGTATGGGGTCTGATCAAATGTGCTTGATAACCCAGTGACAGTATTGGAGAATAAAGATTTTTTCTCTTTCCCAGAGGAGGGGAAACCCTGGTGAAAATATATCGTATAAAAATTTGGTTTAAATAAAAAGAAAGACACCATCAGTACACTTAATGAAAAAGATTATCCTTTTGTGCATTGATAATCTTACATGTCACTAACTCCATCTTCCTAGCAAAATGGAATCTGGTTTATCTGTAGTCTTATGTATCACATAATCCTAAGTACTGCATTGCTTACTGACAAAATACACTCTGGAAATACACTATTCAGTGATGCTTTCACTGTGCAAACATCATAGAACATTGGCTCAGTCTCAGATTGTTCATACATCACTATGAAGTATAACAACCACGTTTGTTTTTCTCCAGGAATGTGTGCTTACCCATGAGTATGCAGGTAGAGGACAAGCTCTGGAGTTGTTCTTTAGCTACTGGCTATCCTGTGTTTCGAGACAGGCTCTCTCAGTTACTTGGGACTCACCAAGTAAGACAACATGGCTGGCCATTGAGCTGCAGGGATGTTCAATTTCCTGTCTTTTGTCTTCCCATCATGGGGACTATAAGGATTTTCACCTCACACAACTTATTCACATGGGTATTAGGAATATAATTTAGGTTTTCTTGCTTGTACGGGGCAAGCAAGCACTTTGCTCCCCACCTCTGAGAACTAGAATTACTTATGTGGTCTATCTTTTATTGAACCATAAAGCTGGTTTACATAGAAAGGCACTGTAGATCATTAAGCAATCAGTTGACATAGGACATGGCTTGGGAAAATAGGCTATGTTGTCTCAAATTTTATGCTAGGCTATATAACTTCAAATTATATGCTAAGCTATATGTTCTCAGATTTTTATCTCTTTTGAAAATCCATTTCAATTTTAATTATGTATGTGTTTATGAAAGTGTCTGTGTTTCTGTGCATAATTTTTGTGTGTGTGTGCATCTGAGTGCTGGTGCCTGCAGAGATCAAAAGAGCATGTTAAATACCTTAGATCTGAAGTTATAGGTATCTGTGAGCCACCAGATGTGTGTACTAGGATCAGAACTTAGATCCTCAGGAAGAGCAATGCATTTTCTTAAATACAGAGCAAATTCTCTGGCCCCTCAAACTCTGTCTTAATTCCTTACTTTGAATACCATTCTGGGTTAGGCACTTACCCTCTCTGTGCCCCAGTTTCAATAAATTTGATGGCAGGACTAGTGAGACCACTTCATAGACAACATTGACAATTGGATGAGTCAATGGCATGGCAGGATTAAAGAGTGAGAGAAGGGTATAAGTTGTTCCTGTCTCCAATTTCAAATCACTGTTTACCATTTTCTCTCCTACTTTTTCTCCTGTGATTTAGTCTCCTGTAACTCAGTAGTAAAGCTCACTGATAGCAGTGAGTATCATTTGGGGGCTGATAAAAGTCTTCAGCCATGTGCAAAGGCTAAGATGACCTCAGAAAAATGCAATTTATATTATAATAGCTTAATGGAGCCAATTATATTGTATCAGCATAAAAACTTTTAAATGAGGAAAAATGTATTCCTCAGTAAAAATGTTCTATATTTTAACAAGAATGTCCATATGCCAACTGTTTATTAGTCAAGATTTTAAATTTATTCACTAGTAAGTATTGGGTTTTATGATTTTTAATTCAATGTCCACTAATAAATTAATGGAGAAGCATGGAGAGCTTTTTATAAGATGACATTTAATTATAAAATAGTCTTAAATATAGAGCACCTAGGAACTATGTCAAACTTTTCAACAAATGTAACTAATTAAACCTTTCTGGGAGGAAATTGGATCATGTGGTAACCCTGATGTAAAACTGTGGAATAGGCTGCTCCAAACAAATGAAAACCCATGGTGTTACCAGCTTTCTCTATTAGTTTAAAAGACACAGACTTCATAATCGAGGGTAGTATACAGTCTTCACTATGAATAGAACATTTAGTACCATACCACAGAAGATGGGTTTTGAATTAAATCTAGTCACTGAAGAATACTTAGTATTAGTAATAATATCGTATTAGGACCATAATATTGCAGCTATAAAGGTAATCTTCTTTGTATTTGAAAGCTCAACTTGAGGATTGAATTAGCTTTTGAACTAAAATACTCTTGATTTTTCTAATATGGTTTTTGGTGTATACATGAGCATGTGAGTGCTTACTCTCAAAAGCCAGAGTGGTGTTGTATCTATTGTTCACTGCCTTCGTTTCTTGAGACATAGTCTCTCACTGAACCTGTAGCTATGGTGGTGGAAAGCAAGTTTTAGTGATACTTTTTTCTTTGACCTCCATGGTGATGGGGTTATAGCTGCACGTGTAAAATTCACATAAGTGCTGGGGATTAGCACTCAGGTTATCGTATTATGAAACACTATAGGGCTCAAGCCCTCTGAATCATCATCATCCCAGCCTTTTCTTTGATATTTTATTGCTTCGTAGAAATTCCATTAATTTTGAACAGTTTGTAATCCTTAGAATTAGTCCCTGTATCACAGTCTATAATACTACAATAGTGAAATCTGAAAGAAAAGTTCAACAGAGAACTCATAAGGTACTTTTATTACCATATCCTGGCTTTATTCTTATGGAATTTCTTTTTCTTTTTCTGTAAAGAGCTACAATTATTGCATTATGAAGGGAGAGATAAAGAATCTTTAAAAGAAATTAGTTTGATTGGGATAGATTAGGTCAGAAATGTAAATAATCTAAATAATGACACTAAAACCTATTCCATTAACAATGTTTTAAAAGCTGATATTTTAGATCCATTTATAGTGGCACATGCCTTTAGTGCTGCCATTTGAGATGCAGAGACCAGTAGATCTCGGAATTTGAATGAAGCCTAATGTACATTGAATTCCAGGTCAGCCAATAAATAAAAGTTGACAATTTAAATTGATCACAGTGAAAGAATTGTTACGTTTATTGAATGATTTTTAACATGACATATACATTTAATGTGTTTAATCTATTACTCTTTCATATGTAAAGTGGCATTACATATCTGCATCACGTAAATAATTTTTTGTTTAAATGATTTTTTGTATTAATGATCATTGTGTTAGAAACTGGCATTCTGCTGACCCCACCCCTAGTGATGGGCGGGACACACATGGCCATGTCATCACTATGTCACTCGTGACTGGTCTGCATAGGGACTCAGTTACACATGCGAGATTTTCCCTTTTTAAGCAAGTGCCTTCCCACTCTCATTTTTCTCTCTCTCTGTCTCTCTCTCTGTCTCTCTCTCTTTCTCGCTTTCGGTAGGCCACCAGCTGCCCACTTTCTCTTCTCTCCACCAATAAATTCCACGTGAGCGTGTTGAGTCTCGTGTTCGTGTTTCATTGGTGGTAACTAGCAAAAGAACAACACATAGTATGTTGTCCTACACTATGGAGGATGAAATTCTATGTACACTATGTTCATTACAAATTACCAATATTTTTGATGGTAAAAAAACTTGCTCACTAGTAAGAAGAAAATCAGAGCTGGGAGATGATTCAACAGGTACAGTGCTTGATACTCAAGACTGAGAGCCAGTGTTAAGCATCCTTAGATCCTTGTAAATAAAAATGACACATGGCAGCCTTCCACTAATGAAAAACTTGGAAGGCTGGCATAAGGTATCCTCACAGCAAACTGAGCTAGTCAGACTTGCTGAGTCAGGGAGATGCAGGTTCAAGGAAAGGCTAAAAACATAAGAGAGAGAGCTTTCTAGGGAGACCTCAAGACATTGACTTCTGTCTCTCCCAGAGTGTACTCACTCATACTCACATGAGCATGGACACATACACACACACATGCACATGTACACACAATTCATTCAAAAATAGGTAAATACACAAATAAAATAGAACTGTCACTCAGCCTCTCAATTCCAGTGCCTCAATGGTGATAAATTGATGTACTTCATTTTCCACCTGATCACCATTTCTGTAAGCCATATGAGTACCCACATTTATAGATGCAAACATACTCATCGGAGATTACACTCATGGATCCTAAGCTTATTATTTTTATAAAATGAATACAAATAGATACGTTATTTTCAGTTTGCCGGGTTTCATCAAATACTGTTCAAGTTTTCTAATGACCATAAATAATCCACACTATTGGTTAAGCATGATGTTTTGCTCATTCAGAGTTGGACAGAGAAGTAGATCCAGTGTTTGATTGTCAAACACAGTATCTCAAAAAAACATCTGCTCAGACCTTATGAGCAGGAGGTGAAGAGCCTTGCAGGACCATTTCATAAGAGCAGAAATAAGCAGTTAATGGATGTGAACATTTCGACTTTTGAGAAATACAGTTAAATAGCTGAAGCTGGAGGCTTCATTTATCTTTACACCTTTTCAATCTGGTTGGCTAAAATCATTGTGCTATTGCTGTCAGAATATATTTATTTGAAAGAGACTGGTATTGGGCTTTGGCAATTTAATTTTCCATTTAAGGAAATTTTTTAATCACATCCATTCTTTTTTTCTTAGCTGGTTTTTGTTCAGTATAAATCCAGGACCTCTTAGTGAAGCATGGCTTCCTCTTCCCTTTTATATATTATGCAGATGGCAAATGCTTTTCTCAAATTGGCCCTTTAAATTTATTTATGGTACTGTGGCAACATAAAGCAAGGTCTCCTAGGGCAAGGCTTAAGAATCAGTGTAATTTTAGAGTGATGTTTATACTTATTAAGAAGCACAGAGGATAGAAAACTGTGAATAACATAAATTATTAAGATGCAATTATGATAAGACTGCTAGTCATTTACTTTTCCCACTTGCTTTCCCATGTTTTCTTAGCAAGGACAAATAAAGCAGTAATACATACAGAAAGAAACATACTCATTCACTGGATAGGCCAGATTCAGCAATCAAGGAAAACTATTGACATTTCATAACAAATATGAGTATCAAAACGCCTTAATGCATGCCTTGAATTTTGTCACTTTTACAATGATAAAATTAAAAATGTTGAAATTCCAGGAAGTGAAGAATAAAGTTTCTCCTTTGAAAACTAATTAAGAGATAACCCTAAGGGTGAGAAGTGGAATGCATTCATTGTGGTAACCAATAGCTCTCTAATTGGACCTAAGGCTAGCTCAACAAGAAAGAAACTGATTCTGGTCCTGGTAACCTGGCTAACCACCCAGGGCTAGTAAAGTTCTGGATCTTTGAGGGGAACTTACAATTGCTCTGTTACTAAAAGAGCCTAATCCATGACTACATTCTAAATGTTTGTCCTAATGCCCACAGTAAATGTAGCCTCCATCTCTCATCAAGCAAAAGTCTCTTCTATCAGAATCCACTACAAAACACCACATCTGATTAAAAGGCACCACGTCTGATTAAAAATGCAAAGCAGTGGACCCTAATGCTAAAATTTATATCTGTACCTAGGTATGTGTGGAAAGAATATAAGATCCAGAAGAACAGGGAATTTGCTGTGGGACTGTGTCTCCTAGGGACACCACAAGGGGCTCCCAAAGTCTCACTATCATGTCTGCCTAAACATGAACTGGAGAAGGATGACACTAGTAAATATGTTTCCACTTAGAAAAACAGACAATTAGGGAATACTGAGAGATGGAGAAAGAGTCTTTCCTGAGAAGAGAACATCAACTTGTTATCCAATACCAAATTATTAGTCCTAAAAACATATGTAGAGGTACCATTATAGACTGAGTGGGTTTATAAATATTTGAGATACACATGAGCACGTGCACACACACACACACACACACACACACACACACACACACACACACACACACACAAATAATAGGATTAATTTAAAAATCTAAGAGGGTCTGTCATAATCTTTGTTAATTTATATAGACTAATCAACAATAATCAAAGCCAAGGAAACATTGAAAGTCATAAATTTATATATCTGTGATGATTATAAAACACTTAGAAATAGTTGAAAAACTTTTAGAGAACTTTGAACCAATTTCTGTCCAAAATAAATATGTCTGTCTTTCTTCATCTAAATCATAAAGAAAACATATCAAAATACCAAGCTCAAATAATTAGAATAGATTTTATACACATTATGTATTTTTTCTAAATGATTGACATATTTACTAATGAAGCTAATTAATTTTCAGTACTTATCATTTAATCTTTAAGCAGTTCATGCATACGGACTGTAAACATTCAAAATAAACTATGAGTAAATCTTACTTGAAGGCTTGGTTTCAAAGGAATCTTCCACAGTAACAGGTTTTATTAAAATATGTTATTTTTATCCACAATATTTAAACAGTATCAAGTGTGACAGACTGTTCAATAATCATTACCAAATAATAAATATACTCACTCAACTAGTGACAAAGCTAAGATCTCTGAACAGAAATCTGTACCAAATTTAGAAAGAGGCTACTCAAAAATAATGCAAGCAGTAATAATGAATGTCATAGGAGATGCCAAAATATAACAGTGATGATATGAACCATAAAATTGCTGAAAGAAACTGATAGGGCTTGCTGCAATATTAAAAAGAAAAACTGGTTGGCAGTTCTGTTACTGCCAGGCTCACTGCTCTCTTTGCATTATAGTCATTTTCTCTCTAAGAACAATATAAATAAGGTTGGGGAGATGACTCAGCAGGGAAAGACACTTGCCCAAAGCCTGACGACCTGAGTTTGATGTCTACGACCTATGAGGCAGAAGGAGAACACGGAATTTTGCAAGCTTACCTCTAGCCATTGTGGGGCAAACCATGGGCGTGCGCGCGTGCACACACACACACACACACACACACACACACACACACACACACACACACACACACATACACCACTCCAACAGTGTTCAACTAAATTAACAATCACTTAAAACAGTTGTCCTGATCATTGATCGCTTTGAGGTCTTATCCCTGTGATCTTTTTTTTTTTTAATATTAAAATTAAAGTTACGTGAAAAAAATATCCAATTTAAGTATTCACTATTCAGACTGGAGGGAATCTCCCCACAGAGATGTTCTTGAAAAATGATTCAAATACTAATATATTACAAAATATGATAACTTGCTGGACCATGTAAATTACATGGTGAGGCTGTTTGATTGAAACTGCTGGCCTTTCCTTCCTTCCGAGGAAATGATGGACTTAGTTTTTCTTAATGCCTGAACATCACAAAGGGACTGAATGTGTCTGAATTAAGTGAATGAGCACGGTTAAAAGCAGCAACAATGTATTAGGAGCAGGTATGAGATGGCAAAGGCATATGATGATGGGGAATTTTACAGCAACTGTAATATCTTCATTACTGAAGATGATTCACATGTACAAAATAAAATATTCCCTGTCCTCCAAGGACTTCTCTCACTCAGAAGATGATAAACGTGTGACTTGTCAACATGATGGAAGAAACATGCCAGTTTTCTACTTGGAAACAAGTCCAACTCTGATTTCAAAATGTCTTTTAAAGATCAAACCAGAACTTGAGGGATTGCCACCCTATGGCCAAAAGGTACAAGGATAAAAACTGAAGAGCATAGGGAAAAGTCAAAGTGGTTCATCAAAAAGGATAAAAATGTAGGTTCTTTCTTCCCCTGAAAACAATGTCTTTGGGTTCCTGAAAAAGCTAAGTTACTTGATAAGATGTTGAAAGGAGGTGCTGGAGGTAATTAAGAGGACATACTGTTCTTGTACAGGACAGAAGTTGAGGTCACAGCACTTACAGATTCCTTTATCTCCAGCTCCAGCGGACTTGATGCCCTCCTGTCCTGTACAATATACCATATACATATGAACACACATAAATAAAAATAAATCTTATAGAAAAGATAGTAAGAGGATGAATATTTCATTCATACTATGTCAAAAGAAATAGAAACTGAAAACAGGGGTGTCCACTTGAATGATGAACAAGGTAGTTTAAAAGGTGAGATAATTATGTAAATATACTTGGAGTGGCATTGAGTAAAACATTGAAAGCAAAAGATACAAAATAGCGAACAGAGACAATGGCAAAAAACATAAGTGAAAAGGCAGGGAGATGAGCAATTAGAAGATGATGACACAGAAAGGGGACAGAAAAGATTGAGCACAAAGGCAATACAGAGAGTCACACTGAACAAAGCTGACAATAAGGCATGGTTGAGGTTTCAGCCCTAAATGTGGTACCTTATCAACTCTCAACCTCCAAAGGCTCAGGGAGATCATAAAAAAGGAGATGGAAAGAATGTTAGAGCCAGAAGGTGAGAGGAAGTATCATGAGATGCTGTCTTCTGGGCAACATATGAGTATCACACTCATGGTTCCAAGAAGCTATGGAGACCTGCACAAGATCAAGTTAGCTACAATTCCAGGAAGGGTAGAGACAACGTTTTCAAGGATCAATCCCTTTCTGGAGAAATATTGGCAAGTGCATGGAGAGCCATTGTTCTTCAAGGATGAGGCTATGGTTAAGTTACCTGTACTCTAATGGATAGTTCCATAACTGTGAAAACACAGTCAGCACTAACTGGACTTACACGGGCATTGTTTAAAAGAAGAAAAAACAACAACAACTTCAAAAAATAATAATAATAAGAAGAGATGAATGCAAGCAATTGATTCGTTGTGGGAGATTTAAGGAGAATTGAAGGGGAAGTTGGGGTCGTTGTGATGCTATTACATTGCATACAACAATGAAATTCTCAATATTTTTTAAAGATAATGGGCATTCTGAAGTAGAAAAATCCAACAGACAGAATTGAAAATGATACTAAAGATAGACAACAACAAAAATCATTTAAATAAGATCATTTAACATATGGGATAAAAACTCAATAAATAAAATAATAGAAATATTTATTATTAAAATACCAGTATTGTGTGTATGTTTGTATTTGTTTATACTCATTCTGTAATCGAACTTCAAGCATAATTATAAAATTGTTTTCAAAAAATACTTAAAAAAAAGATAAAAAAATCAGTTGTGTTCTAACTTCTCCATGTTAATGTTTAAGCTACAACATGAAAAAGTTCAAGAAAGAAAGTATAATTCAATACCTTGGTCTTATTTTTAATTATATTCTCATTTTGCAAAAGAAAACAAGAAGATATCCCTACAAACAAATACAGTATTCAGGAAATGTTGCATTCATATTTTTTTTCTTGGAATGTAATTAGCCACTTATAGTGAAATTCAACTAAGAAAAATGAAATTAACAAAGGTTAACACCCTGGTAGAAAATGGGGTACAAGGCTGTAAACCCATGCAAATACAATACTTAGACAAAATGACAAGAAAAATGCAATCAAATGGTACAAGGATACTAATTCAGAAATCATGGAAACCCATGAAAGAAGTAAGGAGGGGAAAGGCTCCAACTCCCATCTTCCAGAGGAATCAGGAGAATCCATTAAACTTAAAAATGATAATTATACTAGTTATAACACAGTGTGTTTTCCTTTAAAATTCATGAGAACTTAAAAATTCCTAGAATAAAAAACATTTCTGTAAAGTTCAGAAACTTTTAGATTCACTAAAAATTATTTTAGTTCCATTAAAATCAATAAAAATTTACTTAGTTTCTTTTGATTTGTTTAAAAACAGTACTTTAAAGTGCTCTGGAAGGTGTTGGTTGTGAGTTGCTCAGCATAAAGGCTTTGTTGCTAAGTCTGATGAAGAGAATTCAGTCTCTGAAACTCACACAGTGGAGGTGGGGACCTGACCCCTATAAACTGTCTCTGACCTTGGCAGGCACACCATGGACCCTTGTCTCACACACGTAAATTTTAAATCTAAATAAATAAAATTAAAAGTATTTGGATATTTATTTTAAAACTTGAAAGCAATTGACTACTGAGTTAATAAATAGTCAGGAGTGATAAGGTTACCTTTATGGGTGTTTAATTGAAGAACATCTTCACTAGCCACTGCTGACAAGTTACCAGATGTAGGCTCAGCTTTCCTTTGAGTACACATCTGATTGAAGGTAAGTTTTTTCCTTCCAAAACAATCACATGGGAGCATATTCTCTATAATGTTCATTTTCTTTAAACAAGAAAATTACATTAAATCTGTTTGCAACACATTCCAACTACAACTTTATATAGAGGTTTTTTTTCTGCATTGTATTATTTTAATGCTGTATATTTTCTCCTCTTACAAAATTCTCCATATTATCTTTAACAACTTAATTGCGTCATTCTATCAAAAGAATTACTTTTAGCTTTATGTAAATACTACTTTTATTTTTTCTACATCCTATGCTATGTTTCATTAAATTGTTGAGTTAAAGTCATTCACACAGTCTGCACAAATGGACAGGAACTGATCAATTTGCCTCTAATGAGCAAGGAGTTCCAATGGAGCATGAGTGAACTGGTGACAGGACCACCAACTGTACGCATCTCTTCTCCTCTTAGGAAGTCAGACGTGGAAAGAGGCTTCTAGAGTCCTGAGGGTCCTACTGACAGAATGCTGTACATATATACTGACCTCAGCCTTACAAGTTATTTCATTCAAAGAAATGTTCTTTACTCATTCATTCAATATATATATATATATATATATATATATATATATATATATATATATTGTGTGTGTGTGTGTGTGTGTGTGTGTGTACAAATATGAAGAGTTGCATAAAACAGGTTTGCTATTATGCTCATCAAATAAAAAATAGGAGTTAAAATAATGACACAATATATTTCATTACTTAATATGTTTTATAGTATGTCCTTATCACCTTTTTAATAAATCCATTACAGTATGTCACATTGCTATGGAACAATCTTTTTGTATACTATAAATATGTATTAATAACATTGACTAATAAAAAGCTTATGGGCCTATGGCTAAACAGGAAGAGACTGAGCATGAGAGCAAGACCAGGAGAATTCTGGGAAGAGGAAGGTCCGAGTCAGAGAGTCATGGGCCAACACAGAGAAGCAAGATGAGAATGCTGTATGGCTAAGCATAGATAAGAATGATGGGTTAATTTAAGTGTGTTAGCGAGTTACAAGCCTGAGTTTCCTGCTGAGCATATACAATTAATTATAAGCCTCTTTGTTGGTTATTTGAGACTGATGGCCAGAATTGGGAAAGAAACATCTGCCTATATCACATATTAACACATATTGCTTATTATCATATTATAATTCACTAGTTATACAACTAAAAATAAAATTCCAACCTACAAAACAGAGATGAAATGACAAGAAAAATCATACTGTGTCTGTGGTAGGTGAAAGGGAAAAGTTTTTAATGTGTCCTTGCAGAAGAATCTGTAGTCCCATAGCTGTCTGCTATGAAGCCCATGTGCTCAGTTAGAGCAGAGCATAGTATATTCTCCTTATCACAGTCTATGGTCAGTCTATAAATGTGAGCTGGACATGCCATATGTCATGTCATGCATTATGGAAAGAAGAGGTCCAATGGGACACCAGAAAGGAAGGACATTCTTGAACCTCGAGAGTAGCTGAGGCCTATGGCCAACAACAAAGCAGCAAGAATTCCAGAAAACTTAATGACTGTTTAGGGCTTTCTCCCTCCGCAACCATGAGCCTGCGATTTTCAAGGGCTCTAACTACAAATCCCTTGTCAGGGAAAGAACATGTCCCAAACCCCTTGTGCAAGCACAGTAGTCTCAGTTTTATCTCCTCAGATTATAATATAATATCGCTTAGGCAGACTCTGGGCAACCTTGTAATCCCATGGATCAGAAAGGAAGAACAGAAAATAAAAAGCATCATGAGAAACCATCGGAGATGGAACTTGAGAGCCACCCAAATGCTAAGAGTTAATTGAGACTATCCCTCGGGTAAGTTGTGCTTTCTCAGACTGCCTCATAGGGAAGCCCCCATTCGTGTTCTTTCAGTGTGTCCTATTTTCTTTACATAACTTCATGTTTATCTTTAAATATCCTTATTTAACTGTCAAGGCCTGAAATTCTTTCCAGCTCAAAGTCAGAATTCTGGTTACTGCCGGAATCTTGGCCCTTGAAACGTTAAAGAAACTGTTCCAAGTGAGGGAGAATAGTGTGGAGCCATGTCTTTGTCTCATCACAGAAAAGAGAAGCTTTTCAGTAAATTTACCCTGAACATATAGATTCCATCTCTCTCTCTCCCTCCCTCTTTCTCCCCCTCTTCTCTCTCACACACACATCATTGCTATTAGTAAGCACTCTTCATTCTTGAGGGGGATCAACATAGAAAGAAATTGCCTAATAAGATGTGTGATTGCACTGCATAAATAACTACTAGCATGATGGTCCACCATATTTCTATATTACATTTATATGAGCCCAAGTTCTTTTGTATACAAAGGTGGGCCATGATAACTAAAGCATATCACAGATACACTGCTTGCCAATATAGAGTATCAGCTGTTTTTGTAAATAATATATTAGCCTCAGCTCTGTACCCAAGTGTAACATATACAACTGGACTCATACTTCCTCAGTGTGCATAATCTTTGTAACAGTTTGCACTGGCTGCATGCTAATTTTAAGTTACTTTAGTCAAGCTGGTCTTCAGATGTGGGCTCCATCACTTCATCATTCCGTGTCAATTGGCACTTTTTAGCAAACGACTTCAAGTTTATGGCTGAAGATTTTTCTAGAAAAAAGTAGTAAATATAGAGTCCAAAGAGTAACTAATAATTCAAAGAGCTGATATTAAAGAGCTCTACAAAATCACAGTGGCTACAATGGAGAGTTCCTAGATAGTAATCTAACTCCCATTTTCTGCTTAAATTTTCTTCAATATACATGAACCAGAGAATGCTTCTCATCCACTCACCTACTTTTAAGTATGAACCATGGAATATCTCCGTAGTTAAAACAGATATGTAGAATTTGATAGTTAATTTTAAATGTCAATTTACATGTAACCTAGAATCACTTGGGAAGATTGGTCTGTAGACATAATGGTGAAGAATTGTCCTGTTTATTGATTTAAGTAGAACAATCCAGCTCTCTGTGGGTGGAATCTTAACCTGGTCCTCCAACCTCATTATTCTAGTTTAAGTTAGGCACATACAGAGACAAACCTAATCCAGAAGCTCTCTCACAGATATACTCAGTGCATTGTCTCCTAGATGATTTTAGATCCTGTCATGGTAAAAAGAAATATAGATTATATGAATTAATCTCAATTAATTTGGTATGTAAGTTGTAATCACACCACTTCTTAATAAGAATGATTGATTTATTAAAATGTATCATTGGGAGATAAAGGAGTCTGAACATGTATGAGGCATGATTCCTAGCTATCATGAATCTTAAACCAAGTACAAATTTGTAGTTAAGGACATATCTAAAGATTCTTGAGTGAACAAGTGATCTGACCTAGATGGCCCTGTTTCTTCTCCATGTGCTAAGTCAGCCATGCCACTTTAAGCACATGCATATGGGATGGACTTGATGGATGATGATATGACCAACATGATTATACCATTATAGAGAAAGCTTTTGAAAGATGGATGTACTGGGGACTGGAGAGATGGTTTGATGTCTAAGAGAACCTGCTTTTCTTGTGTAGGATCTGAGTTCAGTTGCAAGCACCCATATTAGGTTGCCTACAATACCTATAATTCCAGATCCAGTATTTAAGAATCTGTCTTCTGACTTCTGCAAGAACCTTCACAAATGTGGCACATATTCAATCACACTCACACACACTCACACACACACACACACACACACACACACACACACACACACACACAGACACATATACACAAACATACACATGCATCACACACATTTATATATGCACAAACATACATATATGCATACACACACAAATAAAAATAAAAGAAATCGTAATTTTAAAAAACGTAGTGTGATAATAAGGATAGAGGTCCTGGAATACTGTTTTCACTAATAAATCTAGGACATAAAACTTCAAGGGCTCTTGTTCCAGACTTTCCTTGGACTATACATATCATATATACTTTCCTGGAAGAATTGCAGGTCTTTTTAATGGACTTCAGATTGAACAGAACCCAACAATGTGGATTTATTTAACTGTAAAAATACTGGAAAATGCAAGCTCTCCTTTATTACATACAGAATACCACATAAATTTGAGATTTTCAAAAAGTAAATCATATAGTCTTTAGCAGTATCAATTTTACGGGTTCTTCTAATCACATGTATGTGCAATTTTAACTATAATTGTCTTGCTGTTATTTACAAGTTATGTACAAGTGAGAAAAATCCAAATTAAAGAGTTAATTGATATGGTAAAAATGCTTCTTAATGTGGCCAGGGGAAATCCTTTGTGTACTTTGTAGTGCACTTCCAAGATAAGCTATCTTGTAATTGTCACACGCTTTAAATCCTTAGAGTATTGCATAGTTCTGTTTCTTAAAGTCAGCCACACATTTTTGGGAACCATTTTTTGGGTACTCACAATTTGCATTATTGTTTCAAAAGTAAAATCCATCAGCCAGAAGCAAGCAGAATCTCAACAGAGTTGTATGCTAGTAATGGAGGAGGTCATGCTGTTACCCTGGGGAAGAGATTCTTGAACAGTCAAAAAACAAAGCTCTACATAGCTGAAGAGAAATAACTTATTTGAATCACAAATTCTTGCTAAAATATTAGTAAATGTTTAGTTTTTACCATATGAAGAAGGTAAGTAATATAAATTATTATTTAATAAAGTTACAAATGACCTGAGTACAAGGAAATGGATTTCATAAGCAGATGGCTCATTATTCTGGCTTTGTTCAACATGAAATAAATCACTATGTAGCAGATTCAGACACTGTACAGCATTTGAATTCAGAAGCCACTTTACTTAGGAGTAACTTACTCAGTCATTCATCCTCCAAGAATATTCCACGGACGCCCGATAAATGTTGGAAATACTGGGCAATGAATATTTGGGAAAATGTCCTTACCATTGGGAAGCTTTCTGTTTGGTGAACTCATACATACAGAAATTCATGATATATTGAATTATTATGTAGTCAAATATGGTCAAAGACCTCCCTTTATAAGGAAAGAGACAAGGAGAAACAAGAAAAAATAAGGTGCAGCGGTGGTGGGGTGAAGCATTTTCTGGGTCGCCAAGATGGCCCAAATGTCGTACAAGAAAGGTTGCAATGCAGAGGTTTTGGGGAAGTGGGGGGAGATCAGGTAGAGAAAAAGTCTACTAAAATGTACTCTGCTTCAGTTGTAATAATGGTAATTAACACTTCATATACTAATTTTTTAATTCAGAAAACGCATTTGTCTCAGAGCTTAAGAGTGCTTGAGGGTCTTGTGGATGAGCTGAGGTAGTTTCTCAGCATCCATACAGGACAGCTAACAACCACTTGTAACTCAAGCTACACGGGGATCCAGTACACTTTTCTGGCCTTCACACACATTACGTTCATGTGCACATAACTACCCATAGACATGTATACATAACTAAAATAAAATATATCATTAAAATAACACAAAATGTAAGTGAAAGACCTTTTTAAAGTTCAATGAATATTCACTAAGAGGAAAGCATCTAAGGTTCCCCAGGAAACAAGAAATAGATGCAACTTCACTACGAAGACAGAAATATATTTTTCTGATTGTATAGCTAGATAAGGAAGATTTAAGAGGAAACAGAATAGCATTTAAATATAAATGTTTGAAATCCAAGATGAAGGAACTGGGACAATACCTCAGCTGGTAAAGTGCTTGCCTTGCAAGCATAGGGACCTGAATTCAATCTTAGAGCCCAGGAAGTAGGAAGCCTGGTATGGCAGTGTGTGCTTATAATACCAGAACTGAGAAGTTTGGGAAGATGGGATGCCTGGGTCTTGCTGGCCAACTAGCCTAAGCCAATATGTGAGCACCAGGATATAGGGAGGAGTTCTAGACAGCTCCTGAGAAGAAATGACAGTTGCTTTCTTTAGCCTCCAAGAGAGAAAGAGAGAGGTGAGAGAGGAAGAAGAAGAGAAAGGAGAGAGAGTAAGGAAAGAATTTTACCATATGTCTTAATAATGAAGATATCTGTTTGACATTCACATAATGTGGTTACTTGCTTTGAAATCCACATGGACAGCTTTCTGAAGGACGTTTAACAGCAGGCATACAATAAGGCATACGCAGTGCAGCCACTCAAGCCACTCCCAGGCCGTCATCCAGGCCTCAAGTTTTGTGTTTTTACTAAGTTCTCAAGTGATACTTATGCTGTTGGCTGTGACACTTTTGATCACATCTTGCCACAGACAGGTAAATTGCTGCAGAAATCACTGTAATGTCCTTGCCTACACTCCACAGTCTCAGGTCAGGATCTATGTGTTCACAGTGACTGAAGAATCACTTGTGTTCTGTACTGTCAGGAGAATGATCTATGGTATGGTCAGTGTACTTGCTTGAGTGAAAGAGGATAGTAAGTACATAGCATGCAAAAGTAAAAGAACAAATAGCAAGCCCAGGACAGACTGCAAAACATCATGCAGTCATCATTTTACATCTAGCAGAGCTGACTAGACTAACCTGACTGGGAGAGCAAGCAAAGGTTACCTCATCAAATCAGGGCTTACAAACACCCGCAGACACCAACTGGGCAAGTTGAGGCAGTTAGCTGCAGGTCACCACTGAGTTTCTTCTCAAGGGATGAGCTCAGGTTACCCAGTCCCACCGAAATTAGTTTTATAAGTAGATAAGGAACAGCAAGCATGTCTATTGAAGAAGGTGAGCCCCTAGTTATTCTCAGGAACACTTCATCTTCAATACCAGTATCTAAGTACTGTTCCGATTCCTTCTCATTACTGGGCCAGGGCGCACCTGTTCCTGATAGACAAGGAATCTCAAAGGATGCTTCAAGGCAAACAGGTTTCAGTGTGGAATCAGTAGGTGTGTTTATCCTACTCCCAGTTAGCTCAAACAGCACATAACAATTAAACAGCACATGGTTTACCATTGTAATTACGCTGTGAATGCAAGCAGTAGAAATAAGAAGAGGTAAAAAAAGCACAAAGTATCTTGGCAGGTGAAACTTCCCCAACTAAAGACTGTGGGAGGAACCCCACAGGCAAACCCTCACTCCTTTCTCCATCACCACAATTCATCACAAGTTTATTTTGATACACGAGGCCTGACTTTTGATTGTTTAATGCCAATGTCACAGGTCACAGCACAACTATGATGGAGAGATGGTTCAGTTGGTAAAGTGTGTGGCATGTACACATGTGAACCTAAGTTCAGATTCCAGACAGCAGCTTAAGAAGCTGGGCTCCCAGTGCACATCTGTAACCCTAGAACTTAGCTTGTGGGTGAGGACAGGATGTTCACTAGATCTCACTGGCTGGCAAATCTAGCCAATTTATTAGAGAACCCCTAGTTCAGTGAAACACCAAATCTCAAAAATATTAAAGGAAAAGCAATTGAGGAAAACAAGCTGAAGACAATCCCTGGCCTCCACAAGCATGCATGTATCAACACACTCACACACTCACACACACATGCACATGAATGCTTTTGCTTTTTATTGTTAGGAAACTTTGTATATGACATCATTAACTTTTATTAGCCCATGTTGCAACGTGACCTCCCTCACATTCTCACACTGTGTGTGCTGTAGGCAGTACCAGCCTTATTTTATATCACTGAGATTCCAGAGTTACTCAGTATAGACAGATAAGTCCCATTGCATATCTAGACCCAGAATCAACATTTGTTACCTCACAGCTCACTACCACCTGTCTTCCAGATGTCTCAGGACAGCCCTGATCACATCACCAACCCCCGCCATGGGAACAAAACTGCTTGTATTTCCATTTTACCAAGAGCACTGCTGTAATGCTCCTCAATTGTTTTGCTTTTGTATGGATGTTTGCAATTACAAAATATTTTTTTTATTAAAGTAGAATCCTTTGGTTTGAGTTAGCGGCCCAGTCGTTAAAGACATTTGCTGCTCAGTTATGGAGACTGAGGTTCAAATCCCAGAAATGGTGTAATAATCTAAACATATCTGAAATGCCTCCCACTCCAAAGCTCTCTTTTAGCCCTTGAATGCAGCATGGCACATATCTACACACATGCACACCCCATGCACATATGCTCACAAAGCCACATATACACTCATGTAAATAAAAAGTATCATCTTTAAAACTGTTAACACTTAAAATGTCATTGCTCAATTTACATGCTTTACATCCCATTTTAGTCATTTACTATTATTATTGTTGTTGTTATTATTTATTATTATATTATTTATTATATTATTATTCTATATATAATAATATTATATATTGTTATTATTTTTATTTTTACCTTGAAAGACTCTAAAATTGTCATTGAAAATCCTGTCTCCGGTTTCTCCTTCCTGGTCTTTATAAACTAACATTTCTGTGATTTTATCTACACTCAGATGGCACTTATCTATAAAAGGCTGTCAGCAGCCTTATTCGTAGTGGTGGTTTAAATGGCAATGTTCCCTATAGTTTCTGGCATTTCATTGCTTGCTCCCTACCTGGTAAATCCTTTTGGGGAGGCCCAAGGGGTATAGACTTATTGGAGGGGGTGATGCAGTGGACGGGAGCTTTGAGAACTTAAATTCTCACACCATTTCAAGTTCATTTTTGTGATATAGACTCTCAGATTTCAGCTTCCAGAGAAAGCCACCTGTAACTATGCTGTGCACATTTGAAAAAAATGCATCCTTCTACAAACTGCCTTAGCCAAGTTATTTTATCACAACAATAATAAAGTAAATTAATGTATACAGCTTCCATGGTATTGTATATAATACGAACATTTATCATTAATTGAGTAAAATATCAGCATTTGAATATCACTCTCTGGATCAAAGACATCTCATTATTTGGCGAGATCTTGTACATGAATGAAAATAAAAGCAAAAAGACAAAGAAAACCTCGATCATATCCCAGACAGGATAATGTTTGTTTTTTCCTTATTTGATCTTCTTACTGACCTTTGAGTGTATGCACATCCCCCAAGTAATTTATAGTCCTGTGGAGACCAGGGTGTTCCTCCAACAGCAATGAGTTTCAGGCTATGCTTTCCTCCAATTGACTTTCTCTCTCTCTCTCTCTCTCTCTCTCTCTCTCTCTCTCTCTCTCTCTCTCCCTCCCTCTCTCTCTCTCTCTCTCTCTCTCTGTCTCTCCATGCATATATATATATGCTTGTATAATTTTGAATGTAATAATTGGGGTGGAATGACTCCATATCTTATTTTTGTAAGCATCCAGCCATCACCTCTCCAACATGAATCGTGGGGCACCAGCTTAGAATAACATTCATGCAAATAAATGCACCACCTATGACCTTACTTTGAAGGGGGTAAAAGTACCTTGGCCTGAGTACTACCATATTTACTTCAAACTTCATTTTACCTGCAGGGCGAAATAATGCTCAGGTTCCCAAGCCTAGGGGAGCTCAGAACTTTCCAATGGCTCATCAACAATGGCTTATACCACAGAAATAGTCACTATGCATTTTTTAGTTCTCTTGAAACATTATGTCTGTTCCTAACCGCAGAAGGAACAATTGAATATGATTGGTTGGATTGAAAGGCTTGCATTGAATACTGTTTGACAATGATGGAACATTCAAGGGAGCTGCTAATCTCTAAATCCTTATTGGTAAAAAAGTGTAACTGTGGGGATCATAAAGACCCTGGTTACCACAGGACACTTGAAACACTAGTGTTTAAAAGAAAGTAAACTGACTTGGGTTTTAGTCCATCTTTGTGCTTGTGAAACCTAGTTGATTTTTTTTCCCACCGGATGTCTACCCTATGGACTGAAAATTCTATCAGAGGGGAAGACACCTATGATGAATAGTCACTGATGTGTTCATAAATGAGCCTGTCGATGATGTTCAGTATCTTGCTAAGCTTTGATGATCAACAGGAAAATTCTATCAGAGGGGAAGGCACCTATGATGACTAGTCACTGATGTGGTCATAAATGAGCCCATCATTAATGTTCAACATCTTGCTAAGCTTTGTTGATTGACAGGTAAGGCAGACTAACTCTCTTCTAAGATTGTACTATTATTATTTTGTGTGTACATGATATGTGTGTAGAGTGAGAACGAGGCCATGAGAATGAGGTTTTGTGAAATGGGTTTTCTTCTCACCTTTCGTTAGTTGCAGGTACAAAACTCAGGACACTGGATATTTGGGGTGAGTGATTTTACCTGTTTAGAGATCTTGTGGTCCCAAATAACGCAGTTTAATATGAGATTTTCATCTTACCAGTATGTTTATCAGATTATGATAGCACTTCATGCTAGGGAGTCCTTATCTCTCTTACTTAATCATTTATAATCTGATTTTCCAACTGATCAGCAATAGGTAAAACAGAGAAGTAAAATATGATTTGACCAAAATAATTGCTATGGGGATTTTCTTTTCTTCATTAAAGTTGGATTCTTTGTGGCCCTACAGAGGTGGCTTAGCAGTTAAGAGCACAAACTGCATTCAAGTTGGTTTCCCAGCATCAAAGTTCAGGGACTCAGTATTGCTTATAACCCCAGCTCTAAGGAAAGCAATGGCCTCTTCTTGCCTCCATGCATTCCTGCACTAACATGTGTATGCAAGTAATAAAAAAAATAAAATCCTTTAGAGTTTAGTTCTTCCCAAAAATGACCTTTCTTTGAAACGTGGGTTTATGTTTTTTTTCTTTTAGAATCAAAGCAAATGGATAGATGAATTTATCAAAACCTCTGACATTTGGAACAAGTCCGTCTTATGAATAAATGGAATGTTCTGTTATCTTAATATATGACAGGCCAAGCTTGTCCTTACAACTGAGACACGTTTTTAAATTACAGTCCCTGTGCCCATTCATTTTCCTAGCTAAACCAACTTCAAGAAGAGGCCAAAGGTCAAATAAATCTTAGAGCTTTCCTCTCGTCTTCTTAACAGTAAGCCTCACATAGTGCCATAGCCTCTGCCTGCCATGAATTTAGTTTTCTCAAGAACTTTGCAATGAAACTTTGCTTTCGTTTTGCAGCCACAAGAACCTGGTGGATTTGATTTCTCACATAAGCACCTCCAGTAACTTGTACATCCATGGCTAGTCTTTTTTTCCTTGAATAGTATGCCATGTTTTCCCTTTTCATATACTCTGGTTGGGCGGGCATGTGTGGGCCTACTACCAAGGGTGGTGGTGAATGCAAGTGCATGTGGAGGTAGGCATCAACCTAAGGCATTTCACAATCCATCTTGTTTTTAAGTCAGCATGCCTTCCCTAGAATCAGGGGCTCACCTTTGCCTAGGCAGGCTGAAAAGCATGATCCATGGATTTGCCTACATCAACCTCCCCAAAACTGAATTAAAACATGGACCACTGCATATGACATTTTCACACAGGTGCTGGGATTACAATAAGGCTCTCATGCTTGCTATGCAAAATCTTTATCTGCTGAGCCATTTTCCAAGTGCAACAATGCAGTTCTCTGACTTGTCTTTTTTAATATTCAAAGTAAGTCAAAGAGGGAAAAGAGTTTGCACTTGTTTATTCCACAACTGGTGTCATTTCCACACATGGAACATTACAGATACTTAGTAAGGATGCTGAGGATAAGAATAAGGAACACTCAATGTAACACAAGGCTGATACCAGCATTTAAAATACCCTTTCTTCATAACATAGCTTAATGAATTTTCAAATGTTCAACACTGCACCTAGAAAACTTCTAGATGTTGAAAGCAACTATGCTTTCAAGGTTTTCTTTCACTTTAATTATTTGCAAACATGTTCTTGGGTGCAGGTAAACACGGAAAGCAAAGGAGGGAATGAGATACACTGCAGCTGCAACTAGAGATTGTTGTGAGTGAACAGATACAAGTTTTGGGAACTGAAGTCAGTCAGAACTGAGACACCTCTAAAGTCCCCAAAAGACTGTTTTAAAATCATGCAGTGATGCTATATAATGGAACTAGTACACTCTCCCTGGCATGGACAGCTGAACATCTTTATTTATGTAAGAATAACACTGAAGAAAAAGTCTTTCTTTGCCATATGATACACTGGCCGAAGAAGTAGAATTCAAAAACCAGTTGCTAGGAAACAAATTTTGAATTTTCTTTGAGAAATAGTAGAATCTGTGTCTTCCTAAGCTTGTCCAATGACCAAAGGCATGTCTTCAGCTATTTGTAAGTTATATTCTCTTTGTCTGGGACACTCAAGAAACATTTACTTCTACATAAAGAAATAAACCCATTCTTAAAATGAATACACCATCTATTTTTTAACTCATGTTTTTTGGAACAATTTCACCATCTTCCTTGTGCAAATGCATGCCAAATTGAGTCCTTGGATTTTGGTTTTCAAAATTCTGTTCTTAAGAACATTTTAAAATGCTGTGGTGGTTATCCTCAGAAATATATACTGTGACATTTTAATTTGCTCTGTTGTACAAATTGGTAAAGCATTGCTTGAAGTAGGGCAACGGGATTCAAGGTAATTATTCTCTTCCATCTCATCAGAGATATATGAATCCTACTTTAAAGATTTTGCACGTTATAGGACTGTATTGTCTCTGTAAAGTACATTTAGTGTCAGAAGGATTCTGATGAGGTTTTAGAATAATAATTGGGGACAAAAATCCCCACACGCTATTTAAATTAGAATGCTACCATAGCATCTAGCAAATCATTCTGCAAGCCTTTCACTGCATGTTTACTTCTCTCCCATAAGTAGATTATGCTAAGAGGTGCCAGGAGATTCATACCTCTGACATGCAGAGATGGGTTTCTGTTACTTCAAATTTTCTTCCTCTCAAAGTGCAACAATCAAAAACCAAAGTATCATCATTATAACTCAGTTATCAAAGAAGATAAGTGACAAATACACTGACCATCAATACTTTTTAGTGTGTACTTTATTCATTTGGACAAACTTTCTGATGGACATCCGCAATGGAAAAGATAATAGGAGCCAGGTTTTCTTCCAAATGCATGAGCAAACTTCTAACATATATACAAACCAGCTCCCATTTCTGTGTTATACACACACACAGGATTGGAAAATCCTGTGGGTCTGAATCTGACTCGTTTGAGACTATTTCGAATACATCCTGATTCCTTATCCCTTTATGATTTGAATATGTAGTACATGAAATTTTTATGAGCAAAAAATTCACAAAATAGATGACCATTATCATACAGCAGATAAAGGCACTTGCTGCCAAGTTGGATTTCCTGAGTTTGATCCCCAGAACCTACACAATGGAAGGTAAGGACAGACTCTGACAGGCTACCTTCTGACCTTGATACTCACACCATGGTATATATATATATATATATACATAGACTCACATTGTCACACTGTAATAAATACTTTTAGTATACAAACTTAGAAATAAGCACAAAACATTATTGAAAAATATTGAACCTCTCTCAGCACTACTTTACATACAAAGTTATGAATCTATAACTCATTGACAACAGTTATCATATTATACATACTGATCAGAATTGGGACAATGAATGACAACACAACATACCCTCACTTATGGCACACTTTGAAAGTAGTGGTAAAAAGTGGTAACTACTTCATAGTACTATGTGCCCACATGAAGAAACTGGAGAAGAATCACACTAGAGAATTATCAAAACACTGGAAAGACCTAGAACAAAAAGGAGCAAACTCAGCCAGGAGGGACAGACACTAGGGAATAATGAAATTGAGGGCAGAAATCAATAAAATAGAAACAAAGAAAACAATAAAAGAATACATGAAAAAAAGGAGTTGGTTCCTTGAGAAAACTCAACACGATAGACAAATCTTTATCCAAACTAACGAAAGGTCAGAGCAAGAACATGCAAATGAACAAAATCAGAAATGAAAAGGAGAATATAACAGTGAACACTGAGGAAATCCAGAAAATCATCAGGTCATACTTTGAAAACCTGTAGTACATAAAATTGGAAAATATAAAAAAATGGAAAATTTTATGAATAGATATCACTTCAAAATTAATTCAATAACATATAAGTAATTTAAAATAGACCTATAAACCCTAATGAAATAGAAGTAGTCATCAAAAGTCTCCCAACTTAAAAGAGGCCAGGGTCAGGTGGTTTCGGTACAGAGTTCTACAAGAAATTAAAGAAGAGCTAATACCAATACTCCTCAAAGTGTTCCTCACAATAGAAGCAGAAGGGTCATTGCCAAACTCTTTTTATGAGGCTACAATTACATTGGTACTAAAACCACACAAAGACACAACCAAGAAAGAGAACTTCAGAACAATATCCCTCATGAACATTGAAGCAAAAATACTCAATAAAATACTGGCTAATCATATCCAAGAACAAATCAGAAAAATCATCCACTATGATCAAGTAGGCTTCATCCCAGGAATGTAGGGATGGTTCAACATAGGAAAACCCACCACACAAAAAAAACTGAAAAAGGAAAACAACTTGATCTTCTCACTAGATGCAGAAAAGGCCTTTGACGAAATCCAACACCTTTCAGGGATAATTGGAGCATATCTAAACATAATAAAGGCAATATATATCAGGGCAACAGTGAACATCAAACTAAAGGGAGAGAAACTCAATGTGATTCCTTTAAAATCAGGAACAAGACAAGGCTGCCCACTCTCCAATATTGTACTTGAAGTTTTAGCTAAAGCCATAAGACAACAACAACAACAACAACAACAAAAGATCAAAGGGATATAGATTGGAAAGGAAGAAGTCAAACTTTGACTATTTGTACCTTATAAGTTAGTTTACATAAGCAACCCCCAAAATTCTACCAGGAACTCCTTCAGCTGATAAACACCTTCAGCAAAGTAGATACAATATTAACTCAATAAAAAAAATCAATAGCCCTACTATGTATAGACAAAAAATGGACTGAGAAAGAAATAAGAGAAACAGCAACATAAAATATCTTGAGGTATCTCTAACCAAACAAATGAAAAAGTTGTATAACAAGAACTTGGAGTCTTTAAGGAAGGACATTAAAGAAGATACCAGAAAATGGAAAGATCCCCCATGCTCTTGGATAGGCAGGATCAACATAGTGAAAAAAATAGCTGTCTTACCAAAGGCAATCTACAGATTCATTGCAATGTCCATCAAAATCCCAGCACAATTCTTCACAGCTCTTGAAAGAACAATATTCAAATTTATATGGAAAAAACAAAGAATCCAGGAGAGCCAAAACAACCCTGTACAATATACGAACTTCCGGGGGCATCACCAGCTCTTACTTCAAGCACTATTATAGAGCTATAATCCTGAAAATAGCTTGATATTGGCATAGACATGTAGACCAATGAAATTGAATTGAAAACCCTGATATTAATTCACACACCTAAGAACACCTAATTTTTGACAAAGATGCTAAAATTTTACAATGAAAAAAAAGGATTTTTAACAAATGGTACTGGCATAACTGGATGCTGATATGTAGAAGATTGTGGATAGATCTATAACTAGCACACTATAACAATGCACAAAACTTAAGTTCAAATGGATCAAAGATCTCAACATAAATCCAGCCACACTGAACCTCTTAGAAGAGAAAGTGGGAGGTACCCTTGAACTAATTAGTACAGGAGACTACTTCCTGAACATAACACCAGTAGCACAGACAATGAGATTGGCAAATAATAAATGGGACCTCCTGAAACTGAGAAGTTTTTGTAAAGCAAATGACACAGTCAACAAGACAAAATGTCAGGCCACAGATTGGGAAAAGACATTCACCAACCCCACATCTGACAAAGGGTTGATTTCCAAAATATACAAAGAACTCAAGAAGCTAGTTACCTGAACAGAAAATAATCCAATTAAAAAGTGGGGTACAGAACAAAATAAAGAATTCACAATAGAGGAATCTAAAATGTCTGAAAGACACATAAGAAAGTGCTCAACATCCTTAGCCACCAGGGAAATGCAAGTCAAAGCAACTCTGAGATACCATCTTACTCCTATCAGAATGGCTAAAATCATAAACACCAGAGACAGTTTATGATGGGGAGACTGTGGAGAATGGGGTACACTCCTCCACTGCTGGTGGGAGTGCAAACTCATACAGCCATTTTGGAAATCAGTATGGCAGTTTTTCAGGAAAATGGTAATCTCTCTACTTCAAGTTTCAGCAATTCCACTTCTAGGCATATAACCAAAGGATGTACCACAAGGACATCTGTTCAACTATGTTTATAGCAGCACTGTTTGTAATAACCAGACTCTGGAATCCACCTAGATACCCCTAAACTGAAGAATGTATAAAAAAATATGTGGTACATTTACACAATGGAGTACTACTTCACAGAAAAGAAAATAATGAAATATTGAAATTTACAGGCAAATGGATGGAACTACAAAAAAAAATCCAGAATGAGATAACCCAGACAAAGAAAGACAAACATGGTATGTACTCACTCTAAGATATTAAACATAGAGTAAAATTTAACTAGCCAACAAACCACATTTCCAAAGAAACTAGAAAGGTTCTATGAGAGATATGCATTTTGCCCTAGAGAAGAGATAACATCTCCTGAGCAAATTGGGAGTGTGTGTGTGTGAGGGGGAGAGAGGTAGGTAGGAGAAAGAGGAGAGAAGAGTAGTTGGGGGAGAACATGAGGGATCAGGAAGGTTGAGTTGAGGTGGAAAATTAGAGGAGAGCAAGAAAAGAGATACCCTAATAGAGGTAATTATTATAGGTTTAAAGAGAAATCCGGCACTAGGGAACTGTCCAGGAATCCACAGGGATGACCCCAAGTAAGAATCTAAGCAATAGTAGGGAGACTAACTTAACTGCCTTTCGCCTGTAATGAGATTGATGACTACCGTAAAAGCCATCCTAGAGCCTTCATCCAATAGCTGATGGAAGCAGAAGCAGTCACCCACAGCTAAGCACTGAGCCAGTCTCCTGGAATCCAGTTGTAGAGAGGAAGGTGGGATGAGCAAAGTGGTCAAGACCATGCAGGGCAAACCCACAGAAACAGCTGAGTTAAGTGAGAGCTTACAGCCTTCAGTCTAACTGCTGTGGAACAAGTCTCCTAAATTTGAGTATCAGTTAGGAGACCTGAGCAGTCTATAGGGCCTCTGGCAGTGGAACGAGTATTTATCTCTACTGCACAAATGGACTTTGAGAGTCCATTCCCCATGGAGGAATACCTTTTCAGCCTAGATACACAGGGGAGGCCCTAGGCCCTGATTCTAATGATGTGACAGACTTTGATGATCCCTAAAGACCTCACCCTCCCTTGGTAGTGGATGGGGTGTGGAATGGGGGGACCAGTGGAGGGCATGAAGGGATGGGGAGAGGCAAATGGTATTAATATGTAAAATAAGATTGTTTCTAAATTAAATTAAAAAAGAATTCAGACAATATGAAAACCTAGTACACAATTGAGCCTCAACAAATGACACTTAATGAGAATGATAGTACTAGCAAGAAACTGATAACAGTTATAAAAATAAGCACATGGATTAAATTCTTCTTTTGTGAAGAGACACCACAACAGGTGCTGGAAAATAAATATAAACCACACTTAGTATACCATTATTTATTTCTTAGGCTTCTCTGAAATAAGCACAAACAGATATTATAAAACACACAAAAGACAACAATGTGTGGTTTAATAATGTTTCATAAGATGTTATAAGGAAATGTGCAGACTAAAAATATGAGTTCTACTTTATAAAGAATTCATTCTTGACTATTTGTAACAGGGTATTGTGTTTTGCTTGTGAAATGCCCTCCTAATGGTTATACATTTGAATCCTGTGTCCCCAGCTGATAGTGGTGCTTGGGAGCCTGGAAAACATTTAGAAGGTAGTTTCACTGGTACAAGTGGGATGCTGGGGGAAAGCCTTATGTTTTGGGAGCCAGGCCTTACTTGACTTTCCATCTCTTATTCCTGACTAAAGATGCTATGTGACATATGCTCATTTTAAACCTCCACCCCCTTGATGGACTTGTTCTCCAACTATAAGTCATAACGAGCCTTCCTCTATCAAATGGCTTCTTTTCAGTCATTTGTTCACAACAAAGAGAAACATAACTAATGACTAAGATATTGAATAGCACTACCTAGGGAACATTCTTAGCTATCAGCCAGAAGGCATCTTATCATTCTCTACATGTAGAATATTTTTCCAAGTCACCTGTAATAGAATATAGGTCCACATGACCAGAGATCGCAATTGAAACTGGATATTGAAATGGGATCGTATGACAATGATTATCCAGTGATTGAACAGCAGACAGTCTTTTCTTAAAACATGATTTCACTGGACCATAAACCATATGGCTACAAGTCAGCAATGTAATATGGAGCTACAATGACCAAAACTGGATTTTCATCTAAATAGTTTTGAGTTCAGATGAGATTCCATCTGTCTAAACAAAAAACACAAAACCATGAGATGGGTTTCTCATTTTCTTGCCACATGAAATCAATGCAAGAAAATGATTTATATTTCCTTAAATGAATATACTAACTGCTGGACACATAGTGACTTAACAAAGAATATGTTGATAATGAAATGTTGCTCAAATTCTTCCCTCAGACTGTCATATGTGATCAGGGAAAGCAAGCCAATACATTGTACCTGGAGCATATCTACAGACAGTGATGGGTTTCCCCCAAAATAGATTCTCCTCTGTCACCCATCACTAATATTTTATTTTAGAAATAGGCTTTTAGTAATATGAACATGGAATGTCAACACTGTTCCCAATTTCTTACTTCAACCTGGAAGTTCTTAGAAAATGCATTACTTGATTTTAAAAGTTACCAAAATATAAGCTAGCAAATCAACTTGTTAGGTTGTATGTAGTCAATTCTTCAGTAGTGACATTAATAATTTGATACCTCTTTTAGTATGCATGCACATGGTCATCTTGTTGCCATTTAAAAATGTCAATTAAACATCTTAAATAATTAGGTAGCCACAGATTTAAACTAGTATGCATATGTGACATAAATTATATAATCCAATAAAAGAGATTAAAGATTGAGTTAAACAATAGGCAAAGTATCTGATTTTTTTTCAAATGGGCAATAAGCATATGAAAAGCCAAATGAACCAGGACTGGTGGTTGTGCATACTTCTTTCAACTTCAGCTTTTAGGAGACAGGGCAGGTAGATCTCTGTGAATTTTGGATCAGCCTTTTCTACATAGCAATTTCTAATCAGGTATGGCTACACAGTGAGTCCTGTCTTCAAAAAAAATGCTATTTGGCATAATTAGAAATGAAGAAATAGATTTCAAAAGCTATACTGAAAAAGACAGGGGTTTTCTAAGTAGTGATGAGATACAGAGAAAACAAGACTCCTCATAGTTTACAATAGATGTGTAAAATGTGGCATCTAGCTTGAAAAACTGGTTGGCAGTTTCTTAACATGTGAAATATACAAATATGCTCTAAGATTTAGCTTTAATGGTTAATCTTCATAGTCAACCTGACTTGGTTATACACCCCCAAGAGATCTACCACTAATTATATCTGCAGGGAGTTCCTAGAAAGGTTTTAATGAGGCAAAGGAATTCATCCTCCCATGGGATAGCATTTCTGGATGGAATAAAAAAAAAAGAAAGAAAATGGGTCAAATCAAATGAACACTAGGATTAACCCTTCTCTGCTCCCTGCTTGTTGGTACTATATGAAGAGCCAATTGAAGGTCCCATGGCTATGCCTTCCATCTCCACCAAGATAAATATATCCCTTTAAATATTGAGATAAAATAAATCCCTTGGTTCTTAAGTTGTCTCTGTCAGTTACTTTATAGCAACAACATGAAAAGTAATTATTACAATAATCCTCAATTTAGACATGTGTCTTAGAGAAATGTGGCCAGATACAAGGAATGCAACAAATAAAGATTAAAATAAGTGTTTCAGGCAAATAGACAAATTAGAAATATTTATATCAAAAAGTCGACACAACACTAAATTCAGTCAATTGATGAATGGGTTGGCAATTGTATGATGTTATAAACACAGAATGTTATTTAAGATATAAGAGAGATATCATCTTGTCTTTTATAAATAACATGAATGGAACTGAACTTCATCGTGGCAAGCAAAATAAATCTGGTAAATAGGGCATAGTCTCACTCATTTGTGGAAAAGAGACAGTCAATTTTATGAAAATAATAGAATAGAACAGGTTAGTTGGGAGAGAATGCACACAGAATTGAGAGCTTCAAAACAGTTAGGAAGAATGGAATCTGATTCAACAGCACAGAAAGGTAACTAGTGATGAAAGCGTGTGTGATACATCTCAAGGTGGTTAGTACAGAATCTCTATCCCATGAAAATGATGAATGTTTAATCCAGTGCAGGTGTTTATTTTCTTGATTCAACTACATTTATTATATGCATTTACTACATTTCTGTAACTCATCTTACTGAGATGTGCAAATGTTATTTCTCAATGAAAAAGAAAATATAATAGGATTGAAGTATTGATACATGTATTGATCCACCTACTCATATGCCAAAAGAAAAAAAAAATCTTTGAAAATTTATGGTAAATGCAACAGGCAAGATAGACAAAAGTCAGCCATGATTCCATTTCTAAAAAATTATTCCGAATAATCCATCTATGAAGTTAAATTGCAAACTTTTTTCTTTGGTAAGGATGAACAAGCATTTAACAGCATGCATATAATTGAGATATTTTTAATTGTGTGGGTGCATTTATCTGTGTGAGGATATGCACACCATGGGAGGTGTTTGTGAAGGCCACAAGATGGAGCTGGATTGTCTTCTGCTGAAGTGACAGGCATTTGTGAGCTGCCAAACAGGGTTTCCTAGAATTGAAACTAGGTCCTCTGAAAGGGCATGAAGCACTTTTTTGGGGGGTGAGGGGAGTTCAAAGTAGTGTTTCTCTGTAGCTTTGGAGCCTGTCCTAGAACTCACTGTGTAGACCAGGCTGGTCTCCAACTCACAGAGATCCACTTGTCTTTGCCTTCTGAATGCTGGGGTTAAAGGCATGCACCATGACTTCCCTCTTTGCACAAAGCACTCTTTAGTATTGAGTTGTCTCTACTTCTCCAAACTACACATTTTTTTTAGCCATTTATCTACACAGGAACATGCAGAGTGCATCCATCCCTTGACTGCTGAGAACAATGAAAACAAACATGTGACTTAAAATAATAGTCTTAATTGAATTGCCTATACACCCAGAAGTGAGATGTCTGGACATCACTAAATTCTTATTTGCAGTGTTAGGGAAAACAACTTAATTGCCTTTCATAATGTCTGTGTAAATTCACATTCCAAGAAATAATGCAGTTCCTGTATACCATAATGTATGCAATACACGTTATTCATATCTTCTAGAAAGCATTACTCTAACATGTATGCATTGATATGTCACTGTGTTGAAACTTTTATTTCAACTGTGTTGAAATTTTGTGACAGTTAATAAGCTTTTTTTTCATGTATTTGGTGGGGATATGAATGGCGTTTTGGAAAACTGTTTCTTCAGACTTCGAGTCATTGTCTAATTGGATCATTTACTCGCTTGTTTTAGACATACTTGGATTCTTTATGTATTTGAGCTATTAGCTCTGTTGCAAGGCATATTTCTGTGTGGTTCTAACATTGAGCCCAGAGCCTCTTGCATACTAGGTAAGCACTCTACCACTAAGCTGTATACATAGCCCAAGAAGTACTTCTGAGAACATATCTGGAACCCCCATGAGATTACCTCTCAATGTGCTTAGGTACCCCAGATCAGAGCTCTACTTTTCTGAGTAATGCAGAAATTCTCTCAGAACTCAAGTGCCACTGGCTTCTTTTCCCTAGAAAGATTTCTAAGCCCTTAAATAATTTTAAGATGCAAATCATTTAACATTTTGATGCTAATTTCAAAGACATTTTGGTTACTGGGTGCAGTGATAGCTTATCTGCCCTTTGACTTTGTATAGTTTCTATCATGGGTAGCTAATGTTAGTAGGAGTAAGGAAAGGGGAAATTAATGAAAAACATCTAGAAAATTTAAAAACCTCATGTTTCTGATTCCATGTATTTCTATATAACTCTCTCTTTTTTCTCTTTTTCTCATGCAAGACAAGCACCATATCTTTGTTCGGTATATCTGTGCTGTTTATGCTCCCACTCATTAACCTAAGTAGTCATCTTGTTTATCAGATTCACTGTATTGGGTTCAAAGTGCTTACATACAGGCAATTTTACATTACTTAATGATGTGCTATATGAATCATTTTCCACACTGTTCTCACAGATACCTGAAAGACTACTTAAGCAATAGGGCTTTCTCCCAGTTCACATTTGCGAGTACACTCCCTCACTGGAGAGCTGACTTTCAGTTCAGGTGTAAGTGATGCTAACAGCTGCTACTAATCATTAGGAAAAGTGCTTAGACTGATCTTTGACAGTCTGTGTTGCAAACTGAGATGTCAAAACTCTGTGATTTCTGAAATAACTGCCCCCAATGGAAAAGTCTCAATTGTAAGATTATCACAGTCTCTCTCCCTCTCTCTCTCTCTCTCTCTCTCTCTCTCTCTCTCTCTCTCTCTCTCTCTCTCTCTCTCTCTCTCTCTCTTCTCTCTCTCTTTCTCTCTCTCTCTCATGTGTATGTGTGGCATGTGTGTGAGACATAGATAGACACAGACAGAGACATTGAGATAGACAAAGACACAGCAATGGGACAGACATGGAGACAGAGAAACAGACACACAGACAAATACTGAGACAGACACAGGCAAAAACAGACAGGCACAGGGACAAACAGACACAGGTAGACAGAGACCGAGGCAGACAGAAAGGGAACCAATGAATGATGAATGAAAATGTAGTCACAAGTCAAGAGAAAAATATTTATTACTCTGGTGACCCTGCACCAGGACTGAAAATATCTTAAAGAAGAGATTAGTTATATTACAGTTTCGGCAGGATAGACTCCAGCATAGTGGGAAAAGCAGGACATGGCAGCAGGATGCCAAGAGAAAAGACAGGAAATAGCATAAGGCTATAAACCCTTAAAGCCTGTCTCAGTGACATAATTACTTTAGCAAGGCTGAACCTCCTAAAGGTTCCATGGCCTCCTCAAACAGTTTCATCATCTGGGAACCAAATGTCTATGAGCTTCTGGAGGACATTGCTCATCCGAAGCTGCTAAAGGAAGGTAAAGGAAATGTACACAGAATGCCTTCTCTGTCCATAGGAGAAAATAAAATGCATTTAACTGCATTTAACACCTTTTCAGTAAAGAGCTATGGTATGCCCCAAGTTCTTTTGACTTCCGTGTTAGACACAGGCTTCTTCGCTACATCCTCTAAACTAAAACTGAGCACAGAGCAGCAACTCTGCAATCAGAAAAGCTTTTCTTACAAACGTAAACAGGAACTAAAGGTTTGTGTGGCACAGCAGATATTGTTCTGTGCTGTGTTTCTGTATGTCAATGGGAGGTGTCTCAGTACAGCTGACAGATCTCATTTCAGTGTGGTATATATATTCTAAATACCCCAGTTGCTGCTCCAAACTCTAGCTACTTCCAAGCATTGCATATACTGATTTTTTTCATAGGCAAAAAAAGAAAAAGAAAAGCCAAGACACAAATGCAGTATTTTTTTCAGCTGGTACCCAAGCTGTTATCACAGTGTGGCCATGCTTCTGTAGTTTGGGATTTGACAGCAAAAAATAACCTAGGTTTCTTTTTTCCTTCTTTTGCCAATGCAGGGGTTGTTCCTAAAATGATATCATTAATGTAAGGATACATACATACATACATACATACATACATACATACATACATATTTGACTTGAGAGCATTTGTCGTTTTATTTAAAGAGAGCACTTTATTCTTCTTGGAAAATGAACTACCAGTGTTATAGCACTTCTGCTTTTGGGCCTGTAGTGGTTGATATTCTCAGCTTGACAGGACTTAGAATCACTAGCAAGGTGTGAAGAATTATATGTACTCAGTCACTAGGATGGCTGTGAAGGAGTTTCCAGATCAGCTTCATTGAAGGGGAATGACCCAACACTTTCTCATGCATGATATCATATAGAAACATGATGACTTTTATGTAATTCTATGGAAAAATATTGCTGATTCATAAAAAGGGCTATTTTATATATGGGACTTTTTCTTATATTTGTGTCATGTAATTATTAGATGCATGCTTAAGCATTAATCTTATGATGCACTGATCTTTCTTACCTCTGATGCATATTGATTATCTATTTTTATTATTTTATACTTCTAACATGTCTTCCATTAATATTTTTAACTTGGCAGTTATTGACTTTGTACACTTAATCACAATAAACTACCGATATCAAAATATTCTTAGAATAAATTTCTAATGGCATCATTATTTCTAAGCCAAAATACAAATATGATAGAATTTTAGAATCCTCCCATTTAATATATAAATATTAATTTACTTATTAAATAAATTGAGCTTTTAAATGTGTGCTAACATATTTGTGGAAAGAGAAGGAAGTATGTAAAAACCTTATTAGATTTTATTTATTTGCTGGTTTGATTGTTTTGTGTGTACAGGAACACACACATATTCTGATGGGATAGGCCACATTGTACAAGTGGAAATCAGAGGGTAAATTGTTGGTTCTTCCCTTTAATCATAGAAGTTCAGGAACTGAACTCACATCATCAGGGTTGGTAAAAGGGGCTTTCATTAGCTAAGCCTATTGCCAGCTCAAGCATTTAAATGAATATATAAGCAATCTATTTTTACCAGCAAACTGAATTGCATAGGTGAAATATAGAGGAAGATTTCTTAGGTAAATCTAATGAGTATTAAGATATTAATAAACACAGAATCTTTTAAAGAAATCACATTTGTTCTAATTGGAAAGACCACACAAAGTTGATGAAAGCAAGGGTGATGGGGGATATCTTTCTGTATATATGTTTTGCCAATTGGTTGATGAATAAAATGCTGATTAGCCAGTAGCCAGGCAGAAAGTGTAGGCAGTGCTACCAGACTAGGAAAATTCTAGGGAGAGAAGATAGAGAGAAGCCTTCAGAGAGGTGCCATGTAGCCATCAAAAAAATAACAGTTCTGGTATTCTCCAGTAAGATAAGGCCATGTATAAATACATAGATTAATAGTTTTGGGTTAATAATTAAGAGAGGGGTAGCCAGTGAGAGGCCTAAGCCATCAGTCAAATAGTTTATCATTAATATAAGATTCTGCGTGTTTATTTGGGACCAAAGTGCGGCAGGAGTAGGCAGAACAGAAATTCCACTATATAAATAAAATATGTGAATAAAATTTTCATCTTATTGGTTAAAATAACTGTGCTTTATTGTGAAGAGCTTTTCCTATCTTTCTAACATCTGAGAATATTCCACAAGGTTTGGATTTATATCTACTAATCTAATTACTTATAGAAGCAACCTGGGAAATAAATTCAGAGCCAAAGTTGGATGATTATAATCACTTTTAAAAAATATAAAATTAAAAGGAAAAAAGTAAATGCTTCTTCTTTACTAAGCATGAAAGAAATCCAATAAAAATCTATAGGGGTTGTGTTTTTATCACTGAGTTCTAATCATACTCATCGTACATAGTTCCCTGTACAAGAAGCAAATGTAATAAACATGACAACAGCATAAAACAAATTATAAAAATGAAATACTGAACCAAATATGATTGAAAGCTGAGCTATCTTGAACAAAGCCTGGTGAATATATGATCACCCCTTCTGAGGAACACTGCTTACTAAATCTAGCTTTGATTTACAATGTCCGAAACTTACCAAGACATGCTTCCTAATGCATGTACTCAGTCACAGCTGAATTGATCACTAATACACTATATTCCCCTATGAACAAATCCATTTAATAAGGCTGCCAGTGCCAGCTTTGGAACAATGCACCCCTCACTGACATTCTGGGGCAATAGCTCTCAACAATTATGTGTCATTGTGGCATCATAACTTGCCTTTGTCTTCCGTACAAGAGATATTCTCCTTATAATCCATGCAATTGACATAAATGTAAGTGTCAGGCCAACCCACCAAAGAAGTGAATCTCATCATCAGAAATGAGCTGGCATCTGTCTCCTTGTCCTATATTGTTTTTCCATAACATTTATTTTTGAGTCTTTGAAAAGATGCCAACCCTGTCATTGATCTTGAAAAGCAATTCCCACTGAACAGAAATGTCTCTTTTGCTAATGTCTTTTTAGGAGTTGGAAAGATGGTTCAGTTGGTAAAGTTGTTGACCCCTAAGCAGGAGAACCTGAGTTCTATCTAAGGAACCCACATAAAAGCATCAGTTCAAGTGCTGCATGAGTATGATTTTAGCACTGGAGAGGCAAGGGCAAGCAGATCCTCAGAGCACTGACTAGATAGACAAGCTCAACTAGTGAATTCCAGGTTCAGTGAGAGACCCTGCTTGAAAACAAAATATGGATGGTGCCTGAGGAATGGCACCCATGGTGCCATACACACACACACACACACACACACACACACACACACACACCTAGCAAATTCACAAAAATGGAAAGTTGGTAACTAAATAGAATGTAATCTGCTACATAGATGTTAAACAATTATTCAGTGATATGCTTTCCTTTAAAAAGTCAAGATGCAACAGAACAGATAAGGGCAATGGAGCAAAAGAGCAAAATAAAAGGGGCATGTGTGCAGCAAGCCACTTTGTACCTTCCCTAAATAATTAAAAAACGCACGCATCTTGACAAATTGATATTGATGATTAAAAAAAATCGTTTAGAGATGCAAAATGTCCAAACCAAGTCCAGACCGATGTTCTAGCCATGGTATGTGGAGCATCCTTTCCTTCTCAACTACCAGGAACACACTGCTAAGTGTGCAACATTCCAAACCTGTCCACTCCATCTAAGTTCTGGTCAATTCATCTACCTTGCAGAAGGTTCCTGGGAAGGTGAAGGTTTTCTCACAAACCTTCCCTCATAGCAGGAACCCAAGATGATGGATGGATAAGGGGTTTTTAAGTCAAATTAAATAAGAATAAAATAAAATGTAATAACAGATAAAATATAATTTTAAAAAGTTTCAATAAATGTTCTTGTTGAGATAAGGGTTAATATGGAGAGGGAAACATAGAGTATTAAAGTATACAAATAAGATATTAAATATGAAAGTGAATTAAGAAGTTAATTGAAGGGTTCACTGGTCATATTCAGCTAAAGAACAAACTAGTGCATAGAACAATTAAGTCTAAGCAAACTCCAGGAAGCAGATAAAGGAATAAAGGAAACAGAAATAATGAAAATTATGTAAGAAATATGGGAAATAGAAAAGTCAACATTCATTAATAGAAGTCCCAGCTGTGAAAACACCAAAAAGTGGGAATAACTAAGTACATAACAAGCAGGAATTTTGAGTGCTAAATAAAGCTGAAAGAGGGCTGGAGCAATGACTCAGCTGTTAACGACCAGGGTCACAATCAAAAATATAAGAAAGCTGAAAGAGCAGATGAGAAGGGTTCATAACACTATGAGTAAGGACTGAGGGCAGACTTGTGAAAAGAAAAAATGATCTATCATCATATAAAAATCCCAAAATGAAGTTCTGCAAGCTTCCTGAAGGAAACAGCTTGCATTAAAAAAAAAGCATGTGCCAAAAATAGGAAACACTGAACTGAACTGAACATGCATGGCCATCAAAGCCAAAGTTTAAGAAAAATAAATGGGTATTTAGAGTGTCCAGCGCCCTCAAATTGGATGCAATTTACCCTCTTTGAAGGAGTTCTAAAATATGACTACACCAGAAAGGAACAATAGGAAAATACAACATAAAATCTTAAATATATTAATATATTAATTGATGGCTAACATTTATACATAATTATAAACCAATGTATGCTTTTTGAATACTTGTGAATACTGAATATCAGGACTATCTCCGAGAATATGTAGCCTTCATAGTCTACATAGTAAGGTCCAGTTGAGCCAAAGGTATATAATAAGACCCTATCTCAAAAAATTTAATTTAAATATTACCAAGATATTAATTGATGGGAAAATGTATATAGGAACACAATTGTAAAGAAGAAGAACTTATGTTATCTATTTCCATGTCACTAATAAAACATAAACTGAGGTTTTCAGTAATTAAGTGGATACTGTATTATCATCAGTGGCCTAGAATGATGGCTCACTAGTTAAGAGTTACTATTTTAACACGCTCACAGGACCCATATCCAGCAATCCAGCAGAAGCTCACAAAACCTATAAATCCAGCTCCAAATAATCCAACACCCTCTTCTAGCTTCCTAGCCCATCATATGACATATATACACACATATACACAAATAAATAGAAATAACATAATCACCAGTATCTATATAAGTCATTAAGATGCCCAAGAACGTAATGAAGCAGTGGTCATTGAGCCAAAAGTACAGACCCAAAGCTTTACTTGAACATTTTGACGATATTTATTTCTATACTTAGGTGATGAACAGAAAAATAAAATAAAATAAAAAAATACACAGAATGATCATGTTGATTGAATAGCAATATTTAACAAGAACAGCATAAGATTTACAAAATGCAAAACTTTCCAAGGTCTGCTTGGGAAGTCATGAACATTAAGGAATACTGTAGGGGGAGAAAGTTTTAGATCCGTCTATCTTTGTTATAGAACTCTTTCAAAGACCAAAGAATAAATAATATGGGAAATGAGGGAAGACTTCCTGATACTGTTGATGAGGCCAGTGTAAGCCTGACAAAAACTTTAGGGAAAGTGAGATTGCGACCCATATCCCATCAATACAGGTTAATATCTTCCTGAAGAGCACATTATCAAGCCATCTGTGCTGTTTTGACTATGAATGGCCCCCATAGGCTCAGAGATTTGAATGCTTGCTCATCAAGGAGTGACATTATTGAGGGAAGTGTGTCATTGGGGTGGACTTTGAGGTTTCCAATGCTCAAGCCAGGCCCAGTCTTTCACTCTTCTTGCAGCCTATAGATCCATATATAGAACTCTCAGATACCTCTCTAGCATCATGTTTGCCTGTACACTGCCATGCTTCCTACCATGGTGATAATAGACTAAACCTCTAAACCTGCAATTGGACCCAATTAAGTATTTTTCTTTGTAAGAGTTACAATGTCAGAAGTATGAATCTCTTAGATTCCTCTTTGTATCCTAGTTTCTCTGCTGGTATGAATAAAAGGACTTTAGGATCACATTCCTCATGGAGGGATGCTCACTTAACCTAGAGGCAGGTGGGAGGGGCCAATCCCTGCTCCAAATGACTTGACAGATTTAGATGACCCCTCCTGGAAGGCATCACCCTTCCTGTGGAGTGGGAGGAATGGGATGGGAGGGTGGTTGAAGGGCATGGGAGGGAAGGAGACAAGGAGGAAGGGAGGAAGGGATAGGGAACTGGGATCAATATGTAAAAAAAAAAAAAAAAAAAAAGAGTTACAATGGCCATGGCATCTCTTCACAGAAATGTAAACACTAAGATAGTCATTATACATGAACAAAAAGTGATAAAGAAAAATATTAGATGATCAGTATAATGAAAAGAAAAGTTGATATGGACACCAACCTTTCGTTTCTGAAAGAAGGCATGCATTCATTCCAGGAGCTCAGGTCAATTCTATGGCTTGCAGGAACTGCCTTTCCTGTCTAGGCAAAAGGCTGTGGGTATAAAATCTACTGCTGTTGTTCTACTAAATCCTATATTGTTGAACTGTCTTTTCAGCTCTGTTCATAGAAACTTTTCCTTTCAAGGAATGACACTCCAACTTGGTCAAAGTGCTAAGAATAAATAACTGTTGCATGCTCAGTCTTAAACAAAGCATCAAGGTTTAAGAGACAGTATGGAAGAGGGGGCAGAAAGGCTGTAAGAATTGGAAGATGAGTAGAAATGCCGTGAAATGCTTTCTTCTGGACATTAAAGGCTGTTACACTTTTGAACTCACTGTAGCTATGGCTCCCCGAACAAAGTCTATAAATGATAAAATCCTGTCAACATGCTAGAGGTCAGCAGCATTGGGGGATATGATTAAGAAACAGTATTACATAGATGAAATTGTCAAAGTCTAAATACAAGATATTCTAAAAGTCCATCAAGCAAGGAAAGTAGGTACATTGGCAATGCAGAAGAGAAATAATACAGAAAAGGAGGGATAATATGGCACATCATAAAAATAACCTAACATATTCCAATTCCAAAATTGGGTAAGAACATTATAAAATCAAAAATCTCACAAAATGCTAAGTAGATAATAAATGTTTCCAAAATTCAACTCCTATGTTGCAATATTTTTGATGCCTAAATGGCATAGATAAAGTACCCAGTAACAATCCCAAGTGCTAGGCCTGGGGGTGTAGCTCAGCAGCAGAGCACTTGCTTGTATGTGCAAGGCCCTGGGTTTGAATCTAGCTATAAAACTCTTATAAAAAAGGAGTTTTTTAATAAGTTCATTCAGTGATGGTCATTGTTTGTTTTGTAGGTTTGTAGAAAGGAAAACATGCTTATCACTATCCTGAGTATCACTATCCTGAAAAGCATTCAGAGAAATAATTGACTTTTGAAATGATACAAGAATGTTTAGCTGTTTTCATAAGCTAAGTTCAGCAGTATTAGTGAAAAAGAGATATTTAAAAACAAATGTGCTCAACCTGTAAGATGACTTCTCCATGGGTAAAGAAGCTTACCACCAATCCTAAGTTCTATCCGTGGGACACATGGGGAGAAGAGACAACTGACTCCGGCAAATTGTCCTCAACTTCCACAGCTGGGTGGTAGCATGTGCATGTCCCCATCCACAAAAAATAATTCAACCAAACATTGCTAAGATAAATAACATCTACAAATCACAATATGCTATTTCACTCCTATCAAAATAAAAAAAAATCTATCCAATGCTAATAAAGGTTGCTGTGGCTTGGATAGAGTAGGTTCTGATATTATGAAAAGAAATCCTGCTATTAATAGCTTCTACTCTATATGTCTGATGACAAGTTGCATTATTAATGGGAGCAAAAGTGTTTCCCTATGTGTAAAGAGTCAAAAATTAAAACAAAAAACAAATCGTTAGTCTATATTCAAGTATACCATTGGTATACTGATACAAAAACAAACCACTGACAAAACCTATGGCCCAAAAATAAATTGAAATGAAGAAGAAAGTATTTTTAATGAAGATGTTTATAAATGATACATATAATGATTCTCAACAAAAAGCAAAATAAATTATAACAATAATACAATGGAATATTTTGGAGATACAATATTTTTCTTAAATTTATTCTTTATTTATGTGTATGCATGTGTGTGTGTGTGTGTGTGTGTGTGTGTGTGTGTGTGTGTATACACAAGAGTGTACACACACAAATGACAGTAGTAACCTCAGAAGCCAGAAAAGGACATCAGCTCCCCCTAGAGCTGTATTCATAGGGAATCAAACTCAGGTCCTTTGGAAGAACAGTCTGAGCCATCTCTCCATCTGCAGGATGTCTTTTATTGAAAGTGATGTAACAACAGTAGGTAAAATTTTAGGCTGCAAAAATTTATGTAGGAATGTGTGTGTGTGTGTGTGTGTGTGTGTGTGTGTAAGTATCTATGCATGTGTGTATGTATGTATGTATGTGTATCTGTATGTATGTATGTGTGTATGTATATCTGTGTGTATGTATGTATGTATTTGTATCTGTATATATGTGTGTATGTATTTATGTATGCATTATGTATGTATGTATGTATTATATATATATGTGTATGCATGTGTGACCTAAGGCACTAAAATGAATGAAAAAATAAACAGTACCTGGGCATCACCATTCATCTCTGCTTTCATCCTGCCTCTGGAGGCTACATGAACATCTGTCGCACAATCCTGCCTCCATGTTTTCTTCACTATGATAGACTGTATTAATCTGTGAGATGACATAAGCACTCCCATACTGAAGATGGTTTTGTCTGGGAGTTAGTCACAACAATTAGAAAAATAGTTAATGTCCTCTGTGCAAAACAATGCTGAGTGTCTCTGTGATGGTTTGAATGAAAATGTTCCCCAAAGGCTCATAGACAATGACATTATTGGGAGGTGTAACCTTGTTAGAGTACAAGAGGCCCTATTGAATAAGCGTGTCACTGGGGGTGGCTTTAAGGTTTCAAATGCTCAAGACAAGCCTTCTCTCTCTCTCTCTCTCTCTCTCTCTCTCTCTCTCTCTCTCTCTGCCAATCCCAATGCAGAACTCTCGGCCACCTCTCCAGCATTTCATGAGAATAGTGATTAAACCCCTGAACTGTAAGCCAGCATCAATTAAAGGTTTTCCTTTATAAGAGCTGACATGGCCCAAAATTCAGGGAATCCTGCAGAAGAGGCAGGTAGAGCTGGGGGTTGTAGGAGCCAGAGGAATCAAGGACACCACAAGAAAAGTTACATAATTAATTAACCTGGTCCTGTAAGAGCTCACAGAGACTGAATTGACAACCATAACACTGACATTGGCACTCTGCATATGTGTTACAGTTGTGTCACTTGTTGGATTCCTAACAAAGGTTAGGGTCCTACCCCTCATACTGGGTTGCCTTGCCCAGCCTTAATACATGGGGAGGGTCTTAGGGATAGAGTTGCTGGTTGAAAGAAAAGATCCAAGAAGAGAGGAGGGGAGGGAAACTGTGGCCAGGATGTAAATTAACTAACAAACCAACTAACTAACTAACTAACTGACTGACTAACTAACTAACTAATGAACTAACTAACTAGCTAACTAACTAAAATAAATGGATTTATTTTTTAAAAAGTTGTCATGGTGTTTCTTTATAAAAATGGAAAGCTAAGGAGATAGTCACTGTACTTACACAAAAGTGATAATGAAAAATAATAGATGAATGTAATTAAAAGAAGGAGCTGACAATATTCCACCTGGGCTCAGTCATTCCTATAAAACTGACCGTTTTAAAAGGTTTCTCACAAAAACTTTGGCCTGAAAATGCATTCAGAGAAAATTAATTAGTGGTCCATTCACCAGTCTAAGATTGTTAATTTTTCCCCCTCTAAGATTTTAAGAATAGAACTTTATAAACCTTCCCCATCTCCTAGTGTTTCTTGGCATCTTCTAGAACAGATATGTATAGGCTTTTGATATTGAAACATAATACTATTATCTACAAAATGTTCTCCTGAGAACCATTGTGCTATCAAGCTGCCAAAAACGATGAGGACAACATCTTGTCATGTTTTCAGTATACTTAGAACTTAGTGTTATATGCTGGAGATCATTGCTGGTCATCACTAACCCTAAAACCAATGACAGTCCCTGGTGTGCTTTTCCAGTTCTCATCAAAAGCAACTCTATTCCTTTCTACTGATGGTTAGCAAATAATTCTTAACTGTTTCATGCTTAAGAGTGTATTTTGGGGCTGGAGAAATGTTGCCATGGGTGAAAACACTCCATGGGAGCAAAAAGACATGAGCTTGGATTCTCAGGATCCATAGAAACCAGACATTTAGTTTATGTGTCTATGACCTTAGTGCCCACACACAGAGATAGGGGGCAGTGACAGAGGACTCTCCGCAAGCTTCAGGCTAGCTACGCTGGCACCTGCAGCATAAAACAATAGAGACATGGCTCAAGCACTGCAGAAAGTAAGGACTGACACCCAAGCTTATTGTTTTTCCTGATCATGTGTTCTCCTGTATTCACACATGCACCATACACATCATGCATGCACGCAAATAAAGATACATTGATAAACACGGTTTATGATATTGAATCAACTTCAGAATTCCACATCTCTTATAATACAATGACTTTCAGGACTGTTGAGCTACGTTTTTTTCTATTTATAAAGATTAAGAATCGCCCAAAGAAGATATGGAACAGTAGTTTAGAGAACCCACATTCAGTTCCCAGAACCCACATGATTGTCCACAACTGCCTGTAACCCTAGTTCCACAGGCTCTGTTCCAATGTTCTCTTCTGGCCTCCAAGGGCACAAATCTGGCTCGTGATGCCATCCATAGCTGTGAGCAAATGTTCATATACATAAAATACAGGTATATAAAAATAATTAAATAAAGATAAGGAATATTCTACATGTATTATTATTATTATTATTATTATTATTATTATTATTATTATTATTGTAGTCCCACTAGGATAATGCTGATGAAACAGTCTTTCAACCAATTTGTAATATTCAAGGGATGATTAATTTCCTGGTAATATCTGGCTGATTTATGAAAAGGGGTGGGGGTACACAGAGAGCCTCCTCTGGATAGCTGTTTGATCTTTACATTTTAAAAGAGAATGACATTTATTTAAGAGAAGATAGCTGGAAATCAAGAGTCACCTAATAAAATCTGAGGCTTTCTGCCAATATCCTGTGAGTTATTACTCAACAAAAAGACTGGTCCCTAAACTGGTGTCACACACAGGGTTGTGAATAGTCTGTGTGGTTCCATGTCTTGAAAATCACAGGCTCAGCAACATGCTTCAAGAACACACCTTACTTCATGCTTCCTTAAGAAAAACAGGCTCACTCTTTGGATTTCCATTCAGTGCTTTTACAACAAAACCTTCCTTAAGTGATCAATAAAACATATTCCTGGAAGGAAAAATGCAGCGGGCATGTGGCCTTACATTGGTACTTTGGGGGACTATAGAGTTGGCAATGGGGTCTCCGTAAAAAAAACAAGCTATAGGCAGATAACTAAGGATGTAAGTGTCTAGAAAATATATAATTAGTGACTTAGGAGATATATTTTTTAAAATTACAGCTTTTCATCATTTTAAGAGGCCAGAGATTAGAATGCACTGGCAGGATATAATGTGTGTGTCACAGACATAAACAGCAGTCAAAGGAAATCACAATACCACTCCCTTAATGGCTGTGCTGAGGTGACAGTTTATCATTTAATGCTATGTTATCTACGTCCAGCATTTTGATGGTTTTCTTTCTAATTGGTATTCCTTCAGTAAGACGTAAAAACCTAGCTTCAGATCTTGATCTTGGGATTCACTGTGCTGGGCACTGAGAGAGCCAATGCAAACATGTAGGAATTTTATTAAAACATATTTTATTCCTCACTGGTCTCTGATGGAGAGTCTGTTATTTAGAAATAAACTGATTGCCACAACACTAACTAAGCCAGATCCAAAAAATGCCATTTCTGGGTAGCTTGTTTTTCAGTGCCTTGGGCTGTCAAACCTGATATCGTTTCTTTCTCACCCTCCCTTTCTCTCTTCTCTCTCTGATTCCTAGCCAGATGCATTGTTTGTTCTTATCAGGTGTCTAGACTCACAGTGATTACTCTATTGACTTAAATACAACAAGATAGGCTGACTACACAAAGGGCTGTGTGCCAAAAAGCTGCGCCAGCTTCCGGGTGCAAGAGCAATTTCTAAGAACTTCACAGTCTCATCTAAACAAGCTTGATCCAGAACACAAAAAGTAGGTTTCACATTAACCTCTGATTGCTTGCATGAATGTTATGAAAATTTACTCAACTGTAATGGAGTAAGACACAAGTTTACAGAAGCTCACAGAGAGGGCGGGAGAGATCCTAAACAACTAAGAGTTTCTTGTTGCTCTTTCAGAGGACCAGAGTTAGGCATCCTTGGTGGGTGATACACAACCACTTTGTAGCTTCTCCTCCAGGGGATCCAACGGTCTCTTCTGGCTTCCACAGATACCTGCATAAATGTGTACATATACACACAGATAGAAACAAAATAATTCTTTTAAAACAGATAACAGGATGCTTTTGACAAGGTGGTCCAAGGAGGTATCTAAATAGGCTAGGAGAAGCATCCGTTCCCATGCAGTCCAGGAAAAAATCCTGGAGGCTTGTATTTCAGATTAACTGTGGATTCTTGTGCCTGGCTTGTAATAAATGCTTTATAGCAAATTTTGATGTGAGTTGAATTTTGTATCTGTACTATATATTGGAATAACATATTGATTTATATACTAAATTAGGAATGATCCAGGATGAACTAAGATTTTTTTTGTAAAGTTAATATTAAGAAGAGGAGGCAAGAAAGTGACAATTACAGAAATAGTCTAAGGATATCTGAACACCAGTTCCACAGATAATGTACAAAGAAGAATCTGAAGTCATTTCTTCAAAGATAAAAGGAAAGTGTGAATTAGGATAATTGTTGTTGGCTATTAATAGAAATTAATGGTATCTTAACCATGATATTGATTTAATATTCGTTGTCATAAAATATAAACAAAACCTAAAGATTGGCATGAAATTACTGAAATAGGAAGGATTCATATGTTCTGATGTTCACATCTTCTATAAAGCTTATGGAATTTAAACAGCACAAAATAGGAATCAGGCCAGAAAGATGAGTCAATTAAACAACACAGAAATAGGAAATAAAAAGTGAAGACAAATTTTAGTAAATGATAAAGGCACAACCTAAACTGACAAGATTACAGTAAAATTAGTGTGAAAATATTGCTGAGGAATTTACAGTCATTCTAGAGATAAATAAAGCAATTCCTTAACCACACATTTCAATATATTCTAGATAATATGTATTTTTGTGTTCACAATCAATTCAATGAAAAAAATATAGTCTAAACAGGAAGCCACAAATTTTTAAAAGTAAATGAACAGTTATTTGTATTTTTGACCACAAAAGGTTAAGTATGTACAACACAAATACATTTCTCCAAATATTGATATTGCTGATTAAATTGAAACAAATATGTATAAGATCTCACTAGAAAATTAGGCAATTAAAATGTTTACAATAAATTGCATCCATTGCAGCAATAAATCCAGGAATTTCATGATGCTGGACTCTGCCGCTGTCATCCTAAAGAGGTACTGAAAATTGCACAAGCAACTTTAGATTCAGATACTCTACATCTACACACTGTATAAAGCTGGCAAGTGATTAGACAGGGATTGATGTAAGAATACTTGTGCTGATTCTGTTACCAGCCGATAAAATAAATGTCAGCTAAGTAACTGCTTACATCCGTGTAATTGTGTACATTCTTTAAAGTCATATTTTAGCAAAAGGAGACTCATGTGTAATGCTCATACTCACTCACATACTTTATATTAACAGGAAAAGTATGTCTAAGAGGTATAAAATGTTAAAGCAATTTTCTATAAACTGTTACATCAAGAACAGAGGCTACAGATAACATGGATGCATGATGACTTTATTTTTCTACACACACATACACACATTTTATTTTGATATTTAGAGTCCCTACATCACCACATAAGCAACGTCAATAACTACATTTTGCACAAAATTCTCTGATTCCTTGTTGAAAAATTACTCTACCCTGTCTGCCCTTTAGAATTCCAGACAGTATCCAGAAAATATCCTTGTCAGAAGACCTTCATCCTCAAAAGACAAGTAAATTATTCAGGGATACTGACATATGTTTTACATGCTTTAGACTTGCTTTACTTAACATGCAATTAGGAGGTTCCCGAACTTGTTTTGCCATAAAACTCATAGAGATACTGCTTTGAAGTTTAGACTGTCAGACCAAATGATTCATAAATTTTCAGATAGTTGATTTAGAGATAGAAGTTAAACACAAATACCACATATATGATATATCTTATAGTCTTACAAACACCACACACAACCCACATACATAAATACATCACATTTACATAAACATACCACAAATATCACACATATGTCACACCAGGCATTTACGTAAACTATATACAAATACTACAAGCACAGACAGACACCTACCTACCACAGAGCATCATCTATACATACACATATTATGAGACAGTTGCACTGTGAATCCTGACAGTTAGTGAAAATCAACCTTGGGTCAGTGAGGCAGAGCCAACAACTAGTTGATAGGAATTAGTCAAAGAGAATACAGAGGAGCCATGAAGACAGATAGATAGACCAAAAGAAAAGAGTATGGAGGGACTTTAATTTCAAGGCCTCTTTTGTTTGGTTGTTTGGAACAGTTAGAGAGGCTCTCTCTCTCTCTCTCTCTCTCTCTCTCTCTCTCTCTCTCTCTCTCTCTCTCTCTCTCTCTCTCTCTCCCTCTCTTTTCAGCCACTTTGGAAATCAGTATTGTGGTTTCTATGGAAAATGGGAAACAGTCTACCTCAAGATCCAGCAATTCCACATGCATGCATATACCCAAAGGGCACACATTCATACAACAAGGACATCTATTCAACTATGTTCATAGAAGCATTATTTGTAATAGCCAGGACATGAAAACAACCTAGATGCCCCTCAACCAAAGAATAGATACAGAAAATGTGGTACATTTACACAATGGAGTACTACTCAGTGGGAAACACACACACACACACACACACACACACACACACACACACACACACACATGAAATCTTGAAATTCGCAGGGAAATGGATGCAACTAGAAGAAACCATCCTGAGTGATGTAACCAAGTCACAGAAAGACAAACATGATAAGTCCTCACTCATGTATGGATATTGGACATAGAGCAAAAGATTGCCAGATTACAATCCACACCTCCAGAGAAGCTAGAAAACAAGGAGGACCTTAAGAGGGACATACACAGTCCCCCACTGAAGGAGAGAGACACTCTTTTTCTTGGTCTCAGTTAAAAAGGAAGGTGAGCTGGTTGCCTCTCTGCATCTGTGAGGGAGCAGGCTTTCACCCTAACATCTGATTCTCAACTGTAACAATACAATAATAGAGACTTAGTGAAATAGAACAATAGAGACTTAGTTAGAAACTACTCCTAGTGCCAGCAGCAACAGAGCCTATGCTGGCAAGATCCTCCAGGCCACAGGATGAGTATTGGGATACTGACTGTGGCCTCAGGCCCACAAAATGTAGTTAAATTATCAGTAGATTCAGGTGCAGCTATTAAGCCCATGGAAAACAACTCATGTATTACATACATATCGTATACATCACATGCATACTAAACCCACAATACACATCATACCCATATACTATACATTCCTCCTACAAACATACCATGTATGCTTCATACACACGTGTACCTCATAAGCATGGCACATTTATACCTATATACATACATATATATATATATATATATATATATATATATATATATATATAACACACACACACACACACACACACACACACACACAATACAGACAATACATACAAAATACACATGCATACTACATATCCCTTATCCCAAATAAATGATACATAGAGAGGTCACACACATAATACATTCACACCTCATAAAGAATCACAAATACACATACCATATGCACACAGACCACATACATACACCGCTAGACAAACAGCCCAGTGTATTACTTCTGATCAGGAAAATGATTAAATTAGCCTCAGCTTTCAAAGATGACACCAAGTTGCAATCGCAGTACCTATGAGAAAATGATTCAAATTTGGATGACACTGCTGAGGAAAGATAATTCCATGGAGGGATAGAAAATCTTACCTATGATTCTGATGGATTGAAATTGCTGGTGGTGTACCACTTACACTAACATTGTTCAATACAAATCCAATAGAGCATACATTTAGGTGTCTAATGGGCACATTAAGCCTGGAGGAACTTAGAGACAAAAGGAGTGGACAAAGGCTATGAGCAGATAAACGGACCTCGGGAAAAGGGAAGCTGAAGAGGTCTATGGAATGGAGAGAGAGGCTATGTTTAAAAGCCTGACGATGGTGTTTGCTTCTGAAAGTGGGGAGAATGACAACCATTGAAGAAAACTATCATGTTGACTGGGTAGTAGGGAAAAAAAGAAGAGAAACAAATGTCATCAAACACTGATGAGGAGAAATGTGGACTAGGGGTATTTCAGTCTGTAAATCTGTGCAAAGATAAGGATCTGAGTTCAACCCCAGAAATAATGTAAAGAATTAACATATACATAGTGAACAAAGAAACCTGGACATGTCTGTGCATACTGAGAATCTCAGCCTTGGAGAGGTGTAAGCAGGTGGATTCCCGGGGCTTGTTAGCCCTGCCAGGCTAGCCTGCTTTGCAATTTCAAGACCAGTGGAAGAGACGGTCTCAAAAATCACACACACACACACACACACACACACACACACACACACACACACCCGATTGGTCTATTAGATAAGTGAGATATTCAAGCTTCAAGTTGTGAGATGCTAGCATGGACGTTGTGCACATATATCATTTGAGTGGCAGAGGTGCTCATGTCTTTGACCATGTACTTACTAGTGAGACTGCTGGATTATGAGACAGATATGTGCATACCTTCCTGACCTTTGAAAATCCATGCAGTAATTCTCAAAATTTAGACTTCCAGAGTCATAACCAGGGGTAGTTAAAACACAGATTGCTAACCACATTCCCAGAATTTCTGATTCAGTTGGTCTCTTGTTTCCAAAATGTTGTGTTTGTTTTCAGTCTCCAACTCAAAAAAAAATTAAGAACTGCAAAATATTTTCTTGAGGTAATACTACTTTACCCTGAATAGTCCCATGCTGAGTCTGGCTTACTCAGATACAGCAAATGAAAATACACTGAGTTCCACTTATGGAATTTCTGACAAATACAGAATGCTTTACAGTATAAGTATGACTCATAAAATATTTATATATATTTAAATACATATACATAATTATACTAAAAATGTCATTTATCTGGAATACTAACGTTAGTGAGCATGCAGTGTTTATCATGCAACACAGATATCATCATTAGTTCTTTATTCATTCTAGACTTAGATACATATCTTTCCTAAGTTATTCTTTGGAGAAACCGTAAACGGCGTTGGAGATGTGCAGCCTCAGTCTGTCCTAAGGTCTACCACACACTACATACCTATAGTTGGATTCTCTGCTTTCCAGGTCCTCAGTCTTGAGTGAGACACAACCCCAGACTCCAAGTCTGCTAATCCAGGATCTACTAGGGACTTTTATGCATGCATTTGCACATTAGCCTGTTTAAAAATGCATCTCTCCTCAGCTGGAGAGGATATAGAAAACATCACAGTTCTTAATGCTGCCTGATGCTCCCACCTGCCTCTGTATCTCAACTCAGTTGCCTTTCAGGCCTGACCCAACTATCTAAGGGATCACCCGACTCCTCCAAGGTTCTGATTCTAAATTAAGTCCTATTTCAGGGAGGCCAGGCAGAAGAACTCATGGCGTAGTGTGTTCTTTCTCTTTCTTTCTTTCTTTCTTTCTTTCTTTCTTTCTTTCTTTCTTTCTTTCTTTCTTTCTTTCTCTCTCTCTCTCTCTCTCTCTCTCTCTCTCTCTCTCTCTCTCTCTCTCTCTCTCTTCCTTCCTTCCTTCCTTCCTTCCTTCCTTCCTTCCTTCCTTCCTTCCTTCCTTCCTTCCTTCTTTCTTGAAGGAAAGTGCATTTAACAAATCAGTCCCTTGTGTTCCAAAGGTTTTATGGGCAGTTACCACTTTCCCCAGGCGTGTTTCTAGTCTAGGAGTCTAGGGCCAGGTCAGGTGAATGGCATTATGTGCTAAAGTACTGCTCCAGGGAAGGGCTTCCGAGGTTTCACCTGGCTTCTGAAATGTCAGCAGTCACCACAGCGCTCTGGTTGTTAAGAGTTTAACATAGACCTTTGTACCACAAAGTCGCTTTCTACTAGATGAATCTTCATTTTTACCAGCCCATTTGGAGTTTAAGAACATTAGCAGGCAGAAAGAGCATTGGAAACACAAACTTATCACTCAGCACGTGTACAATAAGACAGACCCTTTATGTCGATGTGACAGGATCTAGAGTCTCCTAGTAGACAAACCCTTGAGCCCTTGAACAGGTTTGCGAGGACTTTCCTTGAGTGCATTAAGTGAGGTCTGAAGACCAGCCCTGAGTGTGGGCAGTGCCACCTGTGGAGACTTTCACTGAACAGAAAGGACACAGGCAGCTGAGCACCAGCATCCATCTCTCTGCTTCCTGACACATCACAGATCGGGTGTGGCCAGCTGCCTCACCCTGCTGCCACCTTGGCTCACTCAGCATGACTACACATTCACACTACAAGTCAAAATAGACCCTTCTGTCTTTAGGTTGCTTTGTCTGCTATATAGGCACGACAATGAGAAAAGTAACTAATTCAATCCCTGCTCCTTTCTTGTAGACACAGTTGTATAAACACGTAAAGGACCAGAGGCAGAAAAGGAAAGCTCCAGAAACCCAAACATGTTTGATTATTTTTTCCTGAGACTTCTGTCTCCAAAGACTGATCTGGCCCCCTCTGAATCTGGTTTAACCCTGTGATTCTACCCTGATCATTATGCTGTGTTGTCTTATCAGTTCTGCAGGAGATTGTGTGCTCAAGAGCTCGGAAATTTAGAATTATCTCTACCTCTGTCAAAACTCACTATGAATGCACCATACAATGTTCATGAGATAGGATAGTTTATCTGTCTACCATTGCGTCATGTTGAATTGTGGACATTGTCAATGGTTTCAGCCCTGTCTCAAAAGGTAGCCTCCCCTTAAAGGTCCCACAAAAGGTTGTTATGGTATTTGTTACAGGAACTACACCCCCAGACACACACACACAGAGCTAGAGTTGCTGTTCTCTTTCTTTCAGTCTCTTCCTCTGAACCTGTCCCCTTACATATTCCCCCACCAGCTGTGCACAGGGCTCACACCATTAGTCATGAAAAAATTAGAAATAGCCTGAATGTCCTTTAAATGGCACATAAAAATGAAGTGTATCATTTCCCCCAAGTAGAATAGTGTTTAGTCAATTTTAATATGATGTAGTAATACACGCATACAAGGTTTTACCTGGCAAAAGATGCTATGTAAGGGACAGTTAGAAAGCCCACACATGACTTGATCCATTAATATAAAATCTAGAGTCATATGTACTGACACACAGAAGTGTGTGCTTGTCTACAATGAGAAGGGATGAAGATGGTAGCCAGTACAGGGCATCTTTTTCAGATGCTGAAAATGTTGCCATATTGAATAGCAGTGGTGGTGCAGAGTTCTTAGAGCATTGAAACTCCCTCAAGTTTCACACTGCAAGTAGAAGTGGTGATTTGTGGCGTGCAAAAGGTATATTTTAAAAATATTTTAATGATAATTGAGACAAATGAGAGAGAGAGAGAGAGAGAAAGAGAGAGAGAGAGAGCATGAGAGCATCTGCCATGGTTGCACATTTATATATGTGGCTCAGAGGACTAACTCACTAAGTTAGTTACCTACTTCTACCATATGAGTCTCAGAGTTTGGATACAGGTAATCAGGGTTGGCAGCAAACACCTTTACCCATGTTACCATCTCCAGCCCCACTTAATAGAGTTATTTCAAAACTCAAATAGTAAACTATAAAACATGTAAGCTGTATACTCTTCTGCTAGTATATTCTTAAAACTGTGAAAATTGAATAGCATGGTATTGGGGTTGATCCTCAATGAAGATTAGCATGAGATTCACACAAATCAATAATAATAGTTTAGACAGAGAAAAAGATTAATTATCCCCACATTTCTTCCCATGTTCATATGCATGTCCATTCATGTGCATTTTCATTTATGCAAGTATAGCATCAGGTCACATTTTGTACACATACTGACATGATATGAGGCACTATGGAGAGCCCCAGAGACATAGACATGTTGGACAGAAGGTTAACTCTGCAGAAAAATTGCAGACCCTCAAGGGTTAAAAAAACTGATAACAATTTGATAAATTCAGATCAATACAATAGAAGGGGACAGAACCAATGACTTCCAGCTCACTTCATTCATGTAATTCTTAATACAATTGAGGTAAGACTCTGTTGTCACCAAGAAATTTATATCAAAATATCTCATTCTGAGGTTAAATTAATACCCTTCATGCATAAGAAAAATTCTATCATAAAATGAAACAATAAAAATGACTACAGTAGGGAAAGAATTCCATGGTGTGCTTTGGAAGGAATTTCAGATTTGTATTGAAGCATATATATGAAACACATATCTGTAAACACTCTGAAAAGTTTTTCACATATATATTTCAAATAGTGTATTTCAGAGAACATTGATTTCCTTCAAGGCATTCCACCCACTTTTCAAAGAATCACTGACCTAAGTAGCTTTTGCCTTTACAACTTCAAATATTTGGCCCCAAGGAGGCCAAATATTTCCTCTCCATCTGCAAGCTTCCTCTCCACTTCAGCATATATATCAAAGTAGAAGAAGACTGAAAATTGCACACTTTTGTTGCAACAATTAGAAGTTACAATCCATGTTCCTTAGTGCAAAGTTCAATTTCTCTTTTGAGTTTTACCTTGGTGGATTTTTCCAAACCCAGGTAGGATTTTACATTTTATGGTAACATCTGCTATAGCAAGAGTATTTATGGTTATTTTTTAGTTTTTCTTTTTATTATGTTTATGTACAAGTTTCTCTGTGTGAGCATGTATATATAGATGCCTGAAAGATCCAGAAGTATCAGATTCTTCTAGAACAGTAGTTCTGAACATTCATGTGGTTGGGTGCCTGGCAATGAACTCAGGTTCTCTGCAAGGATGATATATGCATTTAACAGCTGAGCCATATCTCCATTCCCACTTGCCTTAGCTTTGTTTATGGATTTTACTTTACTTGTGTTTGGTAAATAAGATCCAAACCACACCCAGGGTGATTTTAAATCCTCATTAGTCTACAATACATTTAACTTCTTATAGATATACCTGTGATGTCCATTATAGGCATTTTACACTTAGCAATGTTTGTGGGTATTTCTTTGGGGTTGATCAGAACAGAATGCTACTGCTATGGCCACAGCCTGCTTCAATGTTTCTAAATCTTAATAAATATGTCACTCTTAATCAATTTATCCAAAGAGACATTGACTTCACCATTATCTCCTTTGTGTCGTTTTTGAAGCATCACCCAAATTACCAGAAAGTTCTCTTTAGATATTCCACAGACACGTTTCAATAGGGTCTGTTTTTTGTTGTGTTTCAGAACCTAATTTTATGCCTTCTGCACCTATATTTATAATGTTTTGTTAATGTAGCATGAGGGTTCTGAGCAAATGGGATGGTTTCTTCTTCTTGTGACTGCAGTGGATTCTCTTTGCTCTCTCATAAATAGTGACATCATTGATCACCACAAGATCTAAATGACACATAAGGAATTATGAACATCTATGTCTGCTGAGGGTAGAAAAAGCAATTCCATTTTCTTTCCTCAGCATAAACAGTCAACTTTGGGTGACTCCTTGGTTGGAACCCTTGGGAAATCCAGTGATCTTCTCTACAAAGAACTGTTAATGATATGAACACGTTCATCACTGTTCATCTGAACTAAGGATTCAGTTCTCTGCTATGAAAGGCACCTTGCATGAAGCTTTGTCTTGCTTCTGTAATCAACAACGTAACTTCACACCATGCTTTGGGCAGTGCTCCTCCTCTGCTGGGACTGCTCTTCCTCCAGCCCTGGTGTGTTCACCTACTTCAAGTCTTCCAGACCCAGACTAATGTTAGCACTCAGAATGGCTTTTCCCAAGCACCCTGTCTAAAGGAGCTACCGGCTCCTGAGCTTCCTTTATGTTGGCCAATTCACAGTCTTCTCATGTGAGACATAGATACCCAGTTCAGAACACTATTTGCTACCTGTTTACTATTCATCTACCCTAATAAAATTTGAAAAGACATAAAATCTTTATCTTTTTATAATTCATTCATTTTAAAGATATACTTATTATAGTTGTGTGTGTAATGTGTGTGGTATGTGTGAAAGCATGCCTCAGCATCTGCAAGGAGGACAACTTTCAGAAATCAATAATTTTCTTCAACCATGTGCTTCAGGATCAAACTCAGGTCATCAAGCATGGGTCAAATGTCTTCACCTAATGAGCCAGGGGGATCCAATGCCCTGTTCTGGCTTCTATGGGCACTGCACTCATGGGAACATACACACACACACACACACACACACACACACACACACACACACGCACACACACACACCAAAAACAACTTTAAAATGATTATGTTTAAGAAAAAAACACAAGCAGCAGTATGATTGTGTAAATCTTCCTCTTTCTGTGAAGGAAGAACAAGCCATAAGGAGTGAGGGGTTTTCAGAACCCAGAAATAAATGCCCAGTGTAAAGTTTAAAAATCCATTAATGATTAAGACCAATATTCTGAATAGGCTTAGACAATGTTGTTAGTACAAATTAATATATTTTGAATTATAGCTTTTTAAGGTTCACTTTTAAATATTGTGTGCAGAACAGAGACCAGGATGTAGTTCTCCTACACACAGCTTTGGGGAGACCTCCAAAGTAGATGGGTATTATATTTGGTGATTTTGCTGTATTCTCAGTCTCACTGGACAGAATTCTAGGCTCCAGATGTGTGTAATGTGCCTAAAAATTTCCTAGTTTAAAAAATAAAATGTGGTAAGAGAGTTATTAGATTTGAAATGAAACGTGTGTTTTGAATTTAGATTTGTCTCTGAAACAGGAGGTGACCTTGAACTAACAGCCTCATCATTCAGACTTATCAGATGTAAAATGAGAAGGCTAAACTAAATTATCGCCAAGGACTCTTTGAGATCTACAGTTCTGCAAGTAAGTAAGAGGATTGTGAAAGGTAAGGGATTCTATGCACACTTTTAAACAAATGATCAATTTTCAAGGAAAGAGAATGTGCCTCCTTGGAGCTTCAGTAATTGCCAGAAGGATAAAGGATGCCACGGTGTGAGGCAGATGTTCTCTGCTAAGAATAACAACAAAGTATTAATTCCAGAATAAAGGGCAGAAGGTTTACTCAGAGGCTTTTGGTGAATCAGAAGAGATGCTGTAAGCAAAAACAGAGCTTTGCACTGTCTAAAAGAGGCAGTAAATGAAAATATATTGAAGCATCCTTTGCCAAGGAAAACAATGTGACTCAAGCCCACACTAAACACCACAGTTCTAATAGGCATTGAAAACATGTTAGGGAAAGCTGGTAAAATAAAATGTGTCAGTTTACATGAACACAAAAGACAGCAAAAGGGTTACACAATATTGACTTACACTCATCTAATAATTTTCTTTGTGATACATTCTCCTTTTCTTTATTAATGTGTCATGTTGAAATTCTTGAGTCATATGGATTACTCCTTTAGGTAAGTAAGCAACAGTTAGTGTTAACTATGTTGTTAATTATTTCTGACCAATCGTGATTAAAATTAGTGTCTGAGAATTCTAAGGATGTCCCCTGTATTCCTTCAATTTTTATAAGTATTTTCAAGACATTCATCTTTTTTTATTTATGTATATGCAATATGAACTTACAGACATGTGTAGTTGTCTTGGGAAGTCAGAAGAAGGCATCAGATCCCCTGAAGCTATGTTAGATGCAGTTGTGAGCTGCGAGACACTGCTGCTGAGAACTGTACACCAGTCTTTTGGAAGAGCAGCAGACACCCTTAACCACTGAGTAATCTCTCCAAGGATTCACTCCTAAATGAATATTTATTTTGTTAGTTAATTCTAGACAATCCTGTTTCATCATAGGAGCCATTTTTATTATTGTATTCCTTTGGAATTTAGTCATATATGTGACTCATATTTTCTTTCCTGAAATTTGACTTTTGAGTTTGTGTCAGGGTGTGGGTGGTGTATGTAGAGATCAGAGTTGAGCTGCAGGTATTTTGCATGTTTTTTCTTTCTTTTTTTTTCATTTCCCTACACTTTGCTTTTTGTTGTTTAAAGAGTTGTTTTATTTTTAATTGTGGTGTGTGTGTGTGTGTGTGTGTGTGTGTGTGTGTGTGTGTGTGTGTGTGTGTGTACATGGGTACCAGTGCCCTCAAGAGATCTGAAGATGTTAGATCCCTTGGAGCTGAGGTAACAGGTGATCAGAATTAAACTTGCATCCTCCTCATCAGTGTGTGCTCTTACCTGCTGTGTCTGGGATTCACCTTTTTACTACCCTGACTTATCCATGGACCACATCAACTGCCTCAGTGATACATTTTCTTCAGTCTCATGCCTAACTTTTCATTCTTTATTTTCTTTCCACTTTCAGCTCTTCTTTCTTTTCTTTTTTCTCTTTCCTCTCTGTCTGTTCTGGGGCTATAACTCAGATCTTTATGCCAGTTTAGCAAGTTCTCCCAAGTCACCCTGTTGACCTTCCTGCGTCTTTATATTTTCTGACTTACTTTTTTCTACTCAATGGTAAGTGTTGTAAGAATCTCTTAGTTTGCAATAGTAGTTCTGTCTTCTGTTGTGCTTGGCTTGCTGTTAGATCATCAATCAAGATGCTACCTTTGATAAGTAGAGCTTGTAAAAATCTAGAAATTCTATTCAATCTTTAAAAATTCAGAATTTTATAAAATTTTGTTAATTCCCCCAAGCCCAAATCATGTACTATAGATAGCAGTGTTCAGGGAACTCATAACTCTTTTGCCTGAATCCCAGTGCACATATTCTAGAGGAAAGCAAACCTAGATAGAACACACCATAACCTCAACAGTAGCACTGGCATCATCACTTGGTTTTTAATATTTTATGTTCTTTGTTTTTTCCTCCTTTTTAAAATTTAAATTAGAAACAATTTTATTTTATTTATCAATCCATGTTCTCTCTCCCTCACATTCTCCCATGTCCCCACACTGACCCCCATTCCATCCCTCTTCTGCTCCATACAAAGGGTGAGGCCTTCTATGGGGGATCATCAAAGTCTGTCACATCATTTGGGGCAGGACCTAGGCCCTCCCCAAATGTGTCTAGGCTGAGAGAGTATCCCTCTATGGGGAATGAGCTCCCAATATTCTTACACTAGGTATAAATGCTGTTCCATTAACAGAGGCCCCATAGACTGTCAAAGCCTTCTAACTAACACCCATGCACAGAGGTGCTGGTTCTGTGCTATGCTGGTTTCCCAGCTGTCAGTCTGGGGTCCATCAGCTCCTCCTTGTTCAGGTCAGCTGATTCTGTAGGTTTCTCCACATGGTCTTCACCCCTCTGCCCATAACTCCTCCTTCTCTACAACTGGATTCCAGGAATTTGGCTCAGTGCTTAGTTAGCCTCTTCATATGTAAAAATGCACATGTGTGTTTGCAGGTGCACATGTGTGTGAATACCTGCATTAAAGCTAAAATCTACAGGTGAGAAAGAACACATGACATGTGGGGTTTTAATAATTTACGGATATATGTATTATACTCAGTGCTGCATGACTCTAGGCTCTGACATCTGTCATTTCCAGTATGTGGCTCATATATTGAGTTCTACCATGTGTTGGGTATTCCTTATGATAAGTAATTCCCTGTGTTTTGGATGCTTCCTCTCACACAAACATTTTCCTGCTCATTCAAGAATTATCTATGGGTTTACCAACTTATGCTCCTCTACCTGTTTATCTATCCCTTATTTGCTGTTTTCTATCCTCTATGGGTTGATATATATATATATATATATATATATATATATATATATATATATATCTGAGTATCTGAGTATCCCCTGTCACCTCTCTCTTACTTTCTCATCTTGTATCTAGAATTTAAGTAACCTATACTATCAGCTGTCTTCTGTATGGAGAATTTGTCATCAGAAATACAGTAGTTATGATGAATCCATATGTTTGCTATTGGAAAGCTGCAGGTGAGAGACTAATTTTCTAAGCTTTCATGGCCTGACTCACACCTGACTCAGACTGACTCAACAAAATTTGCTTGATTCTGTTAAAGTTTATCCAGTTAAAAGACTTTATACTCTCAAATATGAAACTCTGAAAATTTCAACCAGTGCCTTCGGGTCCCTGGTCTGGGAGTAGGGTGCAGATGGACATGCCCTGGAAGACAAAACCATACAGAGTCAGCTGAGATTGCAGTTCTAGTCCAGCCTCCACCCATAGGAAGATGTGAGCTTGGGCTGTCTCCTGCACACCTTCGTCTTTCCCTCCTTGGGGTCTCCTGGCCTGGGGATGGTGGCAGGTAGAAATGCCCAACGGGCAAAGCAACCCAGAATCTGCAAGCATCACAGTGCTATTCCTGATTCCATCCACCAGTAAAGGGATTGTTTCAGACCCACCTGCTCCCACGTGGAGAGCCATCTGATTATTGGATCAGAAGAGAACCTTGGATCTCTACCAACCAGGAGAGGAAGAGAGTCTACCTGTACCCACTGTAAAGAGGGATGGGAAGACAATAGTGTAAGAACACAGCCAACAACAGAAAGACTAGTATGACAGCACTACTAGAGTCTAGGGACTCTACACCAGCAAGACCTGAGCATCCCAACACAGATTAAGCAGAATAGAACAATCATTAAAAAAGTTTATGAAGATGATAGAAACCCTCAAAGAGGAAATGAGGAAATCCCTTAAGGAAATGGAAATAAATAGAAACAAAACATTCAAGAAATGGAGGAAAAGACAAACCAAAAAATGTAAGAAATATCTTAAAGAAAACAAATATTTTAAAGAAAGCAATGAAGCCAAGAAAAAGAAAACAACAAAAAAACAAGTGAAAGAAACAATTCAAACAGTTCAAGGCATGAAACCTGAAATAGAGAAAAAAAAATACAGTCTGAGAGAATACTGGAAATATAAAAGCTGGGTAAATGATCAGGAGCTACAGAGGCAAGCATAACCAACAAAATACAAGAGATGGAAGAGAGAATCTCAGGTGGTGAAGATACACTAGAAGAAATAAATTCAAAAATAAATTTTTAGTCCAACAAAACCCTAACACAAAATATTCAGGAAATATGGGACACAGTGAAAAGGTCAAACCTAAGAATAATAAGTATAGAAGAAGGTGAAGAAACCCAAGGCAAAGGTGCAGAAAACATATTCAACAAAATCATAGATAAAAACTTTCCCAACCTAAAGACAGACATGCCAATAAAAGTACAAGAAGCTTACAGAACACTGAATAGACTAGACCACAAAAAGTTCCCTCATTACATAATAATCAAAACACCAATCATACAGAATAAAGAAAGAATATTAAGAGTAGCCCAGGAAAAAGGCCAAGTCACATATAAAGGCAGACACATCAGAATTACACATGACTTCTCCATGAAAACTCTGAAAGCCAGAAGGTCCTGGATAGATATTCTATGAATTCTAAGAAACTATACATATCAGCCCAGACCACTATATCCAGGAAAGCTTTCAATCACTATGGATGGAGAAAACAAGATATTTCATGACAAAAACAGGAATATATATATATATATATATATATATATATATATATATATTCAGCCATACATAAAGTACTGGGAGAAAAACTCCAACCCAAGGAAGTTAATTACAGTCATTAAAGCATAAAAAATAGTTAATCATACTTTATCAAAAGCCAAATAAAAAAGCAAGGGAAATCCACACAAAATAGCACCACCAACAACAAATCTGAAATAAACAAGACCTAACAATCAATGGTCATTAATTTCCCTCAATATCAATGGTCTGAACTCACCTATAAAAAGACACAGGCTAAATGAATGGATATAAAAACAGAATCCATCCTTCTGCTGCATACAAGAAACACACCTCAACTTCAAAGACATGTTATCCTAAGAAACAAGGGGGTGTGGCAAACTTAATATCTAACAAATTAGACTTCAAACTAAAATCAATCAAATTGAAGAAGGTCACTTCATATTCATCACAGGAAAAATCCATCAAGATGAAGTCTAATTTCTGAATACCTATGCCTCAAATACAAAGGCACCCACATTCGTAATAGAAATATTATGAAAACTCAAATCACACATAAAAGCTCATACACTTATACTGAGAGACTTTACTATCTCATTCTCACCACTAGAACAGGATCACCAGACAGAAATTTAACAAAGAAACAAATGAACTAACAGAAGTTATGGCCCAGTTGATTTTTACGGACATCTATAGAACATCCCATCCAAACACAAAAGATCATACATTTTTACCTTCATGCCACATGAAACCTTCTCTAAAATCAAACACATACTAGGCAACATAACAAACCTCAACAGATACCAAAAAAAAAAATTGAAAGAAATCTGTGTATCTTATTAGATCATGGAATTCAACAATAACACAAATTGCAGAAAACCAACAAACTCATGGAAATTGAACAATGTGCAATTGCACCATTTCTGAGTCAAGGAAGACATAAAAAAAAAAAAAAGAAATTAAAGACTTCATAGAATTCACTGAAAATGAAGACACAACATACCCAAACTTTTGCGACACATTGAAAGCACTGCTAAGAGGAAATTTCATAGCACTAAATGTCCACATGAAGAAACTGGAGAATAGTTACACTAGAGAATAAACAGCACACCTGAAAGCTCTAGAACAAAAAGAAACAATCTCACCCTGGATTATTTCCAGATTACCAGGAAATAATCAAACTGAGGGCTGGAATCAATAAAGTAGAAACAAAGAAACAAAGAAACAATGAAACAAAGAGTTAGTTCTTCAAGGAAATCAACAAGATAGACAAACATTTATCCAAACTAGCCAAAAGGTAGACAGAGAACATGCAAGTTAACAAAATCAGAAATGAAAAGGGGGACATAACAATGGAAACTGAGGAAATCCAGAGAATCGCCTGTCTCAACAAAACTGGAAAACTTAAAGAAATGGACAATTTTCTGGATAAATATCACTTACCAAAATTAAATCAGAACAGACAAGTAATTTAAATAGACCTATAATCACTAATGAAATAGAAGCAGTCATCATAAGTCTCCTAACCAAAAACAAAAACAAAAACAAAAACAAAAAACCCACAAACATTCAAAAATCACAAAACAAAACCCAGGGCCACACGGTTTCAGTGCAGAATTCTACCGAAATTCAAAGAAGAGGTAATAGCAATACTCCCCAAAGTTTTTCACACAATAGAAGCAGAATGGTCTTTGCTAAACACTTTTTATGAGTCTACAATTTCCTTGGTAACCAAACCACACAAAGACACAACTAAGAAAGAGAACTATAGACCAGTCTTCCTTACAAACTGTCAGATCAAATACAAGAACACATGAGAAAAATTCCCCACTATGACTGAAAAATCATCCAACATGATCAAGTAGGCTTCATCCCAGAGATGCAGGTATGGTTCAACATAAAAATAAATCCATCAATGTAATCCACCATATAAACAAAATAAATCAGTAAAACTACATGATCATCTCACTACAAGCTGAAAAAGCCTTTGACAAAATCAACCCCCTCCCCCATGATAAAGGTCTTGTAGAGACCAGAGATAACAGGAACATGATAATAAAAGCAATATACTGCAAACCAATGGCCAGCATCAAACTAAATGGAGAGAAACTCACCGTGATTTCTCTAAAATCAGAAACAAAACAAGGCTGACCACTCTCTTCATATCTCTTCAATATTGTACTTGAAGTTCTAGCTAGAGCAATAAGAAAACAAAGGGAATACAAATTGGAAAGCAAGAAGTCAAAATTTCACTATCTGCAGATGATATGATATAAGTGACCCGAAAAATTCTACCAGGGAACTCCTACAGCTGATAAACACCTTTAGTAAAGTGGCAGGATACAAGATTAACTAAAAAAAATATTAGTGCCCATACTATATTCAGACAATAAATGGACTGAGGAAGAAATCAGAAAAAACATCAGGCTTTATAATAACCACAAACAATACAAAATATTTTGGGGTATCTCTAACAAAACAAGTGAAAGAACTTTATAACAAGAAATTTGAGTCTTTAAAGAAAGAAATTAAAGAAGAAAGCAGAAATGGAAAGATATCCCATGCTCTTGGATAGGTAGGATCAACATAGTAAAAATGACAACCTTACTAAAATCAATCTACAGATTCAATGCAATCCCAATCAAAATACCAGAACAATTCTTCACAGACATTGAAAGAACAATTTTCAACTTCAAATGGAAAAACAAAAACCCTAAGATAGCAAAAATATAAAAAATCCTGTAAAATAAAGGAACTTCTGGAGGTATCACCATCCCTGACTTCAACAACTATTATAGAATGATAGTACTGAAAACGGCTTGGTATTGGCACAAAAGTAGACAGTTAGACCAACTGAATTGACGTGAAAACCGTGACATTAACCATACACTTATAAACATCTCATTGTTGACAAACAAGCTAAAATTATACAATGGAAAAAAGAAAGCATCCTCTACAAATGATTTGGGCATAACTGGATGCTGACATGTAGAAGATTGCAGATAGATACCCAAAACTTAAGTCCAAATGGATCAAAGACCTCAACATAAATCCAGTCACACTGAACCTCTTAGAGGAGAAAGTAGAAGCTACCCTTGAACAAATTGGTACAGGAGATCACTTCCTGAACATAACACCAGTAGCACAGACAATGAGATTGGCAATTAATAAATGGGACCTCCTGAAACTGAAAAGCTTCTGTAAGACAAAGGACACAGTCAGCAACACAAAACAGAAGCTGACAGAATGGGAAAAATGCTTCACCAACCCCACATCTGACAGAGGGCTCAAGACATTAGCCACAAAAACACCAAATAATCCAATTAAAAAGTGGAGTTCAGAAAAAAATAGAGAATTCTCAACATAGGAATCTAAAATGGCTGAAAGGCACTTAAGAAATTGCTTAAAACCTTTAGCCACCAGGGAAATGCAAATCAAAACAACAATGAGATACCATCTTTCTCCTGTCAGAATGGATAAAATAAAAAACAACAATGAACGTTTATGCTGGAGAGGATGTGGAGAAAGGGCAACCTCCTCCACTGCCGGTGGGAGTGCAAACTTGTACAACCACTTTGGATATCAGCATGGTGGTTTCTCAGGAAAATGGTAATTAGTCTACCTCAAGATCCAGCAATTCTACTCTTAGGCATATACCCAATTGATGCACATTCGTACCACAAGGACATCTGTTCACCTATGATCGTGGCAGCATTATTTATAATTGAGAGCCAGGAAGCAACATAGATGGCCCTCAGCTGAAGAACGGATAAGAAAATGTGATACATTTACTACTACTTAGCAGAAAACAAACAAATAAACAAAATCAAAAAACAAAAAACAATGGAATCCTGAAATTCCCAGGAAAATGGATGGAACTTAAAGAAACCATCCTGTATGAGGTAACCCAGACACAGAAAGACAAACATGGTGTGTCTCACTCATATATGGATATTAGATATAGAGCCAAGGATTACCAGCCTACAATCCACATATCCAAATGTAGAGAGCTGCGAAGTGATGCGCCTTAAAGATGGCACTGGCTTCCACCTTCCACCTTCCCGATGGTGAGCGCTCTCGGTGATAAACAAGTCCTTATTTGGCTAAGGCTGAGATCTAGGCTTGCTTCCATGTATGAGGACCTATCAGCATTCGCCACGTGGCATGCCAGGATTGGCTACCCCAAGGCCTTATAAGCTTATAGGCTTTCCCCAGGTTCAGAAGATAGTTTCAAGGTTCCTGAGTAAAGCTGCTTAAAGAAGAGTCCAAGCTTTGCGTCTTCCTTGCTGGTCGAGGCAGTTGTGACCATCCAAAGAAGCTAGGAAACAAGGAGAACCCTAAGAGACACATGCAGGTATCCTGGAGAAGGTGAAAGTGACAAGATTTCCTGAGCATATTGGGAGCATGGGGAGGGGAGAGGGAATTAGGAGAAAGAAGGGGAGAAGAGGAGGGTGGAGGAAGACCTGACTGACCAGGAAGATTGAATCAAGGGGAAAATAGAGAAGAGCAAAAAAAGAGACACCTTAATAGAGGGAGCCAGTATAGGTTTAAAGATAAATCTGGCAGTAGGGAAATGTCCAGAGAGCTACAAGTATCACCCCAACTAAGAATCTGAGCAATAGTAGAGAAGCTACCTTAAATGCCCTTCCCTGATAATGAGATTGATGACTACCTTATTTAACGCCATAGAACCTTTACCCAGTAGCTGATGGAAGGAGAAGCAGAGACCCATAGCTAAGAACTGATCTGAATTCCTGGAATCCAGATGTAGAGAGGGAGGAGCAATGAGCAGAGGGGTCAAGACCAGGCTGGAGAAACCCACAGAAACAGCTGACCTGAATAAGTTGGAGCTTATGCTCCTCAGATTGATAGCTGGGAAACCAGCAGAGGACCGGCCCAGACCCGCTGAATGTTGGTGTCAGTTAGAAGGACTGGGCAGTCTATGAGGCCTCTGGCAGTGGAACAATATTTATTGCTAGTGTATGAATGGACTTTGGAAACCCATACTCCATCGAGAAATATTTTCTAGTTCTACACACATCGGGGAGGGCCTAGGCCCTGCTCCAGATGATATGACAAACTTTAATCATCCCCCAAGGAAGGCCTCACCTTCCCTGGGAAGCAGAGGCAGAAGGGATGGGGGCTTGGTAAAGAGCATGGAAGAATGGGAAGGAGGGGGAACTGGGATGGATATGTAACATAAGATTGTGTCAAATTTAAATAAAAATTTAACAAAAGAAAATTTCAACCAGTAAATTTAGTTATAAATAATATATTATAAATATCCTTCAGGAAGAGCATAGTCTTGAAAACTAATAGCAACTACTTAATACATTGTTTAAAATATTTAGTAAGGCACTGGTGGTGCACACCTTTAATCCCAGCACTCGGGAGGCAGAGGCCAATGGACCTATGCGAGTTCGGGGCCAGCCTGATCTACAGATCAGTTTCCAGACAGGCTAGTTTCCAGACAGGCTCCAAAGCAATACAGAGAAATTGTCTCAAAAAAATTTAGTTGAGGAAATTTCCAGACAAATATAGATACTCTGGATATTTCTGCAAAACAGAAAATAAGAAACTATCCAATTTTACAGAAAAATTCTAAACACTATAAGAATTAAATAAACTTCACTTTGGCAGAAATATATCTCCAGTACAGAATTTTATCATGAATCATTAACTCAAACTCATTTCAAAACAGAGATACAAAGTTTAAAGTATAAATAAGCATTTATTTCTGAAAATATATAAAAAAATATCATCAGATTCAGAGGCCATAGAGGGATGCTGCTTGCTGGCTTGCTCGTCATGGCTTTCTTAGCCAGTTTTCTTATAGACCCGAAGACCACCAGCCCAGGAATGGTACAGCTCATATATGCTGCATCCTCCCCATCAATCACTAATTACGAAAATGCCATTCAGGTTTTCTTACAGTCATATCTTATGGATGCATTTTCTTAGTTGAGGTTTCTTCTTTTTAGCTGAATTTAGCTTCTGTCAAGTCGACATAAAAAAATACCCAGCACACTGAGAATAAAGTTCCATGTGATATAGGGAACAGAATTAGTCCATAACACAGGTTCACTTACTAGATGATTCAATGTCTCATAGGGTGCATTTCCTAGTGTGAGTATATATAATGCAGTTTTAAGTTATCACATCCCCATCACCTAAGATGTTACATAGATATTAAATGGCTTTAGAAAAGATGCTCCATGCGGTCTATTCTTAGAGAAATGAAAATGAGGACAGCAAGTTCCATTGTTCACCTACTTGGATGTCCTGTAGCCATAACCCTGACAGCAAATACGTGAAGAAACAAAAACTCTTCTGTATTACTGGAGGAACAGCAAAGTAGCAAATTCAGTCAATAATTTTCCAGTACCTGGAGAGTTGCGCACATATTAAGATCCTTACTGTTCTTACTGAAGATATGAGTTTGATTCCAGGATCTCTACTCTTACAATTGCCTGCAAACGACAACTCTAAGAAATCTAATGTCTTCTGCCCTCTGATTACACCCACACATGTGTGGCATACACACATACACACAGAGACACATAAATAAAAATAAGCAAAATCTAAAAGAGGAGACAATTTGGTTAGTCCCCATGTGTATAAATATAAATTTAAAACAATATCTTTTGTATTCCTTTATACTGATCTAAAAGAAATGAAAATTTATTTTCAGAAAAACCCGGCTCACAGGCACTTACATCAGCCTCATTTATGACAGCCCAATGTTGGAAAGAACTGATATATTCTGTAGTAGAGGGATAGATAAATAAACCAGCAACATTTAGACAATGGCCATTATTCAGGACTGAAAAGAGATGAGATACAAGTTATTGCAAGACATGAAGAAAATGTCAATACATCACTCACTGAAAAGCCTCAATTCTGTGTGATTACACACATGTGACATTTCAAAACAGGCAGAAATATGGAGGTAGTGAAAAAAAATCAAAGGTTTCCAGAGGTTTAGGGGAGGGGAAATATAGATATCCAATGCCATAACTTTGAAAAATGAAGAAAAAGATTTAAAAACTAGGAGATTTTTAGAATAAAAGAAATGATTAGAATGGAATATAAGCTGTAGCAAAGGCAAAATTTTTACAAAATGTAAATTAGAAAAAGTTTTACACAGGAGTTATATGGCCATTGTCCAAATCTGTAGGGATGACAAATAATCATTCAAGCACAAAGATTTAAGTAAGTGCTTTATGAATAGGGAGACTGGTAAATGTGAAATGCTGTCAGATGTATTAGCCATTGGACAAGTTAAACAAGAACTGAATTAAAGTAACACCATTAATAAATTGCTAAATATTAATACTTATAACAAAAGGTGTTTACAGGAAAAATGAACTGCTAGGCCATTCATGATCTGCTACATAATAAGTTGCATTATTATGAACCAGGAACTATACCTATATGGCCACATTGACCAGCAACAGACAGATGCTCAACAGTAATTTTGTTGTGTTACTGTTATTATTGCTGCTATTATTATTATTTTGAGTGAGTCTCGTGTATCCCATTCTAGTTTTGAACTCAAGGCGTAACTGAGGCTAACCTTGAACTCCTGATCCTCCTGCCTTCAACTCCTGGTTGATGGTGTTATGAGTCTACACCTCGATTCCTGGTTGCATAGCATTCTGGGATGGAGTTCAAGGCTTTGTTCACGCTAAACAAGTTCCTATTCAAATAATCCATATGCCCAGTCTTATTATTACTTTAATTTGTCTTACATGTAATATATATTAGCATGACTCTAGTGGCAACACATTAAAATTGACTATCACAAGGATGTTGAAATTACCATAATTCTAATAACCACAAATTGAAAATTAATTTGAATATAGATAAAAGATCATTAACATCTTTAAGTAATTATGATACAACACTATAAATATATAAACTACAACCATGTTATTAAAGATTAACAAATTCTTAAAAATGTGTTGGTGAGGGAAAGAAAATCAGAAAAAAATAATGTAGATTATTCCATTATATGTTTCCAAAGACTTTAATATTGTATCATCATTTTTTCTTGTGTGTGTGTGTGTGTGTGTGTGTGTGTGTGTGTGTGTGTGTGTTAGGTAGGGCAGGATATTTGTATGGGAGTACAGTGCTAATGGAGGTTAGAAGAGGACGTTATATACTCTGGAGTGATATATGGTATGTGTGCTGGAAACTGAACTCTAGTCATCTGGAAAAACCCGAAGTGCTTTTACCTGCTGAGTCACCTCACCAGCCCAGAATCATTGGTTTTTACAAATGGACAATAGAATGGTAAAAAATGAAACAAAGAAATCAATTGCCATGGAAAGCTACAGTACCTTTGTTTGTAGATTGTGTAGTTGTTAACTGGGAAGGAACTGGCTGTTTCCAGTAGCATTTGGCTGTGGCACATGTCTATTCAGTGCAAACGTTAAACTTTACAACAAGGCTTAATTAAATTAAGGTGTTGTTTATTAGACTATGTGGATTATTCATGATGATGGGTTTCATCCCTGAACCTTCAACACACATGTAGTTCAATTTTATACTCATCCCCACATTAGTCTTCCTATTTCCTCCCCTCTTCTGCTGTTTCTCCCTTCTCCATACTTAGTCCCTGTCCTTCTGTGATGAATTTTATTCTTTATACTCCAGTGAGTCTCATTAGGATCAGTACAAGACACTGATGACCAAGTATTCACAAGAAAACGGGGTCCTTACAAGTAGCTACACCAGTGACGAAAATATCTCTTCTTCCCTTTGCAACAGCGAACTCTCTTCAAATCCTGACAGGGGTGGGGCCCTATGAGCTACTCCTTAAGCTACTTCTAACTGCTCATAAGTTCTCCTTTTTGCTTGCAACACATTTTATTTCCCATAAAATGTTTTACAAAGCAAACTGTGTAACTTGTTCTTTGCCACAGTGTAGATGACTATTAAAATAGATATCTATAACTATGAAATTCAAGCATTCCCTGAAGTGTTTTGATTCATAGACTTTGGGTCCTGTTTAAACTTGTATGTACAGCTGTTCTTGGCTTGCTTTCTTTTTGTAACTTCTTTTCAAAGAAAACATACTTCTGAAAAAAAGTGTGTGTGTGTGTATGTGTGTATACACACTAATATATATATATATATATGTATACACACACAGACACACACATACACACACACATATATATATATATATATATATATCCATTGAAATCACTAATACACACATCTTTCTGTGTTATTTCTGGCTCCTTGTAATAAATTAGGTGAGAGTCTAAACTACCAAAACTACATTAAGATTCCACTCCACATCCAAAGGTTTGATTTAAGAGAGACTTTGAGAATTAATGACCTGCAGTTGTGCATTTTAAACACAGGCTACTCTGTCAGAAAAGAGATGGAATAAATTGGTGCAGAGACATAAGGAAGAAAATAAAACCTTATCCCTTTATTTAGCAAGTCAACACCATGTCTCTGAATAAAGTCATTAAAAGGAGAATGATGTTTTAAGATCTGAGCTGGTGTGAAATCATCACACACCATTGAGAAGTCAAATAATGCCTACTAAATCGTTGTATGACTACAAAAAGATGGTTTAACTAGCGGTTCTGTGCACAGATATCTCTCAGGGCTGTGTAAGGACTAAGATATGTTTAAGTTTATATTCATCTTTGTTTTACAGGGTTCTGGACTAAGATATGTTTAAGTTTATATTCATCTTTGTTTTACAGGGTTCCTGCTACAAATGTAGCACAGTAACTATAGAATTGAATTCTTAAAACCTTTTTAATAGGTGTGTCCAAGTAAAGAAAAGGAAATTAAGTGAGATTTGCCTAAAGTTACACAATTATTACTTACATGGGAAAATATAATTTGAATCCGTTTGTGTGTGTGTGTGTGTGTGTGTGTGTGTGTGTGTGTGTGTGTGTGTGAATGCAGGTACTTGTATAGTCCTGAAGAGGTCAGAATCTCTGTAGGTAGAGATATAAACAATTGTGGGCCATTCCTTGTAGGTGCTGGGAACTAAACTCTGGTTCTCAGCCAAAACAATGAATGTTCTTAAACCTCTGAGGCATTTCTCTACCCTGTTAACTCTTGTTTGAATAATTCTTTTCTTGCTCTGTTGTTTCACTAAGTCAGCTCCTGTGATCATCTTAAGACCCAAGTAACATCAGACTATAAGTACATGATTAATATTGTATCAACATTCTGGATGTTCTGTTTGTTGGGCATAAGGCACCCTATGTCCATGGTCTTTAAAGCACCTGGTGATGGTGGCATCAATCACCAATTACTATATTCATTATCCTAGGAGGTGAGAGATGAGAGAGGCAGAGAGTGTGGATGTCTTCCATGTCTCTTGCTTGTACTTACCAGTCAGATCTTATCCATGTGCTCTCCATTAAGTGCGGTAAGCCTTAAGATGAAATCTCCCTTGGGATTCATGGAGAGGAGGGCAGAGTTTGCTACATAATCACAGTGTGTCAACACTGAGGTCTAATACACATCAATGTGATTCTTCACTAAACTGTGGTTATTCTGCATCTGAATGCATCCCTGTTCTAGTTTCTTTTAAATAAAATATCCAAAAATTGACACGGGGAGGGGGGGAGGTTATTGGGCTTGTAATTTCAGATTGTATTCTTCACTGAAGATAAATCACCTCCACAATCAAGAACAAAGAGCATAAAATCATTACTGCTTGCTTGCTCTTAGCTAGTTTCCTGCTCTCTGTTCAGGACCTCTTGACTGGGGAATGGTGGCACCCACAATCAATAGGCTGAGTCTCCCTACATCAATTAGCAATCAAGACAATCCCCTACAGGCAAGCCCACAGGCCAGTCTAATCTAGATAATTGCTTATTTGGAATGCCTTCCCAGTTATTCTAGATTGTGTTAAGAAGACCAGCATAAGCACTTTCTTTGTAAAGCAACATAAAATGTCATAGGCTTTATTTTCAGATACTTCAGTAATAATAGTACCTAAGTAAGCAATATAGATACATAAATATCTCCTTCATCCTTTATGATTGTGACTATTCAAAACTTATTATTAACTATACATGCAATAATATTATATTTTCTCTTTCAAGATTCTGAAGTTAAGATAAAGATTAACTTTGTTCCCTATTGTCCAATTTCTAGAACATAGAAGGATGAACAATAGATACTTACATATTATTAGTATAATTATTCTTTTTCAATATAAGATACCTCGCTGTCATAAACTGTGTACTTTTCATCTGCTGTATATTATTACTTAATTAGCCTTGCATTTTTTACATTTTTATGAAAATCCAATTCATATTGTTAAAATTTGTTGATGATATGTAATGGCACATTTATTTTTACATTTAATCTTACTAAATTATGGGGTCTGGGCTTATTTCATTTCTTATTAGGAACCTTTCATTAACCCAGTAAGCCATGTGTCAATTTTTAGTTAGATATTTGTTATGGGAAAGGGTGTGTACTGAGTGTCATTCTGAAAAGAACAAGTAGGGTTTAGTGAATGCTCTGTTCCTTTAATGAAATCTTCCCCAAACATCCTTTAGACAAACAATGAATATTTAATACTTCTCAATGAATATTGGTCCAAAGACTGGAGTGATATTTAGCTTATTCCTAAAATGCTAAAATGAAAATAATTAAGGGTTATTCTAGTTTGTTTTCTGTTGCTGTGATAAAACACTCTGACTAAAAGCAAGTTGCAAGGAAATAGTTACATTTCCAGCTCACAGAGAGGAGTAAGGGCAGGAGCTTGCTGGTTTGCTCATTGGCTAATGCTCAGCTACCTTTCTTAGTCTAGATGCACAAGCCTAGGAGTGGTGCCCCATACAGTGACTGATGTCTCCCACATAAATCATCAACAGGGACAGTCAGGGCCTGACCACATGCTACTTTGAAGAGAAGATTCTTCAAATGAGGTTTCACTATCCCCAGTGACTCTAGGTTGTTATCTCGTTAACAATAAACTAATCAGGACAGCAGCCTACTGTCCATAAGGAGAAGCTACATCCTGTGCAGTGTGAATTTCCATTGAACTAAGTTATACCCTCAATCTATTTTACCCTTCTTTGTTGTTTCTTTAAATAGACGTGTAAGAATTAACCAGCATTGTTTCTGGCATCTCAGAAATGAATTGCAAACAGAAAGTTAATAATGTACCCAGCTTTTACAATGTGGCAGGGAGTTTCTTGGCTTTTTGGTTAAAAGTATGTGACCTTTTGATTTCTTTCTTGAATAATGGAAGAACTGATATTTACTTCAAGTAGTGCTTATAAGGACAAAACAAAAATGGATGCAAAAGATGTCACACATGGTGTTCGTTGTTTATGTAACAGCCACTGTTAAATCAGAGCCACCAGTTTGACATATTCCTTCATAAAACATACTAAAATTGTGCAATAATTAAAAAGTTCACAGTGGACATAAAATAGAAAATACAGAGGAAAATGAGGTATCTCTTAAAAATTCCAGAGAAGGTAGCAAGTATTCCTAAGCAAAAGGAATTCGCAATTAATTTCAAGTGGGAGAATAGGACCATCCAGTCCTGCAAATGCTCAGAAAGGGAAGGTGCCAAAACACAAGTGGTTTCTGTTTTCATAACTTAAACTGAAAAGTTAACTATGCATTACTAATGAATACATGCAAGAACGTTGTAATCATGGATGTTCTAATTCCATAACATAAAAAACTAAAGCTTCTAGCTCCCTCTCTCCATTTTCTGGAAAGGGGAAGAGAGGAAAGCACATGGGACTATGAAGATTGAGTCAGGGGAGGAATAGACAAAGAGAGAGAGAGAGAGAGAGAGAGAGAGAGAGAGAGAGAGAGAGAGAGAGAGCTCATAAAAGGAGCCATTATAGGTTTGATGAGAAAACTGACTCTAGAGAAATGTCCAGAGACCTACAAGACTGACCCCAACTAACAATCTGAGCAACACGGCAAAGGCTACCGTAAATGCCCTTCCCAGATACCGAATGAGTGACCCACACACACACTATGCACATTGCCTGTGTGAACTGCTTTTGCAGGGGTAAAGGTGGGGCAAGTACAAGAGGGAACCAGATACACCCATTTGGTCCAGCAACAGGATATCTGTAGTCAATAGCTTGAGTCAGAACGAGTCAGCAGAATGATATCCAGGAACAGAGGGTCCTTGAAGCATCTTTTCGGGACCACCAGAGTGCTGAAATAATCATAACAAATTCCTTGTACCCGTTCCAAATAAACAACTCTGCCCCGGGCTGACCCAAGCTGCCTTATTTGAATGGACCAATGAAATCCCTGTAACCATGCATCTGCTTCTGTAAACCCGCTTTTTGCTGCCCAAACCTTATATAATCCTCTGAAGTTTTGGCCTCTGAAGCTCAGTCCTCTCCCCAAGGACTGAAGCGTCCACAGTTACCTGTGTGATCAATAAACAGCCTCTTGTGCTTGCATCCAGTGGACTGGTGTAGTCTCTTGGGGTTAAGGGGCTCCTCCGAATGACCCTACCGGTTTAGGTCTTTCATGAGATTGATGACTAATTTATCCACCATCATAGAGCCCTCATCTAGTAGCTGATGGAAACAGAAGCAGACACCCACAGCTAAACACACTGAGCTGAACTAGAACCCAGATGCAGAGAGGGAGGAGTGATTAGAAAATAGGGTCAAGACCAGGCTTCAGAAAACCACAGAGACAGCTGACCTGAACAAGGAGGAGCTAATGGGAAACCAGCTGGGAAAACAGCATAGGACTGACTCAGACCCTCTGAATATGGGTCTCAGTTAGAAGGCCTGGGCAGTCTAAGGGACCTCTGACAGTGGAACCAGGATGTATCCTGGTGCACAAAAGGACTTTGGGAACACAATTCCTATAGAGGGATACTCCCTTAACCTAGAGGCAGGAGGGAGTTCGTATTCCAAATGACTTGACAGATTGTGCTGACCCCTCCTGGAAGGCACCAACCTCCCTGTGGAGTGGAGGGAGGAATGGGATGGGAGGGTAGTTGGGGGGCATGGGAGGAAGGGAGGGATGGGGAACTGGGATTAATATATAAATTAAGAAACACAAAAGGTTATCAGAGCTACTTAGAAACAACCAAAACAAACAAACAAACAAGCAAACAAAAGCAAAAGCAAAACAAAAAACCCCTGAAGCTTTATGTTACTACTCAGTTGGAAAGATGGCTAAGGAGGGAAAGTGCTCACCTTGCAAGCAAAAGGAACTGAATTCAATCTCCACAAAAGATGTTTTTAAAAAAATTCAGTCGTGGTTGAGCATGCTTGTGATCTGAGTTCTGAGCCAGCGGATCCCTGGGCTTTGCTACATAAGTCAGCCAGTGTGCTTCGTGAGTCTCAGGCCAGAAGGAGAGCTGTCTCAAAAAACAAGGTGGGAAACACATGCGAGACAGAGTATCAGAGGGTACCCAAGGATGCTCACACCTGAATGTGGACCTTTTACTACTTTACTGATGCACCTGGAGATGGTGTATCTCTGATGCACCTGAGAGATGCTGTTTCAGGAGGGTACGCAAGGCTGCCCTCTGTCCTCTGTAGCTTGCACCCTAATATGCATCTTTTACCATTTTACTGATGGACCTGGAGCAAGCGAGTGTTGTATATGGAGTAGAGAACAAACTTCTGCAAGTCATGCCTGTTCACTCTTAGTTTGAAGAGTAATCTTCTGCTTCCATGTCCCTATCCATCTACTGACATTTTCTCTTCTACTGCACATCACATTCTTTTCTCTTCTACTGCACATCTACTGCCTTGCCACATACTTTCTCAGAGATGTGACTATTGTGTTAGTTGTTCACCCTTGCTTAACTTCATTCCCTCAATCCTCAAATGTCCAGAATCTGACTACCTTTCAAGGCATACCTAATCATATCTTTCAAATTTGCTGTAGTCTGAATGGGAATCTTTCTGCTTTCAAGTTCTACATTGTTTTCTGATTTATTCTTTTACATTTATGGTTAACTAATAATACATGCACAAAAATGTGATGATAAATATATATTTTATAAACTCTGTCCCATGGAGCATTTAGTGTGCGGAGATGACATTTCTAGAAAGATTTGTATGAACACGTACATTTGGGGAACTGTAATGTTTCCCTAGTCCCTGTTTCTCAGAACCCCAAGACATCCCAAGAGGAACTCAAAATATTTAAAGCTTGTTTAACTATGAGATTATTAATTTTTTACTTATATGCCATTTTATCCCATGATATATTGATATTCTTGAAATCCTCTGGAGAAAACATTTGTGTCCAGCGGATTCTGGTTTGGTAATTCACCCAATTCAATATTAGAATCTTAATTTTTGGTTAACCCAATGCTCTCTGACTATGGGGTTTCAGTTGGATTTGTTAACCCCATAATTCCCTGGCTGTAAGGATTCCAGCTGGGTTTGTGAAAGGACACTTGGTCAAGTAGGAAGGATATTGAAGCAGGAACAAAATCTGAAGAGATTAGTAGGTGTCTTGATGGCAGTTATTAATAAATGACAGAGAGCAGCTAATCGGACTCCTTGTCACTGAGTCCTTCTGAAGGACTTGCTCCAGCTTCTGAAGAACCTCACTGACCCCCAGATTGTGATCAAATTTTCCTGTGTTCACAGGCTCCAGCCAAGTTACTGGTGGCTTTTACTGTTCCCTTACATGCTCAATGACTCTTTTATCTAAGTTTGTTTACATGAGAACAGATTGGACTACATTTATTTTTAAATTATTTGGTTTAGCATCTCAGGAGACTAAAACTGCATGTGCTTGGGTGTGTGCATGCACTATGGCACAGTTGGAAGGCAGGAGCCAATCTCAGGTGTAGTCCTCAGGACACCAACTCTCTCCCTGTGTTTTGAGACAGGCTCTCTCACCAGTCTAGAACTTGCTAATGTGGCTCCAAGCTCTATAAGACCAGGGATCTGCCTGATTCTACCCCAGGCTCACACAGAGATTAACTACCCTTCCACTTCTTTTACATGGGTTCTAGGAGGATTAAGATTATCCCTGTGATAGCAGTGCAAACATTTTAATAACTAAACTGCCACCCCAGCCATGATTCAAAATGAAAAGCTAAGAGTTTCATTGTTTGGTCCACTGATTCTACTTAAAGAAATTCCCTCAAGGAAATGGTTAATCCAATATATGATTGGTTTTCAACTTACATGTAGTCAAATGTGCACTTTGTAGTAACTAAACTTTTTGCTTTGTGTTTTATTCCCCCTGCCCCGGAACTAACAATATGTAGCATGGTACCCCACCTCAATCCTGACATGAGGCCCCAGATCTCAGATTCCCATCTGTTACAAGATCCCAAAGTCAAACAACTGATGTACTACAAAGGTTTTCCATTGTCAGTAGCTATATAGAAAAAGACACTAAATAAATCACACACAATTTTCAATATCTATTTATAAAATAAGCTGTGTATTAGATTATTTTACCCAACTATAGGTTTATTTAATTAGTCTATGCATATTTGAATGAGTCTACTCTAGGCTGTGATGGCGAGTAGATTAGGTATATATATATACAAAATGTAATTTAATTTATTATTACTATATATATATATATATATATGTGTGTGTGTGTGTGTGTGTGTGTGTGTGTGTGTGTGTGTGTGTGTGTGTGTGTGTGTGTGCCTTTCTGTGTGTTCAGAGCTCACAGAAGATGCTAAATATCCTAGAGATAGTTACAGGTGATTATCTGCCAACAAACATGAGAACTTGGCATAGAATTTGGGTCTTCCAAAACAGCAACAAATGCTCTTAGACACTGAGCCATCTCTCTAGATCCTACAGTAGACTTTTTGCTTACAATATTCCCAGTTACCAAGAGGTTTTTCAGATGTAACTCTACCATTAAGTAGCCTTGAATCTGTATGAAGTTTTGTTGGCTGCAGGAAGCAAGGATATTATTTTTAAAAGAGGAGTGGTGGGCAGATATGCAAAACCAGATTTTACCTTATTACACTGATATGCATGAGTTATCTCCATCAGCGGCTCGAAAATTCTCAGAAATTTACCTTTGTGAAAATTGTGCTACACAGTACTTAGATATCAGTAGTAGTATCTGCAGAATATCTTTGAGTACGCATGCCACTATGAAGATATTAATTATATCAAGGGTCTGAGAAAATTTCGATCAAAAGCTTCTGGTCCATAGAGATGTTGGAGGTGGATAAAGAATTTCTAGGTTTGAATAAAGTTAGGTGTCCTATCCCATGGAGAGCTGGTAGAGTTTCCAGCTGCAATGCATGTATTATTTCTTTAGGTATGCAGACACACAGTGGGCAGGATGCCATAGCAGGTAACACAGGCCGCCAATAAGGGGTGAGGCAGATATCATCATCTCACATCTGATGTAATATTGAAATAATATTATTTATTTCCTCATTACAATTGTAATTCTGATATAATCTTTTTTAGTCATTCATTACAAAAGAAAATTAAGAGCCTATTTCATAGTTTCATCCCTACTGGCCAGCTTTCATAGTGCCAGAAGGTGCAATGCAGGCTACCAGAAGATAAAAGATTTCATCAGTAATATCCAGCTGTGAAAACCTCATGCTACAATAGTGACTGACCTGAAAAGATAAGTCTACTGATGTAATAGTCACACAAGCACCATAGGAATAGACAATCACTTTTTGATTAGATTTGAATGCTAGTCCACAAGATGAAACCCATATCTGATACCGTTTTTGGTTGTCGAACCTATGGCTAGTAAGATAATAGATTCTAGGGGAAAAGTTACTGCTATTTTTCTGCTTGGTGAACACTAATAAACTAACCCCTAATGACTTACTCTTATAGCCATAGAACAATGCATCTCTCAACCGTCATCTTATTAGTAACAAATGTGGATGGACATAGAGACCTACAACTTGCCATGTTACAGAAAATAAGAGACTGTAGAATGTTCACCTGCAAAAGGGTCATCCATATCATCACATACCCATATTCTGAAAGCCTGGCAATTACTTCAGAAGAGGAAGCAGAAAGAGTGTAATAGCCAGACACAGTGGGGTCACTACAAAGAAAGAGAATTTTCTGGACACATCAGGGAAAATGTACATGTGAACTAACAGCATCTGCAACAGTATGCACAAAGACTTGTGCAAGCCCAAGCAAGACAAAATGTCATCGTGTAGAAGGGACTGAGTACAAATTTTCACCCCTAGCTGAGGTTCTAGGAGCAGGAAGGACATTCCTCTTGCCCTAAGACTGTGGTTCTGGTAAGTTTGCAAGTCTCTAGTGCAATGCCACATACACACATACACTATTCATAGCACCAATTAATCTTTTTGCTTTTCACTTCTGTTTTGCTTTGCTTTGTTTTGTAAGGACATAACGTTGGATAGATCCAGGAAGAGTTGAAGAAGGTAAGAATATGATTAAAGTGCACACTGTATGAAACTCTCAAAGACCTAATAAATAAGTACTTATTTCATCATCTGTCAGGACAAGGGAATATTATAAGGTCAGGCAAGGAGCCAGAGATATAGTTTAGCAGGTAGAAGTGCTTGCCACCAAAGCTAAAAACATGAGTTCATTTCCCAGAACCCACAAACCTACACAATCAAAAGAGAGATCTGACTTCTACAAGTTATACTCTGACCTCCACATATGAAGTGTGGTTATTATATATGCACAAATACACACACACACACACACACACACACACACACACACACACACACACACACACACATGGTTGGGAAGATGGAAGAAACAGTAAAATCACTCCTCAGCTATGTCATGCTATATTCTTGCTATGACTTTTGGTGACTAGTAGTTAGATCCCTAATAGGCAGCCAGATAGAGATACCATAGACAGGTGATAAAGATGGTGAATTTTAAAATAGTAGCTTATTCGTCATCCATATTAATTGAGGCAAAAGCCTGGTAGCTCAAAACAAAAGTCTGGTGGGACTTCTCTGTGGGAAGTAGGGCCCCTCTACTGATAGGACATGCAGACAAGTCCAAGGCTGGATCAGGACATGTTTATGCCAAAGCTGTTGGCTTACCATCTTCCCTACACTTTTGAAAACTGATCATGCCTAAATTAGTTGAGGAAACCTCTTAAAAGACCATTAAAATCCCCAGTCCTTAAAGAGAGACCAGATATCATTATCTTTTTAAATATTTTCCCTAGGTTTCTTTATTGATATAAAATAGTACATCTGTTCCCCTTTTTCTAAATCCATGAACCTCCTTTGCCCTGTGAATCCCAACACAGTCTCTGGGCATTTGTTCTCCTGGATATAGAAGGTCTTGTTTCCATTGCTTTCCTCTGTCTACTATGGCTGCTACATTGTTTCTGCCTTTACTTCTGCAGGATTTTCTGAGCAAGAGTGTAGAAATGACCAGAGTTTTCTTTCTATCACACATCAAGTACATGTGACATAAAGTGTATATCACATGCTGTCATTACAAGACTTATCCTGTGGCCCTGTAGGACTTCTGTCTTGAATTCTAACTTTAATATGTTCCTGAATTGTCTCAAGCTTTCATTGCCAATCCTTGCTGGCTCAGCTTGCTATTACAGCAAGTAAGGCATTTGGCCACTTTGTTTGCTTGTAGGTATTTCCCACTGAAACAACTGGGAGGAGCATTTTCTCATGCTCAGGGATGTCTCTAAGATTTGCTTTACCCTCTGTCTCTTTAAAATACTCCACTTTGATTTTGTCTATTAGCAAATGTCGTCAAGACAGGAGTTCTCAGAATTCATGATTTCTTAGCACAGATGGTGTTTTCCAAAGTGTTTGTCCATAGTGAACCTTGCCACATCACCCTGTTCATGGAATGTACTCAATAAACAGAGGAAATGAAGATATTACTACTTCCAAGTTAACATCCGGGGCATAACCTCATTTGGTATTAAAGTTGATTTCATTTGTCACTTAGTTATAGCAAACATTCTAAACCACAAATACATGCTTTGGGAATGGATGAGGGAGATAAATATCCAAATTATAGCTGCAACAAAAAATGGAAGATAATTTAAATTGCTCTAATTGTAGTCTATTTTTATAAAATTTTTGAGATGCTGGCTTGAGTATTTGGGAGGGATGTTCTGTATTTGTGGATGCAATTCAAACATTTTTAACCCGTTATGTATATTCTGTTTCAAACTATTCTCTTTTTAAAGGACCTTTATTTATTTATTTGTTCATTCATCCATTTTGGTATTTAATCATGGTGTGTGTGTGTGTGTGTGTGTGTGTGTGTGTGTGTGTGTGTGTGTATGTGTGTGTGTGTTCACTTATGCATGTAGTTGTATGTGTATGAATGTGATTGCATAAAAGCTATGAAGTACATATGGATTAAAAAGTAGACCTCTGACTTCCTGTCAGTGTTTCTTCATTTCTTCATTCTCATCATTGAGTACACCAGGTCAGCTGGTTCAGAGTCTCTTGTGCTCACCACCCATCTTACCATAGGAGTGTTAGGATTGCAGATATATGTATCACTTCACCTGATTTTACATGGGTTCTGGGGATCCACATGTAAATCCTCACATTTGTACAGTAGGCGTTTTACCCAGTGGCTTACCTCTTCCATCCCCTTTCAGTTTTTATATTTGGAAGTAGAGTCATTAGAAGTTGTTCCTTCTATGTAATATTTCCTGTCAACTTTCCTTTCAATATTGTTTCTCATCTCTTTCAAGTTCACATTGCCATTTTCACCACTCTCCTGTCTCATGAGTGGAATATTTTCTTTTTGCATTGGTGAACCCAGAACTCTTTAGAAAAACAAAACAGTTTGTGCCTAAATTCCAGATCACTCCATTTTAATGTGTCATTTAAACCAGTTTCACACACTTTGTTTTTCCAGAGACCTATGACAAATGGCATTAAAATGTGTTTGTTTCCTCATCACAATGTAAATTCTCTAAGCAACAGAAACATGCCTTATTAATACCTAAATCCATACTTAATACCACAACAACTGCTACCAATGCCAGTGCAACAGGCATTGAAATCTACATCCAAAACATTCTCAGAGGGAGGCAACATGGTCTTTGAAAATGGATAGGAAATACAGAATAATAAGCATATACATCGTGTCCATTACCCATTTCCCAAAAAAATGCATTTTAATTAAAGTATTATTTTAAATAAACCAGAGAACAATTCTGACAATCGCTTGTTAAATTTCCAGATGTGCCATCATGCTAAATTTATTCATCAATTTAAAAGTGGTATTGAAGAGTTAGACACAGACTCAAAATGTTTTCTTTCCCCTAAGACAGTGATTCTCTTTGTGCTCATCTCAAAAAAAAAAAAAAAAAAAATCAAACGTTACATTGGAGGATAAAAGAATGATTCTATAAAATTGTCTTACAAAATTAACTGCTTTCATTATCATATAGACAGTTTTCAAAAGATTTTGTTTTACAAGTTCAAGCCAAAACTCGTTTATTGGGAGTAAAGATGACAATAAGACTTTCATGTCAAAGCTTTACTGTATTTCAAGTCACAGTTTCGTGATATTAACAATTCCTATAAAAATGATATGAATGTTTTCAAAAGTTGCTTAGAGTCCTACAGACCCAAGCCTGGAAACTCTTCTTTAAACATTGAACAGATTGAAAGATAACATAGGAGATGGCTAAAGAAGTCTATCATCCATGTAAATGCTAGCTTCTCACTAAGGCTATGTGAGCAAATACCACTAACTGGCTACTTTAAAAAACAGAAGTATATTTTCTCACAATTCTGAAAGCTAGAAGTTCAATACTGAGGTATTCATTTCTTCTAAGGTCTCTGACCTTAAGTTGTAGACTGTACAGGCAGACATCTTTCTAGGGTGTCTACGTGTTCTTTCTTCTTTGTATGTGTCTGGGTTCTTCATTTCTTCATCTGAAATGGTCACCAATTACACACCATTAGGTGCCACTCTACAGCCTCATTTTATCTCTTTAAAATCTGTATCTACAAAGACATGTTGAGCTACTAGACGCAAAGGCTTCAGCATATGAGTCGGAGGAAGACATGATTCAGGAAATAACAGAGGATATGTTACTCCCCCACAAGTTGGTCTTCTTAGGGTACAGTAAGCTATCTGATAAACATATAGGAAAGAAGGGACCTGGGTAAAGTTATCTGTGGCAATCATCCTATGATTGCTTCTGTACTAGAGGACTTGAGCAGAGGTACAGGGAGACCCTGCGTGAATTAACAAAGAGGAAGCCACACCCTACACCAGAAAATGCTTTAATATAAAAAAGCAACAGTAACTTTTCCAGTTAGAAGTTGTGTGTGCTTTGAATTCTGTCATGAAGGCCCTATTCTAAACTTCAATCAGTCTCAAAATAAAATCCCAAGTTCTGTCTACAAACTCATTTAAACTTTAATTCCTTTGTACTAGCTAGAAACGCTTTGATCATCATTTTTTTTTCATTTTTTTGCTGTTAACTATAGTTACTAGACTGGGTTTTCAAAGCAAAATTTCCTTTCATGTTAATCATTAAACAGACTTAAGAACACTTCCTCTGCAATCTGTCACTTTGTGTCAATATCTCCATTAGATACAACTTCTTTTCTCTTATCTTCCACAGGCTAATGACCTACTTAGCTTGTGTTTGTTAATGATACATTGGAAGTTTTAGGGCTGGATCAGAAAACCTATTTGGCAGGTTCTAGTTAGTGTTGGGAAGCTCTGTTTGAAAGGGGAAGAAAATAATGCCATGGATGGATGGAGAGCTGGCAAATTATGAAATTTAATACACAGGTGACCATCATGATACTCAGTATGTACATGAAAAGTCTGGGCCATAAATATAAAAATGATTAAGTATGAGCTAAGGTAATATGTAGGGTTAAGGCTAATGACAAAACTAGCAGTCTCTCTCACCATGTCTTGGGCTTGCATGTACATTAAAGTGTGTTGTCCTACTATTGGGAAGACAGGAATATACCTAGTCTTTATAGTTGCTTTCCTTGCTCCTGCTGCTGGGGTTCTCCAAGCCTGAGGCAGATACCATTGTTACCCTTTCCAGATATTCTTATTTTCTTTTCCTGTTACTGTTATAAAATGCCATGACAAAAGCAACTCAGGGGTTAACAGTTTACTTCATTAAACCATAATTCAAGGATATAGTTTGTCATGGGAAGTCAAAGCAGTGGGATCTTGAATCAGCTGGTCATATTACATCCACCGTATAGAAGAGTACAATAGTATATTTTTTATAGAGTCCAGTCAAGGCAGTGGTGTTACCTACAGTGGGTAGGTCTTCATATCTCCACTTGCCTAATAAACATAAACCTGCCAAGAGTCTTATTTTTGAGTGGTTCTAAACTGTATCTCACCAAGTTGACAACTGGAAATAATTGTCATAAATGAAACATCTGTACAGAAGATGAGGATCAGGGACATAATAGAAAAATCACTGAAGGAAATGGAAACCTTAGAAACTGTAGCAGTTTTCCTCAACTTAAGAACTAGCATTGGTTAGACATTGGTCATAGGTAAAAGCACTTGTTGCTTAGTCTGATAACCCAAATTTGATCTCTAGAAAAACATGGAGAAGCAGAGAAGGAATTTCTACAATTTGTCCTCTGACCTTTATGTGGACACTTTAGTAAGCACACCCATAGACATGCACAATGTACTATTGACACACAAAATCAATAAATAAAATGAAAAAATTAAAAATAAGAAAAGAATAAACTAGCATTTCTCACAACAGTTCACGATTAATCTAATGGTTACAAAATTATGAATCAACAAGTATGTATATTTATAGCCAAAACATGTACTGGAAATTATGATCCTATTCTAAGAGGACATAATTACAAGGGCAATATTTATATGCCAACATCTTTGTTTTCCCCTCATAAAACTATTTTAAGTAACTTTAATTTTTAATTTTCACCAAGACACTAATCTAATCGCTTTTAACTAACTCATAAACAAATCCCCTTAAATCTAAAACATCAATACCCCAAGTTTTCAGAGGCAGCAGTCATCACGGAGGCAACAAAAAGCTCAAAGGAAATTATTCAAACTTTCTGCTCAAGAAAAAAGAGTCTGTAGAATCATTACATAAGGGATTTGGAGGAAGGTAGAAAATATTAAAGCCAGAGTGGATGAAAACAAGAAGGCGAGAGAAAAGCAGAAATGACTAGGGTGGATAACTACAGCACAATAAAGCAATTCACACCAAGGAAATAATCTGCCAGGAAGTTAACCAAACCTGTGAATACCTGCATGCACATGTTTGTGGGGGAGGTGGGGGAATCTTAACTTCTTTTCGTGTTGCTATGACAAAATACTCTTGACAAATGCAAGTCAGTGAAGAAGGGCTCACTTTAACTTACAGTTTAGAATACAGTTCATGGTCATGGGGAAATCAAGGGAGAGAGAGCTTGAAGCAGCTGGCCGCATCTCATCCATGTTAAAGAAACAGAGAATGAATACCTGGATTACCATCTCACTTTCTCTAGTTTCCACAGTGCCCCAGGAACTGTTCCCACTCATAGTCAAAATGTACTTTTCCATGCCAATTAACATAAACAAACTAATCCCCGGAGGCATGCCTAAAGGCTCATCTCCATGGCCATTCTAGATTTTGTCAAGTGTACCATTAATACTAACAATCACACGGGAGGAAAACAAATGAGGAGGACAGATGCAGGACAGTAAGCTAATGATAACCACTTATTAAAATGGCTCAGTATTTCCTGCAGGTGAACAGCCTCAGAGGCTTTGTTTGTTTCTATTTCCTGGGCAAAGTATCTGATTGCAATGGCAGAATTAGCAATGTCCAGAAAAGAAGGGAACATATGCAAAGATTCACATAAAGTATAAATTTGACATCTATAACATAGATGACTTACCCATAGAGATAAAATACATCTATAAAATAATTCTATTTGGCTGTAGATATGGTTTGGGAGTTAAGAGTGGTTACTGCTTTTGCAGAAGACATGGGCTCAGTTCCCAGCGCACTTGTTGGGTAGCTCGCAATCACCTGTTACCCCACCTACAAGGAATCTGCTGCCCTCTTTTGGTTTCCATAGCACACACACTCATAGACATAATGCCCACATATAGGCAGAAAGACAGGCATACATAATTAAAACTAAAATAAATATCTTTGAAATGAGATGTTTACATGAAAACATATTATATGTACAATGTATGAAGGATCTATATACTTTACAGGTGTATTTTCTAAATGAAAATAAAATGCATAATTGACTTTTGATGATTTGTTTAAATAAAATCTTTGAAAAATTACGAAAATGACAGTTGACAATCCAGATATAATGCACATATCAGACTAATACATTCATAGGTAAATACTATGCAATCACTGCCAGACATTATAGAGATTCAAACCCATAGATTTTTGATAGTTTTCTGAGTATAAACTGCTATGTACATAGATTCTATATTGAATTAATCTATCTTCTAGGCATTATTACGGGATTTTTCTGTACCATGGCACTCATAAAAATACATGAAGTTCAATGATAACTTGAGATTCAAATCTTTATATAATAAAGTATTAGATGGAATTCATAAAAGAGAGAATGCCACTAGTCTTATGTTTGAATTTAAAAAAAAAGAAGAATGATACTCAAGATGATTGCCTTTTGCTCATGGTGTGCAGTTAAAGCTGGAGGTAGAATAATGTTATCAACTTCAGATGGGCTTCAAAACAACTCTATCTACTTATTAAAATTATGTCTCCTGGCGGTGTTCATATCAAATGCACTTTCGAAGGGAGAATTGGAGGACCAATGAGATAATTCAGTGAACCTCTTACATACTTTTCTATTGTTGTGGCAAAACACCGTGGCCAAGACAAGTTGCAGTACAGTTTAATGGGGTCCTACAGTTCCAGAGGGTGAGTTATGACCAACATCGAGGGTGACTTGGCAGCAGGCAGTTCAGCACAACACTGGAACTGTAGCGGACAGTTTGCATCCTTATCCACAAATAAGAAGCAGAGAAAGCCGACCTAAATGATATACCTCCTCCAACAAGGTCACACCCCTGACCCTTCCCAAATAAGTCCACCAATTGGGGACCACGTATTGAAACTCCGGAGCTTCTGGGGGCCATTCTTATTCAAAACAGGAGAGCAGATAAAGATACTTGCAGACAAGCCTGATGATCTGAGTTCTGATACGGAATTTCTGTCATCCAGCCAATAGAGAGCAGCATTTTGGTTTAATGGGCGGGGTTTTCATAGGGAATGGGCATGGCTGAATGAAAAGAAGGAGCCTAGGGATGCAAGACCGTTTTGGACCTAGGAAGCAAGAGCGGCTGAGGACATAGCAGCTTGGTGGCCCAGTTAATATTCTCCGTTTCATTTTGTGGTAACTGTGCACAGATTTTGCTTGAAAATGAATGGTAAAGCAATTCTTTGGTTCCCTTCATTGGATTTCAATAGCTGGGACTCACATGGTGAAAAGAAAGACTCATACAAGTCGCCTTTTGATGTTGATTTGTGTTCTTTGATATACCAACTCTTGTATGCACAGGTACATACAAAATTTTAAAAAGAAAGTTTTAAGAAATCATTTTTACTTATGTGTATGCATATGCATATGTGTGAATGTATGCTACATGAGTGCAGGTCCCTAAGTTAGCTAAAAGAAGGCATTGCATCCCCTGATGCTGGAGTTACACTTGGTCACATACACCTCTCCTGGGTCCCGGGCACTGAACTGAAGTCCTGTTGAAAAGCAGCAAGTACTTTTATCCACTGTGGCATCTCTTAAGCCCCCTGCTTCACTTTTTAATAAAGGACTCAATTGTCCGGAGATCATTTAGAAGATATGTGATAAGCACTGTCAATTCATGTGCAAAAAGAAAAAAAATGAAGGAAAATTCAAGTTAATGACTGTTACGTTTAGTATGTGTGATAAATCCTTCATCTGTAGAGAGATTTTTTTTTCCAATAGAAAGCCAAGTCTCTTCTTGTTACTACTGTATGTTCAGTGAGTACAGAGAAAACACAGGGTTGAAGAGGCAGCTGTGTGCAGGGAATATTTATTCTTTTGATTCTAGCTGGGACCTGAACTCTTGAAGCAGTAATGGGTTCACAGTTATTTGTCAGCATTCTTTCACTTTGCCCTTCCAGGAGCATTTTTACCACATCTAAGAGAAGAGCTTGCAGCAGTAGTTTCTCTTCTATGAAGTCCATGCAATTTGGAACAAAATCTTAAACATTGACAACACTTTCATGCTCTGGTCAAGGGGACCATGTTGAATAATAAAGTAATTGAAGTGTCGGCACTGGAATACATGCACCTCTAAGCAATCTTATTAATTGGACTTGTAGGATAACTTTACTATCTTTACAGGAAAAAAGAGCCAAGGCAATTTAATAACTCATTTGTATTTTATAACACAATTAGAAAAAACAAAACTTAAATGATGCTAGGGTTTAAAAGCTGTAAAAAGAAAGATAAATATCCCCAGTAATTCTAATTCCTCCCACTGGGAACCATTACACACACACACACAAAGGCTTCAAACCTATAAAAAGGAATAGATTTTGCTTTGGTTTTTATTTCCTTTGTATGTGTGTAGATGAGTGTGTTTATTTGCCTTAGTTTCAGTTATGAGCTTGCCACACCTGGGAAGACATAGTCTCAATTCAGAAATTTCCTCCATTGGATAATGTCTGTAGGGCATTATTTTTGATTGCTGATTTATGTAAGGGTTTGGTTCACACTGAAACATGCCATCCATGTTTCAGAACTGAACAAGAAAAATAGCTGAGCAAGCCAGAGGGAAAAATATCTCTCTACAAATGGAGGATTTATCACACATACTAAATATAACAGTCATTAACTTGAGTTTTCCTGACCATCTACAAGTTGTTAGTGAACTGTGTTCCCAATACCCACCCAAAACGGTAGACACGTACTTTAAACAATTAGATTTCAATGGGTTACATAAGATCGGGATGGCAGTTTGCAGATCTTACAATATCTACTTTATAATAGAAACATAAACAATGTAGATACATGTTTATATTTTGTTTCCCAACAAAATTCTTCTCTCAGAAACGTCATATATGTTAAATCCTGTTAATAAAAAATGACTTTAGTCACTGTCATAAACAAAGTCTGAAAAATGTGTCCAAGTCATAAACAAATGAGAATTTGTTGACAGCTGTCAATAATGTTCATTCCTGTTTGCTCCTAACTCAGTGGGGCTGAAGGTGGCATGTTTTAGTCACTTTTCCTGTTGGTGTGATAAAACAGCCTGACAGAAGCCGTCTAAGGGAGAAAAGGTCTGTTTTGGTGTAGGCTATGTTCCAGATGGACGGATAGGCACAGCAGCAAGAGCATGAGGTAGCTAGTCACATGTCACCTGCAGTCAGGAAGAAGGAGGCTCTGAATTCATGCTAGTACTCAGATCACTTTCTCCATTTTATGCTGTCCATGATGCTATGCTAAGTCCAGGGAATAATTGCCCCATTGCCAAGATGTGTCTCCTCGCATTAATTAACCTCCACAGTCAAGCTCACAGGCTTGTTTTCCAAGTGAATCTGGATTCTGTCAAGTTGACAGCACAAAGCATCGTATGTGCTGACCTTTGATGATATCGACCTTTCTAGTTTGCGATGAAGATCATAAATCCTACAGTGGGCAATCTGAGTTTCGTGAATCAACCCACATTAGTGTATCTCTCATAACTCTGTGTACCATGCCTGGTTCTATGAATACAGCTTATAATTCAGCTGTGTGAACATTACTGAACAAGGCTGTGTGGTCAGCATCCAGCAGAAATTTCAATACACTGCACCTAAATTTCAGTTCCAAAAGTCACACTTTTTATGTACAACTACCCACACTGGATCTGCTTTGAGCCACTGAGACAAATTGGTCATACATACATACATACATATATAGTGTGTGTGTATATGTATGTATATGTGTATGTGTATATATGCATATATATATATCCATTTATCTTTGATCTCATATGGTTAAGTGATGAGACAAATTAAGTAATAATAAAGATTGATTGAATAGCATAAGTAAGGGGAGTATAATTGGTTTTTTTTTTTAACAGTATAGCACTGGCTGTACCTTTTTATACAGTCTGTAAGTCAAACAATAAACAAAACATTAACAAAACTAGCCATGATCAGAAACCATTATGTTTGGTTCCATCTGTTGGGGTTTTAATTGAAATGTACTCCGTAGGCCCGTGTGATCTCCAGCTTATGGAGCTGTTGGATAGGTTATGGACTCTTTTGGATTACTGAGGATTACTTCCTCAGTAGAGGAAGTGGTTACTGGGGATGACCTTGAGGCAGCTGTTTATCATGTCCCCACTTCTTGTTTACTATCTGCTTCCAGAGTGAAGATGCAATGCTGTCAATCATCTGTCTGCTCCCCACATGCAGCCATTGGATGCTACCCTCTGGAACTGTGAGGCATGATCAACTCTTTTCCCCTTAAGCTGCTTTTGTCAGGGTATTTTACGATAGCAACAGAAAAACAACTAGAACGTGCTCACAAATGTTTCGCTAGTGCGGAGTGCTATTAACATTTGACATCTAATATTTTAATGTATGCATTTCTTTTACCTACCCCTTGTGAAGCAAGAGTCTTACTTCCTTGTTAAACAGATCCTGTGCAAATGAATTTAAACAACTTAGAACTATTCAGGACAGCGGCCCATTTGTTCACTAAAGGGGGAACTATTTTATTTATCCACCCATAGAAGAACTAGACTGCCTTGTTTCCCCTTTTATTACACATCAGAGAAATAAAATATGGTGGTATCCTTTTGGCTGTCCTGAATATGTTCATTTTTTCCCTTATTTTTAATTGTCCCTTATTTTCTTTTTTTGGAGTTTCTAAAAAAAAATTAATTGTACATATATCTGCAGGGGGTAGAGATAGGGTATGTGTGCATTTTGGAGCATACATATTCACATATTAGATATGCGTACTATGGAGGCAAACAGCTAGATTTCCTGGAGCTCGAGTTACAGGTGGTAATGAGCCACTGAACATGGGTGATGGGAAGCAAACTTGTGTTCTCTACAGTTTCAAATCTTAAACGTCGAAACTCTTCTCCATCCCTTGGTTTGTGGTTTCTGTATGTGCTAGTTTCATTTTATTTTGGCATTGATCTTATTATTTCATTGATTATTAATTATCAGTGACGCCAAGTATTTTATTTAGAAAGACGTTAAGGGCTGGGGAGATGGCTCAGTGGCTAAAACTCTTGGCACTCAAGCAGGAGGACCACTGTTTGAATATTAGGACCTGCATAAAAGCCAGGTAGGCATGACGGCCTGGCCATAATGCCAAAGAACAAAAGGTAGAGATGGGAAATCTCCAGGAAGAATTGACTACCAAAATTGGTAAGTTCTGGGTTCACCAAGACACCTTGTCTCAGTAAATACAGTAGCAATCAATGGAGAAAGTCCCCCAGCTTCATCCTCTGGCTTACACAACACACACAGACAAACATTCCCACTACCACACATGCATGCACAAAGGAAAACAGACAGCAAATACAAATTGAATAACCATATCTCTGGGCACATGCATTCACAAGGTTGTTGTAGGGAAAAGAATGGGTCACACATCTTTGCAATCACTACACAAATTAAGCCACATATTTGTGTTTACCATGTGTCCTACACACTGCTGAAATCTCTGACATGTATTTGCATTTCCCTGAGGTAAAATACTCCTACCACCAATAATCACATTATTAGAAAGGAAACAATAATATCCAAAGACACGGGATACTGTTTTATACTGTTTTGTTCATGTACAATTTTACCTGGCCCTCACCTCTGCTATCCAATTAGTGTTCAACTATTATCAATTTCTCTCATCCACTGAACCTCTGAGTTGAAAGGGGTGTGTGGTGTGTGTGTGTGTGTGTGTGTGTGTGTGTGTGTGTGTGTGTGTGTGTGTGTGTTTGTCTGAATCACTCAATGCAGATCTGATGTGAGTAGATGTGTGAAAAGACTCTTTAGAGTTTAAATGCAAATACAACATAGCAATGAGTGTTAGATACTGAACATTTTATTACATTAACACAGCCAGTGTCACCATGCAAACTGGATGAGACAGTCACACCCAGGACCCCATAGGCCATTCCTCTTCTTCTGAACTGATGTTTTTGACTTAATTTGGAAGGAAAAAATACATTAAAAATAAATGACTCCCAAGGATCTTCATGTCTATTAATACAAATGGACATGGATAGACTTTCTATTGACTGTGTGGGTGATATTAGCTCCATTGAAAACCTCAGTGATCTAATTTAAAGACAAAATTGAATAAGACTCTCTTCAAAATGCAATAGGCAGCATCACAATCACAAACAGGTTGATTTTTAGACAGCTGCCAGCCATGCTCCTTTTCCAGTGGGGCCCTTTATTTACATCTCCCTCAGGACAGCATGCTTCTTGACATTTCTCAAGACATACTCCCATAGAACGAGATGGTACTTACTACAGGACCTTTTTACATGGTTTCGAAATTGATTTTTTATTATGCAATTAATGTCAATGTATATTTTACTAGCATATATCAATTATATATAAAGTGATTTTATGATGATACTTAAAAATATTATTTATTCATATTATATATGTCTCCCTGGGAGGGGCTGTTTAAGAGGGCATCAGATCCTATGCCGCTGAATTTACAGGTGGTGGTGAGACACTTGAAGAAGGTTCTGGGGAAGAATTTTGGTACTCTGTAAGAATGGCAAGCACTCCTTATGCTGGATTGCCATACCAGTCCTAATATAGCATCTTCACTCTTAACATGAAGTATTAGGCCATAGTTACCAATTACCCTTTGTTCGTCCCCTCTCACTCTCATCATTCAGCTTTTGCCCAGCTAACCCCTTTATCTGTTACATCTCTTTTTGTGGTTGTTTTTGATACAGTGAGTTTAAGGAAGGTGTTTTGTTGGTGTTGTTTTTTGTTTATGCAAGTGAACACCCATCTTATTCATAAATGAGTTAGGAAACAAAATTGCACATTTGTATACATTCCTGCTATTTGACATAATTGTGCTTTGAGAAAGTTTAGCCTCTGGAAAGTTCCTTAAATAATGTGGCTCATTAACAATTGACCAGAGCTCTTCGACTCCAACAACAAATCACACTGCAAGGTTGTTGGGTGTTTTTTTTTCTTCCACATTTAATTGAAAATCTCATTTATTTTTAAGAGAGATCATCCATTGATCTCATTTGGCATATCTCTTTGTGTATATTTCCTGCAGTTAAAGCTAAACTCTGCCCTTTGATAATGCTCACAAAATTATATATGACAGGACTGAGGCAGCTCCTTGTTGGCGAGCTAGAACTTGCTTGGTGAATGAATATTTTTAAGCTGCTTTGAAGTCCTGAATATGAAAATAGAATTAAAATGTGATTACTGTCACTATAGACCTGCCAAATTTGTTAATGAGGCAATATTCTTTATTTTGTTTTGAGCTAAATTTCAGGGCTGTTTTACAAACAGTACACGGTAATAATTAACACATAAACTAAGCTCAGCTTTATGATGTGGATACTTTTTATGAAGATTTATGCAAAGATTTTCCCTAGTGTTAGAGAGAAATCAAATTTTACAGTTTCAACTCTTTCACTTATTTAGTATAGATCTGCAGAATAGATAACATATAGGCGAGTAAACTCCATACAGAATCTATATGATCACTTATATTGTATTCTATGGCAAAATACTTTATGTGGTGGTATCTGTCCTTTAGAACAGGGTTTCAATCCCTGTTATATACAATCCCATGGTATAATATAATATAATATCACCTTAGGCTTTATTAATCCTAAATTCTCTCAATTCATCTTTTAGTGTGTGTGATAGAGGGAGAGACAGACAGAGAGAGAGAGAGAGAGAGAGAGAGAGAGAGAGAGAGAGAGAGAGAGAGAGAGAGAGAGAGAGAGAGAGAAAGTCTTCTGAGTGCAGAACCTATGGAATCCAGTCAAGACCACTTGGAGTTTGAGTTGCAGGATATTGTGAGCATCCCAAAGTAGATGCTGGGAATTGAACTATGGCACTCTAAAACAGCAGGACTTTTTTCTTTCTGTTTTTAACTGCTGAGCCATCTCTCCAGACCCAGCTCTTCTTACCTAATTTAAAAGAGACCCCTGTCCAAGAGCTTGCAGTGGTACCTATTAATATTATATTTAAAATTTCCTGTCACACATCTATATCATTATATGTCAGATCATTTCCACATCTTCAGTTTATCATCTTACTAAACCAATTATAAATTATATTTTCTCTCTTTCCATCAAATATTTCAATGTTCACAAAGACTCAAATGACCGCTCAGCAGTAATGACTTTTACTATAGCATATGAACTGTGCTCATTAAGGATCGAATACAGAATGGACCCAGGGCTCAAATGTTGAAGACTTTTTCACAGATGGTGGAAATACTGAGAGATAGTTGGCTCAAAATAGGCTACCCCCAAACATGGGTTAATACATGGATGAGGGAGCTTTTAGGAGTCAGGATTGGGTTGAAGGGAGTCAGTCATTGACTGTATGCTTTTGTTTTGTTTTGTTCATGGACCTTTCCTTCACATTTCTATATCCCTGCTGCCTTAAGGTGAGCATCTTTCTTACACAATGCCCATCTGCCATGATTCTTCCATCTTGCTATAGGCCTAAAAGCAAAAAAGCCAAGTGGGCTAAAATGAATGAAAATGAAAAAGTGAGCCAACACAGCCGCTCCCTCCCTGGAGGTTCTTATACCAGGAACTTTGTTATAGTGATGCAGGTGACTAAACTGATGCTAAATGTCTTGGTCCTCACCACAAGTAAATCTTTGATTCTTGCACTTTGATGTCATTTAAGAAACAGGCAAGCTGAAATCCGCTTGCATTTTTATTTCGGGGAAAGGTACACCACAAATTGAAAGATACTAATTTCCATTCCTCTCATCTCCTGAAATCCCTTGGAGACTTCTAAGTTAATAGTTTTAGAAGAGTTCAGATAAATTGGTTGTGTAGGCTTATAATGTAGTGCTAAAGAGAAATGGAGGTATTCATGAGAAAATACAAATAATAGTAATAACAAAGGCAGTATATGGAGCAGAAAATGAGCGAAATTACAAAAATACTAATCATCTTTCTTCATATCAAATTGCTGGCACAAACTACCTGCAGGCAGGGTCTGTATCTTATGGTCGTTAGTACACACAACCTTCTTGTACCTGTGCTAAGTGTTTGACAAATGCATGTTAATTTGAATTTCATAGTCAAGGAGCAAGAAAGAGTGGGTCAAATACAGTAAAAACAACTTAACTTATGAAGTCGTCTACTATTGAGTCATGTTTTACATCCAAGATATAAGCAAATTCATCTCTATCTGAGGAACCTTTTTTTTTTTAAAACTGCTGACTCTTAGTAAAGTGAATCAGACACCTTAGTGTTAATCTTACTCCCTTCATATAAGAACACAACATGGATTTGTGTTAGAAAATAAAAAAAATTCTGATTTAAGTATATTGTGCTTTTAAATTACACACACACACACACATATATATGTATATATATTTATATATATCACAATGTGTGAGCATATTCATTTTGAGGCCAGTGACCACAGAGGGCAGATGAAGGTGACAGATCCCCTCAAGCTGGAGCTTCAATCTTGTAAATAGCCCAACATCAGTACTAGAAATCTAACTGGGGTCTTCTGAAAGAGCAGCCCCACTGACCCAGAGCCCCCACCCCAAGATGTTCACTACAGTACAGCTGAGCCTCCCTTCTATATGTTCACTGCAGCACAGTTGGGCACCCCTCCAGATGCTCACTGCAGCACAGTAGAACCAACCCCAGATACTCACTGTATCACACATGAGTTACCCCATATGCTCACTGCAACACAGCTGAGTCACCCTTTCAGATGTTCACTGTGGCACAACTGAGACATCCCCAGCTGCTCCCTGTAATACAGCTGAGACACCCCCAGATGCTCATTCTTTTTCAAAGAAAGATTTTTACATTGGTGTATGTGTGTGTGTGTGTGTGTGTGTGTGTGTGTGTGTGTGTGTGTAAATGATGTACATATGTAGGTACTCATAGTGTCTTACCTGGAGTGCAAGAAACAATTTGCAGGTGTGAACTTTTTCTTCTTTTATCATGCCTGGGGAGGGGATCCAGGGGTTTGAACTCAAGTCATCAGGTTTGAGAGCAAGACTTACCCACTGAACCATTATTCTATTTTCTCCTCCCTTACTCAGGATGCCAAAACAAACAAATAAACAAACAAAGAAAAAGTTCATTCAACAACAAAATCAGCTTAGACTCTGCCAGGAGAGAAAATCCAGCCTACACTTTTCACCACATCAACAGGGCTGGGTTACCTATGACGTTTCAAGGCACTGTGTTATTAAAATGTTTGCAAATGTTTTCGTATTTGTGTTTTCAGTTTCTACACATCTTCATTTTTGTAAGTGGTGTTAGGAGGTTCCTGATTTCCTTCTACTTAAAATGTTTCTCACAGTCACAGTAAACGAGGGATTCTCTTTCAGTTGCTTTGTGTGGGATCTGGAGAGATGGCTCAGTGGGTAATAATTCTTGATGTTCTTGTAGAGGATGTAAGGTCAGGTCCAAGTGCCTTCCCTGCATGGTTCACAACTGCTTCCAACTGCAGCTCCCATGAGACCAGTTACTCTCTTCTTGTCTCCACAGGCACTGCACGCATGTGCACACACTCAAACAGACAAGCACACAGAGACACATAGAAATAAATAATACATGATACATGATATTGATCTTAAAAACATAATTTGTCTATTTTAAGTTTTCTAATATCTTTACTCATCTCAAAACTTTATACCATGAACCTATGAAAAGTCATGAAGGAAATTTATGTAATAAATTTAATCTAACTGTAAACAGATTTATTTTATTATTTTTAATCATGTGTCTTGTGAATTTTCATCCTAGTCACATATTAATTTTGAATATGTTATTCAGAGTCTAAGATTCCAGACATCTAAGATGACTTCCTAGAAACAGAGCAAAGAGAATATTGTGTGTGCTGCTGGAGATGGAATAGGGCTGAGATCAATGAGTAGAAGTTAGAAAGAAGTTCTTTCTGCCCATTGGCTGTATTTCAAAGTACAATGAACTTTCATAAAAGCCAGCAAGTTACCCGACACTAAATGTGGTTCAAGTAGAAACTGTAAGATAGCTTATCTTTGGGGCTATAATAAAGAGAATTTCTGCAGTGGGTATGACTTTGGGAAAAATGAACTCTACAAAGCTGCCCAACTCTAAAGTGATGAATCTGGTGTGACATATAACTGAACACCTTGAAAACAGAAATCAAAGCAACTAGAGGACATTCCTAGCCCTTGTCAATAGCTCACAGCAGTTGCCAGTTACATTCATAGTAAGGGAGGCAAAAGGGAGCTGTGACCAGCAGCCATGCTCATGGAGAGTGAACATAGGTCCGCTAAGGGTTTTGTTACCCATTGCTCCAGGCGGATGCTGGTGTTAGAATCAGGTGAGAGGTGAGCAGAGATAACCAGAAGGGCAACCTAGAAAATGATGTCAACTCCTTCCTTTTGCCCTTTTCTTTGGCTCCAACTTGAATGATAACTCTGTCCCACAGCCCCTTAGAGAGACTGCTTCACTCTGACAATTATAAATTTTCCCTGCAAGTGGAAATTGATGGTTGGAGAATGGAAGGTAGATTAGGGTGATGGAGAATTGATACACTGCCACCAAGATGAATGGTCAACCACAATTTTGCCAAGGACAAGCCCTGTATCTTGTCTTCATTATGGCTTGAAGGAATACATTCAAGTGTACATTCTCATTCACAAATGCAGGAATTGAGGAATATGTTGGAGATAAGGCTTTATTTGTCTGATTTTCAAAACACATAAGATCATTCTTTTTTCAAGTACTCCATAAAAAGTATGATACTTGAAGATGCTCATTTTCTTTTTCTTCTGACATGTCTGACATATTTTAATAAGCGTATCAGTTTGGGGTACATGTTTCTTGTAAGAGTCTTCCAGAGGCTTAAATGAAATGACAAACCTTGTAACTCTAGTGGACTCTCTTTAAGAAATGATCAAAGAACATTGTAATTATGGACATCTTCCTGTGTTTGCAAAACCTTATCCCATAAAACAATACAATAAGTTTTCTAAATGCTACACGCTTTTAGAATCTGTAGATTTTTGAGGACTAATCGTAGGTTTAAAGATGAAAACAAAAGCTTCAGGTGTTTTTCTTACCTGTAAAGGCAGCTGTGCTGAAAGCAAAACTTAATGCTAAGTTTTCTGTTTCTTGGAACCACACAGATGGCTCATACTGTTCTCTCAGGGGACCAAGATTTGGGTCCAGCACTCATTTCAGATGGCTCACAGAAACCTGTAACATTAACTCCATGGGAGCCAAAGCCCTTTCTGAGACTCCTAAGGTCCTTGCTGTCATGTGCATATGACACACACACAGATACACACACACCCTCCCACACATAATTAACATAATAATTTAAAAATATTTCTGGTTATAGTCTAGTGCCTTTTCTACATGAAACAAACATTTTTGATGACACGTATATCACCTGATATTTTAAGAGTTTACTTCCCTATTCAGCATAAAATATGTTATGGAAGAAGGAAGAAAGAACATGCCCTATGGTTATTCTATATGTTTAGCAAGTGTGCAATGGATGTTTTGTACTTTAAATTCATAAACACCTGACAACTATTTCATGAGCAGTTATTCTGTACCAGACACTCACTGTTCCATGTATCGAAGCATGGAGAGTTGTAGAAAGGAGAGGTCTCTATTCTCATGGGATTTTACTTTATGTAGGTAAGAAGGTAAACAGTAAACAAAACAATTAAGAAAAAAAGGTAATGGAGCAATGACTTATCCAAAAATTCAAATAACTACAAGGTTACATTACAAATGTTCCAGAAAACTCTCATGATCTATTTAAACTTTAGAGCACATGAGTCAGATATACAGACATAAGGAAAGAACATTTCATGTGCTACCACAATGTCTTTGTATGCACCACATATCTGGAATAGCTGCTCTGAGGATTATGTTAAATTTCGTGGGACTAAGGATAGGAGGTTTATAAAGAAAATGAGGTCTGGAAATATTTATAAAGAGTGTTGGGTGAGCTGGCAAGATGGCTCTGCGATCACAAGCCCTTGCTGCTCAACTTGGCAACCCGAGTCCAATTAAGAAACCTTCATAATGAAAGGAATTAAAAAGAAAAGAAGGAGAAAGAAATTTTCACAAGCTGTCCTCAGACTTTAACATACATGTACATGCATATGCATATATGAGCATTCACAGACACACACACACACACACACACACACACACACACACACACACACACTGGGGGAGGGACACAGACAAACACACAGAATGATTTTGTTTTTGCCAAAAAAGTGTAATTTGAATGTATGAAATGTGAAAGGGTAAGCAAATGAAGTATTTACATAACAAGATAGTGAGGTCTTTTAAAATAGCACTCTGGTATGAGGTGTTGTTTAGCTTCCCCCACCCCCGGGATAAAAGAAGATAAGGATGTCAATGATAGATAGCGATGGCTATTCTTGGTTGTCAACTTGATGACTTCCAGAATGAACTGCAAACCAAAAATGGAGAGCACACACCTGTGAGACACTATTTTTGCTTAGTTTGAAGTGGGTGAATCCACATCTCATCCAGACATGCCTGTTGTACCTTTCTTACTGTGTGTAAGACATTCAGTCTGGGCCAGACCTTCTCCTGGAAGTCTATGTACGGACATAGGAGAAAGAAGCTTTTGCTGCTTGCCTGCTTGCCCTCCCCTTGTTACGACATCAGTTCCTTCACTGGCACTACAGCCTACTTCTTCAGGGTTCCAAATTATACTGAAGATCAGCTGCACACTTTGAATTTCTGTTCACAACCAGACATTATTTGATTAGCTGGATTGTGGCATATATATATGTATATATATAAAATTAATATAAATTTGACTCAAATAAATAGTTTATAGATAGAGATCTTTATTCTATATGTTGTTATTCCAGAGAGCTCTAACACATAGACCAAAGTAAAATTCCACTCAAGTCCAATTTTGCAGATGAGTGATTTCAAGTATGAGCATTTACTTGCAGATGCTTGTGTTGGGGAACTCATGCACAGTCATCCCACTGATGCACATGCATCACTCCTGCATGGATAATGCCTTCTCCACAGCGGTATACACAGGGGATGTCCTTCACTTACCTTTCCACACTATATATCTGGCAGGGCCTCACAAGATCACAGGACCACCTACAGCTGGATCAGAACACTATAACTACTTCAAGGGGTGTTTAGGAAGAAGTGCTAGAATCTCATGTGAGAATCTGATACATCTCTCCACCCCCTCCTTCTATTGAAGAATGGCACAGGACTGATCTTTAAGGTTGCCTTTGAGCTAGACAATTCTTTGCAGGCGCTTCTAGATTGTGTCAAACAGACAATTAAAATCAACCATCACATAGGTATATCAAGAAGAGGGCAGATGTGTCCTTTCTTATGTTCTCCCTTATATGAAGCAACAGCTTTATTTGAAAATGAAGATACCAAAGAAAGAGAATGATGAGACAGTACTCGGTTCACTTCATTTTTGTTTCTCTCATCCAGAATGAGTTGACAGAATACACATATCAAGATATAATATTTTAAAAGTATATGTTCAGTATGAACAGCATTTCTACTGCTCTAGTAAGGAACAACATGCACAAGGTATGTGAACTAATTATTACATACAAAATAATGTTCTTACATTCGCTTTTGAAGCAAATATTACATAATATAAAGATAAATGGTAAAATATATCCAATATCTATTTATTTATAGTTATGTGCATATATGTGTCTGGGTGTGGGTAAGTTCATATATGAGTACAACACCCCAAGAGGTCAAAAAAGAGTGACAGATCCCTTGTGCTGGAGTTACAAATGGTTGTAAGTGGTCCAGCATGGGTGCTGGGTATGAATCTCTGCAGGAGCAGCTCAGTTTCTTAACCACTAAATCGTCTCTCTAGTCCCAGATTTCTTCTTTACTTAGAGAATGACATGAAGCAGCAAATTAATTCTTACTATTCACTACTGTGCATGCGGACCTGTGAGATTCTAGGAGTTTTTCTCTCTTCACTTTTCATCTCTTCACAAACGCTTTGGCATTACACATGTGTGCTGGTTGTATCTGGTTGGAAGTTCTGTGGATCGTAACTCTGAAATTCACAAGTAATTTGAACACTGAGCCATTTCCTCAGCCCCAAATGCCAAAGCTTCTCAAAGGCGGAAACAAGTTCAAAAGCAAAGTATCGGAAACTTTGTGGTCTGATCGCAAAGCTTTCCATCCAGGTTCAAAACTAGATGCCACAATAAATGTAAGATCTAAGTCTGAGGGCTATAGAAAATAATCTTTTCACACCACATTTTGTCTATTTATGTGCTCTTTATTGTTCTGTTTCTACTTTAATAACCCTGTCCTGCTTCTAATTCCCCATGTTTCTTCTCCATTTTTTTTCATTTCCTACACCACTCTTGTTTTTCCTATATTCTTATCCTCCTAAATATCTGTTTATTTCTGTCAGCTTTTCCCTCCAGTCATTATCGCTCTAGTCTCCTCTTCCCAAAACTCTCCTCCCACAGAGGTATGGAGTAAAAGATAAGAATTAGTGAGTTAGTTTTTCATCCACCAGGAGCACATTTCTAATCTAAGTTATAGAGGCAGAGCCATAGCCATGGTAACATGAGGTTCCAAGGCTGTAGAAGCAAAATTGCAACTAGACAGGGAGGGCACAGTGCCCAATGACAACTTTAAGACCGAGATCTATTGTTAGTACACTGGAAAATGAAGAATAGGCCTGCTTTAAGGTTAATGTGAGGTTAGCTTGGGACAGCACTTTCCTATCTACTGGCAGAAAGAACCCAGGACACTCTTGTTCTCTATGTCTTTGAGAGCTGTGGCTCAACAGCTTTAGACATGACTTAATTCTTGTCCTTGTTCATCTGTGAATGTCTCAGTAGAAGTTTCTTGGCCTGGAATCTAACTCTGACCAACTGTCTGCCAAAAAAGGCAACTGCAGGGGCCAGGCTTCTAAGTTTCTACAAAGACCTGGTTGAGAAAGTAGGGCTATTAATTCTGATTATTTTCTTGCTGGAATCATGCATTGTTAGAGGAGCCATCCACTATACCAGTGCATAGTGGAAAATGTGTCCAGTAAATGATTCATACACTGCTGGTGGTTGGGAGATGAGTCCCACCATACAGAGGGAATGCCAAGACTTCATAGGGAATTTACAGTAAGAACAGTGACTATTCATAAAGCAAATACTCCCAGCAACCTGTGTGTGGGTCTCCTCCATTGGAAAATGATCCCTGTGGGTTAGCTCCATGATTTGTCAGCTGCCTTCTCACTGCATGATTTTGTGGTCCATAGCAGCAAAGCCCTTTGTTCATAGGAAGCCTGTCTATGCTCTATACTGCCTCCCATGGTATGAAGGATGCCGCAAGGTGAATGGAGTTCACCTTCAGGTTACAAATTAGACACTTATTGTTGAGCAAAGCACTGGCCTTAACGGGCCCTCTGTCCTGCCCTGTGATTGCCTTGGTTGGCTTCTGATGCCCCAACAAATATCCTTTTCACCTTGTCTCCTCAACTCATCTGTCTCCTAATATTGTATAATATGTTCCATGGTGGATTTGAAAATTGAGAAATATGAGTACATAAAACGGGCAGTATTGACTGTGCCTTTTCATTTTACTATATTCTACATCTTATACCATTCTTATTTTTCTTTATAAACTTCTTGTCAAATATCTTGGGCAGTCATTTGCTACATCTGTGGTTTTCAAACATCCTGAACATACTATCAAATCAAGGAAAAATTGACAAGGACATTCACACATATATAAAAATAAGCATACACACACACACACACACACATATATATATATATATATTAAACATACTTTGCCTATTTTTACAGTTTATCTAAATATTTGAAAATGATTGATACTCTAATTAAAGCAGCTTCTAAATTATACATGACTTCTTTCTACAAACAACAATAAAGCAGCATATGGCACAGACGTGTGTTTACGCCAAGGATTTCCACAATTCGATTGTGATTGTGAAATAATGAACGTTTCATTATTCAATTTATGCTAATTCCTTAACCTGCTCCACCTGCTCCTTTAGATAACCAGCGCCTGGATTTTTCTCTATTTGGAGAGTGTTCTCTCATATGTTGAACCGCCTCTTTCCATTTCTCCCTCTACAAAATAGCCGAGAATTTGGCCTGAACTTATTAGTTTCTCAACAGAGCTTTCTCTGTCCCAGGAGGCAAAGTAAGATTTATTCCAACTCAGAGCCAAGACGAAGTTATTGGTTTTAGTTCCATAATAAGCTGAAATGGGAAATAACACAAACACACCTCCCTGCTTGCAGTACAAGGCTCACTCCTTTGTCATTGCCTCCTCATTTGTGTGTCTACTCTCCCAGTTGGGTCTTTGTGAATGGGAGCTGTGTGAGCACCTCTTTCCATGCCTCCTCTCCTTTATGCTACTCTTCTTGTTTGGACTTAAAAGAGGCCTCAACCTGGGTTATTCTCAACCTCGCCTGCAAAGGTTTCTTTTCTTTCCTTTCCTTTCCTTCCCCTTCCCCTTCCCCGTTCCACTTCTCTTTCCTTCTTCCTCTTCCCCCCTCCCCCCTTCCCCCTTCCCTTTCCTTCCTTTCCCTTCCCTTCCCTTTTCTTTTCTTTTCACCATGGGCAGAGTGAGTGCAGAGATTCGTACCTGATCAAGGAGGTGAGAATACCTCCATTCCCTGCCTCTTCAAGACTGAGAAAATACCACAGTAGAGGGGGCAGAAAGAATGTGAGAACCAGTAGATGGAAAGATACTGTGAAATAAGCTCTTGTCGCATGACAGGGCCATTGCGCTCATGATCTCAGAGTAGCTCTGGTTACAGGCCCTAGAATATAGGCAAGATCGCATTAGAGAAAATTTCCACGTAGATTTGGGAGTAGTTGATGTCCTGTTCCTAACCGGACTAGGGAGAATCGTTCCTTTCGGAGTGTGTGGACACTGATAGATTTCCCATGGTCCAGCGGAAGCTGCACAGCCTTACACATATTGGCAGTTCTAATAGTTCTTAGTAAGTTTTAATAAAAAAGGAATAGGAGGGAGGAGGAACAAGAGGAGGGGGGAGGAGGAGAAGAAGTATGTTGGGGATAGAGGAAAGGGTTAGAAAGAGAAAATAGGAGATGGGGTTGATAATAATTGTATATATGTATGAAATTCTCAAGCACAAAATATTATTAAACTATATATGTTCACAAAAACTTTTCTGAAGAATGAAAGAGCAAAGGAATCATGTTAAAAGCACTGAAATTCCACAGAACATTGGTTCTTAATCTACCTGGGCTCATGATTTTTAAGATTAATATGAATTAAAGGAAAATCTCAAAACTACAACTCCCATCCCCAAACCAGATTTCTTAGCTGTGTTGTCAAGAAGAAATACTTGACACACAGGCAGATTTCCTGTGATGTGACTTCTTTGTTTTTATGCTATTGTTGTTTCTGAAGGAGGAAATTTAGGAAACTGTTAGGTTAGGCACACCAAACAGCAAAGAAGCCATCTGCCTTTGCTGGAGTAGAGTAAAAACCAGGTGAGGGAAATTTTACTCATGTGTACATATGGATATCACATATGTTCAGGCTCCTAAAGAAGATAGAAGGGGATGCTGAATGCCCCTAGAGCTGAACTTACTGACCCAACTGATAAGGGTACTGAGAACGAAATTCAGGCCATCCGCATAGGCAGTAAGTTATCTTAACCATAACTGCCTCTCCAGCCCAAATATCCATCTTTTACTTCACTAAGGGTTCAAGATAAACTCTATGCCTTTGCTATACTGCCCCTGAAAAATTTGCATACATTTTAATCTATCATTTTACTGATGAATATGGTACTTTTATAGAAAATATCCTGCATCCCTGAATGGCTGAACATGAAGTGGAAGTATAAGATAAGTAGTAAAATAAACTCTTTCTTGCCACAAGTTGTTTTTGGTCATGGTGTTTGCAATAGAAAGCAAACTAGGACAATGGGTGGATAAGAAAATGACAATAAGAATGTGAGCATGTCACAGCAAAATGCACTGTCACATAAAAAATTGGTACAAAAAATTTGTCAAACAATGTTCCAATATTCCCAAGTGCCATTTTACAAGATCACTTGTGTTGTCTTTAAGCAATGATCAACATTAACTTTTTTGATCAACATTAAAATTCACCATCTACCTGAGTACATTCTTTACCTCTGGACATTCATCTCATTTGCCTCTTACTTAATTTATTCAGTCAAGAGTTTCTCCTGGGCACTTCATTCTGTACCTGCTACTGGAAAACAGTAGAATTCTCTCCCCCACCAACCCAAGTGCACAAATGCACACACACACACACACACACACACACACACACACACACACACACACACACACACCACATTCCATTTCCCCTGTTGTATTAAAATTTTTTATAATAAATTTTTATTTAATTTAGAAACAATCTTATTTTACATATCAATCCCAATTCCCTCTCCCTCCCATACTCCCATGGTCCCTATCCATCCCCATCCTAATCCATATCCACTCCCCAGGGAGAGCGAAGACTTCCATGGCAGATCATCAAAGTCTGTCACATCATTTTTGGCAGGGCCTGGGCCCTCCCCTGTGTATATAGACTGCAAGAGCAGCTCTCGATGGGGAATGGGCTTCCAAAGTGCATTTATGCACTAGGGACAAATACTGCTTCCACTGCTAGAGGTCCCACAGACTGCACAGGCCTCCTAACTGACACCCATATTTAGGGGGCTTCGATCAAGCCTATGCTTGTTCTATAGCTGTCCAATTGGGCCCCATGAGCCCCCATGAACTAGAAGAAACTATCCTGAGTGAAGTAATCCAGACACAGAAAGACAAACATTGTATGTATTCACTCATATATGGATTTTAGACATAGCGCAAAGGATTACCAGCCAACAATCCTCAACTCTAGAGAAGCTAGGAAACAAGTAGGACCCTAAGAGAGATATACATAGTCTCCTGGAGAAGTGGAAAGGGAAGGAGTCATTGGGGTCATTGGGGGAGGGAGGTAGGAGAAAGCAGAGAGGGAGAAGAAGAAAGGGAAAGAGAACATGAGGGATCAGGAAGATTGAGTCAAGGGAAGAATAGAGGAGAGCAGGAAAAGAGATAACAGTAATAGAGGGAGCTATTATAGATTTAAAGAAAAGTCTGGTACTAGGGAAATGTCCAGAGATCCACAAGGATGACCCCAATTAACAATCTAAGCAATAGTAGAAAGGCTACCTTGAATGCCCTTCCCCTAAAATAAGATTGATGACTACCTTATATGCCATCCTGGAGCCTTCATCTAGTAGCTGATGGAAACAGAAGCACAGATCCACAGTTAAGCACTGAGCCAAATCATGGAATCCAGTTGTAGAGAGGAAGGAGTGATGAGTAAGGGGTCGTGCTGGGGAAACACACAGAAAGCCTTTTTTTTTCAAGTAAATTTGGAGCATATTTCTATTCTGCTTAAACTCATGTGAATCACTATTTGAAAGCACGAGTTGAAGTCACATGGTGGTGGTGCCCACCTTTAGTTTTAGCACTAAAGAGGTAGAGGCAGGAAGATCTCTGTGAGTCTGGTCTACAAATCTACACAGAGATACCCTGTCTCCAAAAACAAACAAACAGCAAGAGTTGGGAGGTTATAAAGGTTATAGAGGTCATCAGGCAAGAACATTCATTGCTGCTTTTTCCAAGATCCAGTTTTAGTTTCTAGTTCCCATATGGGACAACTTATAAACTGCCTCTGACTCCAAATACCAGGAATTTGAAATGCCTGGTCCCTAGAGGCACCTGTACTCATGTGCATATCTCATATGCGCGCGCGCGCACACACACACACACACACACACACACACACACACAGTTAAAATGATTATTTTAAATAAGAGTGGACATGCAAAGGATGAAATCCAATCATTTGCTCTCTGAAATCTACAGAAGAAAAGCATGTAAGAAGGAGAGAGCTCCTGAAGTTGAGATGTAGGATTGCATAAAAAACTTAAGAGATATGGAAACTTAGTAGTCATTGTGTTTCTGCTTTCCTTTCTCCCATATGTGTGTATGGAATATTTGTATGAACATATGTATGTTTGTGAGGATGTGCTCACCTGTCTGTGCATCTGCAGGGTGTGACATCAAGTGTCCTTTATTACTCTCTACCTTAGTTTTTGAGAAAGGGTCTCTCACTGAAGCCAGAGCTCAAAGTTAGCTCCAGTACGTGTCTCTTGCTGTACCCCAAGTGTTGGCATTATGGATGAAAGTTACTTTGCCCAAACTTTTCATGGCTTCTGGGAATCTAAACGCAGGTGCTTATGTTTGTACAGAAAGCACTTTGCACATTGGAGTGTCTCCTTATCTCCTAGTGTGCTCATTTCATTCTTGTTATATATTTTACCATAATGTCACTTGGTGTACAGAGGTGTGGACTGACTCATATCTTCCCCAAATTTATGTGTTGAAGTGTTAATATCAAATCATTGCTACATTGAAACTATAACTTTTAAATAATCTTGGTAAAGTTGGGTAACTGGGGTGTCTGTGTTCAGTATCTCTGGCGTCATTGAGGACTCAGAGAAGTAATGAAGAGAGGTTCTGGGAAGACACAGGATGTGCAAAAGATTGGGTTTTAGAGGAAATCTATCCTTCTGGCATCATGGACTCAGATTCGTGTCTCTAGATGTGTGGAAAACAGATAAAATAGATTTCCGTTTGTTAACACCCGGGGAACTTATGGATCTCACTGGACTGAAAAACTCCAGGAAGAAACTGTGATTTTCTTTTTACCATTTCCAACCAACATGGATGGGTTCTAGAAAAAACATACCTATTTTTGGAAAAATAAGAGAAGTAACTATCGCCAATGACTACAGACTGGGTACGACCACCAACCTAGGAAACTCATAGCTGTAGCTAGCTATTGGCCATTGTCCATAAGCATCTGTTTATGTCCTTGCTCTTTTTCTACCCCCAGTGTTTCTTCTACTCCCCTGTTTAATAGTCACTTTTAACTGCTAACTGAACACACAGTGTGCAGTCACTGGGAAGGATCTCAAAGAAAAATTACCTAGACCATGTTGGTCTATGGGTGTGTTACCTTGGTTTTATTGATTGATGTGAAAAGACCCAACTTTTAATTAGTAGCACAATGCCCTGGGTTTGATTCCCAATGTATTTAAGAGGAGAAAGCAAGTTGAGCAGTGTGTATACACTCATTTTCTCAACCGGGATGGTAAGTGTGCCTTGATGTTTCTGTTTGACTCTCCTTTACTTCCCCTCAATGATGATCTGTGATGTAGAATTCAGAGCAGAAATAAGACCTCTTCCATACGTTGCTTTTTTGGCAGAGCATTTGCCACAGAAACAGTAAAATGAAGCTAAACACTATTTATAAACTTGAAAATTATCTCCCACAGTGGTAAAGTTGAGGTGGGGTTGAGTCATGGAGAATAAAGAATTTCTAAGTCCTTTTTTGGTTGCTGTTGGCTATGAATATGGTGTTTTAGAAGTATCTCACAGCAGTCTCAGTTTACATAAGAAAAACTGGAAATTAAATAAGAGCAACTAATTACTTGGATAAAAGTAGAAATAAGACCTTAAGGTAGGAGTTATAATGAAGTATCAGAATTGTAATAAATTGATGTTTATATATTGAGATGATTAACAGAAGTTTTTGATTGTTTATGTATACACACACACACACACACACACACACACAGGCACAAGAATGATCACAGAGCTCAGATAAGGATGTCAGTTACCTTAGAGTGGTACAGGTTATTTTGAGTCATGTGATAAGTGTGCTTGGAAGTAAACTCATGTGCTCTGCAAGAAAAACAATGCACTCCTAACTGCAGTGACATTTCTATAGCTCCTAACACTAATCTTGATCTAGTACTCAGTAAGGGCAAGGTGATATCTCTACTATTTTTAATGTGTTAACTAATTTAATTCTCACTTTTCTTAGAAAATAACATTTCTTTTGCTTTTCAGTGTTGAGATTAAACACCCTGGGCAAAGAAGGTAAGTGCTCTATAACTGACCTGCAGCACCAGCTAACAATTCTTATTTTATTATGATAAGGAGATGACCAACTTGCCCAAGTACATAGAGTTAACAAGAGAAGGCAGCTTGGAAGCAGGCATCTGGGCTGCAGTCCAGAATCCCAGTCAGCTTGATACTTATAAAGGACACAATGGTTGCATTGTCTATCTCTTAAGGAAAATGATCTTCTATTCCATAATCCAGTATGGATCATAGTATATACACATCCCACAATTTGACAAAGACCTACACTTTGGTTGCCATTCATGTATTTCCTTTATATTTTTTAATTAAAAAAATATGCTGCAATTACATCACTTTTCCCTTCTATTTCCTTTCTCCAAACACTCCTCCCATATACTCCTTTCAAATTAATGGCTTTTTCCCCATTAATTATTGGCATACGTACGTGCAACATGTTTTGTCTGTATAGTTCTACTCGTATGTATGTTTTAAGGGCTGGTTATTTGTTAATGGATAACTAGTGGGTGTGCTCTCCCTTGGGGAAGACTATGTCTTCTACTTTAACATTCTTAGTTACCTGTAGTTTGATGCATAGTGTTGAAGCCTCATGAAGCGTCTCCCACCCCTACTATCATGTAGCTGCAGACATTCTTGTGTAGCTCTTGTTCATATTTACATTGATTCTTCATGTGCATGCCTACATATGTGTGGGGCATGCAGATACCCTTGGATACCAGAAGAGAGAGTCAGATTCCCTAGAGCTATAGTTACAGGCAGTTGTAAACCATCCTCTGTGGCTGCTGGAACTGAACCCACTTCTTCTGTAAAAGTAGCAGGTGTTCTTAACTTAAGCCATGTCTCTAGCCCCAGATACTTCCTTTGCAAATAAAACACTGCATCTCTTAAGCTGTCGATTGATAATCCTTCTTAAGAAAAATAAAACCTACACCTTAATCCCAAAAGCACAGCAATATTTTTTGTTTAATGAGCACTCTCTATGGGGCAAATATTAAACCTAATCACTATCTTTAATCCTTGGAGCATTGAGAAGGAAGCCTTGTTATTTTCCCAGCTTTGTCAGTGAAGAGACCAAGATCCCTTTGACACATTAGGTTAGACAGAATCACACAGCTAAAAAAAAATGGCAAGCAACGTGTCTCACCCCAAAACTCATGATCATAAGTTGTATGCTCTCGTGTCTCAGGAGTTGTTCATTTAGTTAATCAAAAAATACTTTAGTTTTTAAATTAGAATACAGAATAGCAGCTTCCTTCTGGCACTTTTTTACACAGTTTGGTTGAAATCCTCCACCCATATCTCTTCCATATCCTGCCTCTCTGTCCCACCTGAACCCTTTGGTCCCCAGTATTCCCTTTCTGTTTTAATAACATATGTTATGTTGCCTTCCTCAACTCTTTTTCTTAAATCATCTAATTTTTATCTCCCCAATACCCCTTTTGAGTGTCTTAGCCTTCACCAACATTAGTACTCACATACACACACCTACACGAAAATTAAAAACTATCATATGCATTTGTGAGAAAATTTGTGAGTTAGTATTTCTAGCCTGGTTTGCCTCACTTAATATAATATGTTCCCTTCTGAGCCACTGATATTATTTAAAAGCTCTTTCCCATTTGTATCTGGTTTATTCCTTGTCTAGAGTCCTAGATCACATGCCTTGAAATTTCTGCCCAATAACAGGGTATACGTCTACTCTTTTCTAATTGTTTCTGGGGATTGTCTTCATTTAATCTGATAAGATGGCAGATGTTCTAACCAAACTAACTATGTGTGTTTGTCTTATTACTTGTCTTTAGACATGGCCTCATGATTCCCATGGGGCCAGTTGACCATTTCCAACAATGCATCATGGGCTAGACATGAGGTGACCATGGGAGATATAAGGTTGGAATTGGAGGATTAAACCACAAATCAACATCTTTAGGTAGAAATTATTTTTGTGCAAAAACACAAACCTAATAGTCTTGGGGTTTGAGAGAGAGCTTGAAGTTAGCAATACTTGTTGCTCCTGCAGAAGACCCAGGTTTCTAGGTTTCTATGGCTTTATTTAAAACTCTATTTAATAATAGTTAACTTTAAAATAGTTTTTAAATTTGGGTGTGTGTGTGTGTGTGTGTGTGTGTGTGTGTGTGTGTGTGTGTTAGGGTGAGTTATATGCACGTGTGTGCAGGTTCTCCTGAATCCTCTGGAGCTGGAGTCATAGAATCACAAAGAGTTTTGAGCTGAATGATATGAATGCTAGGAACCAAATTTGTTGGTAACTGATGAGCCATCTCTCCAGCAACCCAAAGCTCTAGATTTTAAAAGAGGGGGTCTATCAGAAAACTAGATTTGTTAAGAGTGCATCATGGGAATTCTCAGTGTTCGCTACAGTAGTAATCCAAAATAAGGAATAAGCCATGAATTTAAACTCAAGATTTCCCAACAAGTATCTATCTATCTATTTATTTATTTCATATTTATGTGAGTGCATATGTGTACATGTCTGAATTAAGGCCAGAGGTTGTTAGGATGGAATAATTCAGCCTAATTCTTCAGTGACCCCAGGAAGCTGGGAGGTTTAAATCCCAAGCTGATGGTCACCTATTTTAATGTTTACGACAGCTTGTGAGAGAATAAACACAGGAAATGAGCCTTGTCGCCACACCCAGAAGCCTGTGCCAAAGCAGACTTCCTGGGCTAAGTGCGGGCTTAGATAGTTTAAATTAATTGGTCCACACTGGATGCTACGAGGTGATTGGTTCACGATGTGCGGGCTTTGTTGTAACCCTATAAAAGCTGTCTCAATTCTGTACTGGAGGTCACTCAGCTCTCTACTCTGCATGACATATGGCTGATGGCCCCAGTATACTTGAATATAAAGGATCTTATGCGTTTGAATCAAGACCGCTTCTTGTGAGTGATGGGGGGGGGGTGCCTTTCCTGAGTGGGAGTATGAGGGACCACGCTTTCATGTGTCTTACAGGTCAACCTCAGTGTTATTTTCCAGACAGAACCCAATTAATTTCTTATACAGAGTCCCTCACTAGGACCTGGAACTTGCCAATCAGGCTAGGCTTAGTGGCCATCAAGCCACAGATATCTACCTGACTCAACCTCCCCAGCTTTGGCATTATAAGCACATGCCACCATGCCAGGCTCTTTATATAAGTTCCAGGGAAAGTATATTCCTCATTGTTTTGAAACAAGCACTTAATTGTATTCCAAGCTCTCCAAATAGTTTTTAGTGTAAATGACTATGGTCTTAAATATTAATAATATATCTACTTTAATGCCTAGTAAGTTTTGAGCATACTTTGGCTTTCACAAGAAGATGTTCAGGGCAATAATACTAACTAGATAGGCATACTAATCCTTTGTTAGTTATATATCTGGCCACAAATTAATATCTAGACATCCTTGCTGTGAATGTCATTTTGTGGGAACTGGGCTATTCTGACTCTCCATTCCCATAATCAAGTCTGGGAAACCTCTGACAAGATAGAGTTTCTCAGCTTAGGGAGCTGAGTGTCACAGGTGAGGCCTCCGAAATGTCTGTCCTGCTACCTTTAATGATGGCACAATGATCTCATTTTCCTCGGGTACCTGAAGCAACCTTTTTCTGTGTCCCTAGGCTTCTTCACTAGAGCAAGGAGGAGCTATCCAGGAAGGCCTCATTCCCTTTGTCTTGTGGGGGTGGCATGAATAGTTTTCACTTCCACAAGCTCCAGCTTGTTACATTATGAGACATACAGCCATAAATAAATACTCTCAAACTTGGTGCAAGATCATATTAAGACAGATGTCAAAGCACATAATTGCAATACACTGCCTATTACTAAAACTTTTCATAAAATTTAATGAGATTCTAACCTGTGAGGGAAAAGGCAGGAGAAAATGCACAGCAACGTAATTGTGTGACACTTTCTTCCTGGAGGGCAAAAGAAGTTTAAAAAGAAATGTAAGTAGTGTTTTTGCTCCTGAAAAGAAGAACCCAGGAAGATGACTGAAATCCACTAAATCTGCTTTCTCTTGCTTTATCTTCTGGGTGCTAGAATGAAGATTCTCATAAAGAAAGTTCTAGAAAGGGCAATTACAGTGTTTCTACCACTGCAATTGAATTGAATGAGATCATCCAAAGGTGAAGCTCCTCTGGGATGGATATGAGAAAAAGATATGAGGTAAAATGAAGACATTTCAATTCTGGTTCTTAATTAGGATACTATGCTGTCCGAAGAACTGGTCCATTTCGTAAGGGGCACCAAGATTAGCCGGAATAATTTCCTTGGATGTAGATCAGAAGTAAACAACAATCATGAAGCTGCAAATAATGAAATTTTCTTAACAATAGAAAATGTTTTCTTAAAAGGAAGAGATGAAATACAAAATAGCTACATGTTTGATCAAGGAAACAGCCAAGAAGCCTCCAAGCCTTGAAATCAGCTTAAACTGGATCTAAACAAGCTGGTAAAGGATATAGCCCAGATTTACCACTATGGTGGGTTACAGCTATTGCTCCTCTATGCTTGTGCAGTGGTGAAGGGTTTCCATTTTTCATTTCTAACAAAAGGGCCCCATCAAAGAAACATTCTTTTGGTGGGCATTATTTGCATCCTTGCTTGGGCCATAGGCTATTAAATGCTAAGGACAGAATTTGTCAACATTAATTATTTTCTCATTGTACTTCTTGCATAAGGGACAAAGACCACAGATTAGAATGTTGACTTTCAATGTCCCAATTATTACTGGTATGAACTTGAGAAAGTGGCTACGCATCTCTCAACCTTGGCTGCCTGGACTACTAAAGAGGAGTGAGAGCTACCTCATAGAGTCATCCTGAGAATTAAACAACTTCATCAGCACATTAGTGTTAATATTTCATAACCTATATTTTATGAGTCATGCTCTATCTAATCTTTCTTTAAAAATATTTTTAAACGTTATGTTTGGAGAATTACATGTGTGCATACAATGTATTTCTGTCATATTCATCCCTCCACATATCCCTCCAACCCCTCCTCTAAAAGCACCTCCCTATGTGATCCTCCCAACTTTATATGTGTTTGGATTATTGGTTTTGTTTCTGGTTTTTTTTTATTTTTATATTTTTAACTTTAAATTTTTTATTTTATTGCAAATAGATATTTTCCATCTAATATATCTTGATGACCGTTTTTCCTCCCTCTACTTCTCCTGGGTCATCCCCATCTCCCCTCCCATCTGCTCCATACCATTTCTAGCTCTCCTTATAAAACAAACAGGCTTCTAAGGCATAATAAATAGAAAAAAATCATAAGATGAGGCAAAAATAAACGTAACAGAATAGGACAAAACAAAAAACCAAAAGGGGAAGAGCACAAACAAAAGCATAACTTCATATATAAATACAGAGACTCACTCATTCACACACTTGGGAATCCAATAAAAACACAACTGGAAACCATAGTACATATGCAAAAAACCCGCGGAGCAAAAAAAAAAATTGTAAAAACACAATAAAAATTTGAAAATAAATAAAGGAAATAACATTTAGAAATAAAAGAGAAGTAAAAGGCCCGACATGGCATTATGAGACAAGGAACCCCCAAAGATGCTATTGCGTTTGTTTTTGGTTGACCATCAATTTTAAGGCATGTAGCTATCCTCAAGAATAGTTTGTGTTCCCCATGAGACTCCCTAGAAGAAAACTAAATTTTCATTTGCAAACGGTTATCAGTTGGAGATTGGTTCTGGATTATGGATTGGGACATATGTGAACTTCTCCTTTAAGCACTAGGATTCCACCTGATGCAAAACAATGAACTTGGTTATGCGATCTTAGGCTGTCCAGTCACTGTTGCCATTAAACAAAACAGTGTGGGACAACCTACTGTAGCATGATCCACCTACCAGGAGGCACACCCTAAAGAAAATCGACTCCTCATCCTTTAGCACATGTCACCAGTCAGTAACTTTGCTTTCAATACTGGAATGTTAACTGGTTTGATCTTGTTCAGGTCTTTTGCAGACAGCCATAGCTTCTGTAGGTTCCTCAGCAAAATGGCACTGTCATATCAGAAGATATTGTTTTTCTGGAGTTCTCCCTGGCCACTGGGTCTCAACATCTTTCTGCTTTCCTGTTTAGCAGTGGTCCCAGAGACTTGGGGAGAGAGGAGAGAAATTGATGTCCCTATATCTACCTAATCTTTCAACAGTCACCTAAGCTGTAACAAATTCCATACCTCTTTCTTATCATTTTTTCCTGTTGAGTCTACAATAGAGCAATGGCAATAGAACACATGCATTAGCTGACAATATAAGGAAGGGCCAGTGCAAGGCCAGTTGTTGTTTCCCAACCCATATTGTTTTCTCTTCTTTCCTGAGTCTTACCCACATTCTCCAAAAACTAATAATAAAGATGCAATAACATTAATAATTATTCCTACATTATTATCTATGAATGTGACTCTGCTTCAATTGATCAAAGTTTTGAATGGAATATTGGTTATATTCATGACATCAAGGTTGACCTAAAGTCTCCTTAACAGTCCCTCATGGATCAGAAGAGTCTTGCAAGATGAAGAAGCACAGGGTCAATGCATCAGGAACTTAATCTTCCTTCCAGCCCCCCCTCCCCCTGCTTGTGGATAGACCTGATGGAATCACCATCTGGGACAGAACTCTTCGCAGCATTCTCTCCCTCACAGGAATATTAATGCGAATGATAAATGAACCTATTTTACAACACGTGGAATTAAATAACAATGAAGGCATTAAGATGCCTTTTCCATTACAGAGTGCTGCATTTTAAGCCCTAATGTGTAGATGGACCATTAGTGTACAATCAGGGTTCGTGGTCGATTTATTTATGAATTTGTCTCACCTTTTCAGCAGGGAAGTCCAGCAGCAAAGGCTTATTATTTTCACTCTGCTTAAAGAATCAAAAGCTTGATGCATTAGTAAATAAAGCAGCTCCCTGACCCGGACATTTCCGCATAACTGTCATTTCCAGACCAATTAGAATGGATAAGTCACATATGCAGGATTTAGTGTGTCACCCTGATTCTAAAGTTCTCACAGTGAAGCAGCAGTCTCAGAGGGTGTGTGAACCCAGGGGTCCGTAATATGAAAATATAATTGATAAACAGAGGGTGATTTTAATATCACCCGTCATGATTTCTATAGTGTCAGAGAGTGAGAAACTTTTGCTGATAATTAGAGGTAAAAGTTGTTCTTCTTCTCTTTCCAAACACTGAATGAATTCTAGTCATTCATACTATTTCCCTGTACTTGGTAAATGTTAGACTGACTGCTGATCTCAGAATCTCTCTTCGCCATTGGAAATCAGTCTCTTCAATTATATATCCTAAGGATGGTCAGGTGTCACACAAGATAATACTACTGGAATTATTGTGAGGATGAGGGAAAGACATTATTACCCTTACACAAGTCAATATAAAGCTTGTCACTGGTCTTCAACATATTTTCATTTGGAATTGTGATATTAATATCACATATGTTTTGTACTTCTTAGTTTATAGGAAGAAATTCATTGATAAATAAGGCTCAATAATTAAACTCGTATAGGGGCTGTGTTTCTGAGCATGTGTGGATGTGTTCGTATGTGTGTTTAGTAGAAAGAAAGAAAGAAAGAGTGGAGAGCATTGCATATGGTAAGTTCATAATCTCACTGTGAGAAATTTTAAGGTTATTCTTTTAAAATATTAGTTACCTTTCTCTTTTGGTTGTACATGTGTGTTCACTTTCATGGCTAAGATTATAAGCACAATTCTAACCCAACACATATGTGGAGGCCAGAAGATAACTTAAAGATCTGTCTATGTCCCCCACTTTTCCTGGGACAACAATTCTTGCTTGTTACTGCATATGCTAGGGAAGCTAGGCCCCCAGCTTCTGGAATTTCTCCTGACTCTGGCTCCTGAGTCACTAAAGGTACCCTGGAATTACAAATGTATGTGCTCCTTTTGCTTAGAATTCTGGGAATCTAAACTCAGCTCTTCAGGCTTTTACCACAAATACTTAATCCACTTAGCCACCCAACCCTCAGCATTTCAAATAATATATTTTATACTAAGCATTGCATTAGTACACACTGATCACTTAATCTTATTAAAATTAAGTAAATGGGAAAATGAAGTTTTCTCAATCTAATTTATCATTCTTTTACTTATGTTACAGATGTTACTTATTTTCACACACACACACACACACACACACACACACACACACACACACACACACATACACACACACACAGAGAGAGAAAGATTATTGCTACAGCTTCAACTTTCTCTACCTTAAGAGGCAATAGAGAATATTAGTTTAAATGTACTCTGACACTATTTGTCTCCATTGGCAAGCCAATTCCTGTTCTGATACAGGACATCCATGAGGAATTAACAGATGGATTCTCTTGAAGGTGTGCTATAGGTGCACAACAGAATCTGTCACGCCCTTGCTCAGATTTTCAGGTTTGTGTTCCCTGAAATAGTGAAGAAGACCAGGAACACATAAGGAATGATAGAAATGGACTGTCTATTAAGAAAGAAAAAAAAACCAAAGTATTCCCAAGAGGAACTGCTTCCCCACCCCATCCATTCAGTTACATTATAGGTTGCCATTTGTATATTTTTGGGATTTTAAAAATGCCAGGTCCCAAAGAAACATGGGACAAATGTGTGATATTTGATTTCATTCTGATGGTCGCGAGACTGACAATGAAGTTTGCTTTATATCACAGAGTGGAGCTAGCTACTAGCTGACTAAAATTAACCATGGAAGCTTTGGATGGCTGAGGACAGATAGACACAGGAATTAGTAGGGAGATGTTTAGAGAGAGTCTTGGCCTATGATAGAGAGATAGAAAGGGAGAGATAGATAGATAGATAGAGAGAGAGAGACAGAGAGAGAGACAGACAGACAGACAGAGAGAGAGAGAGAGAGAGAGAGAGAGAGAGAGAGAAAGGGGTTCTCCACCTTTTTTTAACCATTCAGTTTCTTACCCCTTACCTCTGACTCTGAATTTTTATTGATAAATAATAACTATGTAAACTTAGACAAATAGCGAACTGTGGTGTCTATTAGCAGAGCAAAGTGCATGCTTGGGCTCTAGGCTTACTCAGTACCGATGGCTCCTCCCCGCACTTCTCACCCCTCTACCCTTTCTACCTGTCCAGCCCATTTTAGCCACTTACTTTTTATTCCCTCTCTGTGGCTCTCTCTCTCTCTCTCTCTCTCTCTCTCTCTCTCTCTCTCTCTCTCTCTCTCTCTCTCTCTCTCTCTCTCTCCCTCTCCCTCTCCCTTCCAGTCTTTCTCTTGGCCTCTTTGACCTTTTGGCTCTCCTCTCTCTTTTCTTCCTTGCTTTCTCTCCCCTTCTCTTTCCTCTCATGGCCCAGTTCAGTATGGATTCTTCCAGATGCCTCTGGTTGTATTCTCCCTCATATCTACAATAAAATCCTTCTCCTCAACCTTACCTTGGAGCAGTCATGTTCTTATTTTCACACACACACACACACACACACACACACACACACACACACACACACGATATATTTTCATATTATATATATATATATATATACATGATAATTTGTATATATATTTTGGTCTTTTTTCACTTTTCTATATCAAGCTCACTAGTGAGAGTTTTAATTGTCACCTTGACATAATCTAGACTCCTCTGAGAAGAGACTGTCAATGAAGGGATACTTAGATCACACTGGGCTGCTGGCATATCAGTGGTAGGTTTTCTTGATTACATTAATTAAGGTGGGAAGAGCCAGCCCAATCTAGGTGTCGCCATAATCTAGGCTTGTTCCTAGCAGAAGGGAGAGTAGGGGGAGTGAGCTGAAAACATGAACATGCCTCCTGCTCCTCTTTGCTCTTTGATATGGATGCCTGACCAGCTGCTCTGTGCCAGAGCTAGAGTTTTCTGTGTATCTATCTTTGTTAACTCACCAGTCAACTTCCCCCTCAAGAATGCCTGTTTTCCTTTCTTAATAAACACTGTGTTTCTGTCAGTATTCAAGCTCCTGCTGCCTTTACTTCCCTAAAGTGATGGACTGTCACTTGAAATTGTGAGTCAACTGAACCCACCACTCCTTAAATTGCTGTGTGACAGAGTATTTTATTAGAGCAGCAGGAAAGGAAACCAAGACATTGAGACTGCCAAAGTTATAGGTAGCCCTGGTAGAGAAGGGTTTCTAGTGTTTTTCTGCCAACTGGCTGCTTATTTTCTCTCTTTCTCCCTCTACTATTCCCTCTACTGCTGGAAAGCATCATATCACATGTCCCTGAATGAAAATTCTTTCAATCTCTTTGATTTTTTTCTTAGCATTTCCTTTTCAGTGTTACCATCCTTATACTGAATTTCAGAGTTTTGAATTTGAGATTCTGGAAACATATTAGAATATGTATACTTAGGCCCCTCAGGAGTCCAACTGGATAAACCAATGTATTCAGTAATTCAGTGGGGTTATTTGCAGGCTTAACATAATTCCTCTTCCCCCTCCTCTTTTTCAATTCTTCCTCTCCTATTTGCTCTTTCTTCCCTCCCTTCTTCTCCTTCTTCTTCTTCTTCTTCTTCTTCTTCTTCTTCTTCTTCTTCTTCTTCTTCTTCTTCTTCTTCTTCTTCTTCTCCTTCTCCTTCTCCTCCTCCTCCTCCTCCTCCTCCTCCTCCTCCTCCTCCTCCTCCTCCTCCTCCTCCTCCTCCTCCTCCTCCTCCTCCTCCTCCTCCTCCTCCTTCTTCTTCTTCTTCTTCTTCTTCTTCTTCTTTTTTCACAGTTAATCAAAAGTGACCTTGGGCACAGCCTCTTGCCTAATCCTCTCAGCTGTTGCACTTACAAGCGTGAGCCACCACAACTGGCCTTCCAGTACTTCCTTAGCCGAATTATGCAGGCGAAGAACTGTTATATACTGTCCCTGCTCACTCTTCACATCGGCCACAGCTGGATCAGCAGGAAGCACTCCATGCTCCCCAGCGTATGCTGTGAGGCTACTGGACACTACATTAGGGGTTCAGTTCCAAGCCCCAAATATTGGTTTCTCTACTAAGGTGGCAACTCCAGCTATTCCATGGTGTATTGACAGCACACTCTATGTCAACACTACACTCAAAGCTGAAGAGAAGTGGCCTGTCTACCTTTCAAGAGACAGCCCCAAGTCAAGGAGCTTCCTGACTGTGATGAATTATCTGTGGGCTGCTAAGAGCTTGCAGGGCTGTGCATTATCCTTCCCCGTTTCCTATATTAACTTTTGTTTTATGTCTGCCCCATGAGATGCTAATGATGCTGCCATTACTCTCACACTGAAGGCTGCGGTGCTGCTGCTGGGAGAGAATGTAAAGTCTCCTGGTCAGCATCATGCTCTCTGAGCTAAAGCAGTCCCTAGATGAACACTTAAGACTGGTTTATCAGCTGCCATGGCCACTGAAGATGTCATGCTGATGAATTAAATCTGCACACTATAAAATAGTGAGAACAAAAAATGATTAATGCAGATTTCCCTGCTTCCAGGAAAAAATGAACATTTGTGTCTCCAAGTGTACTGCAAACAACTTCTAAATATCTCATTCAGCATTTTTCTTCCTCTATGATTTTCCCTAGTTACCTGCGTCCTTCTTTTGATTTCTACAATCTCCCAGTGTTTTAGCATTTTAGCAGTGATCTCATTGGGTACCTTCCCTGATCAAAGTAAACTTTCTTAAGTTAGCTTTATTAGCAAGCCCAAGGGTGGGAATTGTGGTAATGGGGGGAGAGGGGTGCTGGTGATGGTGGTTAACACCTTGTCCTGGTTTCATAAGGGAACTTGAGGCTGGGTCTCAGTCCCAGAATGTCACATGCTATCCGTCCACTTATTTTTCTTGCATGCAAAAGACAGTGATGAGTAGGCAGGTCTAGGAATGGAAGGGGGTGTGGCATTTCTGCTAGGAAAGGAAAAATAAGTTTTATTATTTTAGTTTCAGTTTCAACAGTCTTTATACTCACACCCCCCACACACACACACAGAGACAGAGACAGACAGAGAGAGAGAGAGGCAGAGAGAGAGAGAGAGAGAGAGAGAGAGAGAGAGAGAGAGAGAGAGAGAGAGAGAGATGCAGCAATACACATGTGAAAGCCAGAGAATAATTTGGGGAGCCCTTTCTCTCCTACCATTTGAGCTTCAAGAGTTAAAATCAGGTCATCTGTTTGGTGGCAAGTACTTTTATCTGCTGAGTATCTCACCAGCTCATGTATTTCCTTTTTAATTGAGGGCAAATGGACATGGAGATGTGCTTTCTTCAGTTGTTTCTAAAGCTCTTTAGCACTTACAGGGGCAGTTAAGAGCAGCAGTGGAGCAAAGATGTAGACAATTGGGTTAGTATTTGTGAGATACTGGGTTTAAACATCACCACCTGGGGGGGCAGTATTTGACCTTAGACTCAATTTATTATATTATTATTATTATTATCATTACTGTTGTTTTGTTATTCCGGGTTTTGAGACATGGTTTCTCTGTGTAACAGTCCTGGCTGTCCTGGAACTCACTCTGTAGACCAGGATGGCCTCAAACTCTCAGAGATCTGCCTGACTTTGCCACCAGATTGTTGGAACTAAAGGCTTGCACCACCGTTGCCTGGCTTCAGTTTAGTTGTTTTAACTTATACAGCAGTATAGACCATCACATGTCTGTTTATTAGAGTTCATTCTAGGAAGGGAATGTCTATAAATTTATTTAATAATTGGATTCTATAAAATTGTGAGCAGACAACTGGAAGTGAAGATCAAATAATGGAAATGAGAGGTTGAAGTGATGGCTCTGTGGGCAGGAGTTCTTGCTATACAAGCATGAGGATGTGAGTTCAAATCCCACCACCCTAACAAAAATCTGAGGCAGCTGTCACTGAATAAATTAGAAGAGGTGTGAGGTTTTTCTTCTAATCAATTTAATATCAGCACAGTTAGCCTGAAAAGTGGATTTCAATCAGCAAGTAGAAGATAAGCTTTTCTGGGCTGGAGACACAGTGTAGCTAGTACTTGAGGGATCTGTAGGCCGGTGAGACGCATTTTCTCAAAAACTCAGCTTGATGGCACATGAGAAAGAACAGGAGATATTCACAGGCATTCACACCTGTGGGCATACACATATAAAGATGAATCACCACACACACACACACACACACACACACACACACACACCAGAGAGAGATTCACTTATTCCCAAGAGGAAATGAGCTCCATGCTTTGTCTCCTCCTCTGAGATGCCACTGTGCACTCTGTTCTGTGTCTGTTTCCTTCTTGTCCAAGAGCCTTATACTTGTATGCATATGACCCATGCCTTCCCTCTACAATCTTCATCTCTCTTCTCTTTGCTCATTTTTGTTTTCTGACTTTGCTCCTCCTGTGGCTTTTTCCTCCTTCAATTCTAGCCCCCAAATACTCTGCTGTTTTAATTAGAATGTTTCATTTTATAGGGTGCAAAACGACAGTCTATTTGCCAAAAGGCAATCAGAGCTTACTCCCTGAGTAGGAGATGAGAGGTCATTTTTCCCATTTCACTACCATACATGCAAACAATGCTGCATCACAGTGTTTCAACACTGAAGAAAATCACAAAATGTGATTCCAGATTCCGAGGGTAGAGAAAGCAACACCTTTGATGTTCTGTGGGCCATGAGGAGGTCTCAGTCCTTTACATTACTTCTTCCCATTTGGGCTATTGTGTGATGGTGTCACAGATAGAGCTGTGTCAAAGCCTATTTTGTTTTCTCTTTATTCTTTTGGACCCTGAACTTTTATGGCAGTATTCCAAGAAATAGTGATGTATGGGAAAGTAAAATTTTAAAATAAGTAATAAAATTGGGGGCTTCGTGGGCAAAAATGATGACTCAGTAGTTGAGAATGAGTACAGTCAAGCAGAGGGACATTCAGGTCTCAGAACACCTGCCTGGTGTTATACAATCACATGTAACTCCAGCTCTAGGAACCTAACACTTATTTTCTGGAATGAGAGTACCTGGACTCCCTTGTACAGACCTGTACACATGTACGTATAAAGAAATAAATTGGAGTTTTTATTTGGATTTGCTCCCTTATTTTAAATATGATTTAAAAGTCATCAATCTTGGGATGAAAATATTAATTAAACCTCCAATTTCATATTACACTCATAATCTCTGGAACTGGACTGCCTTTTTTCTGTCTTCCCTTTCTCCTTTCTCCTCTTTCCCTTTCTGACTCAATCACTCCTTCCCCTTTTTATGCTCATTCGTTTGTGTGTATGTAGGTTGGCAAATGCATTCTATGGCCTCTGTGTGTTAGTTGAAGCAGAACTTATGGGAATCAATTCTTACATTTCTTCTACCATGTGGCTTCCCAGTAGGTTGTCAGATATAAAACTTGGTGGCCAAGGCTGTTATTGTTTGTTTGGTTGGTTTTAGGGTCTTGTACACACACACACACACACACACACACACACACACACACACACACACACACAAACACATCAAATTTAAACATGTTCCCCTATTCCTGCATCCTACTTTATCCTACTTTCATGCTATAAACTTATGAAGATATATATTGGCCTACTTTTCTTCTCTGTTGCTGTGATAGATCAATGACAAAAGCAATGCAGGGAAGAAAGGATTTATTTGGTTTACACGTCATAGTTCAACATCAAGGGCCCAGACTGGAACTCAAGGCAGGAAGCTGGAGGCAGGACTGAAGAAGAAACCACAGAGAGCTACTACTTTCTCTGCTCTGTTCAGACATCTTTCTTATGCAGCCCAAGCCCATGTGCTCAGAGATGGAAGTTCCCAATGGATTGAGTCCTCCTATGTTAATTAGCCATTAAGAAATTATACCCATAGACATGCATGATGAAGGCAAGTCCTCAGGAACAGTTTTGTTTTTCTAATTGTTTTTTATTTTAGTTAATTTGACAAAAACTAACCAACACACACACACACACACACACACACACACACACAAACACTTTCATCTTTCTATACAATATCTAGGAACCACAAATGAGAGAATATGTAGAATATGTAGAATATGTCTGTCTTTTAAACTTGTTTTTAATTCACTTACTATTATTATGCTCTTATTGTATTCATTTTCCTAAAAATGACATAATTTTATTTTTTTAAGGCTGACAAAATTCTATTGTGTATAAAACCCATTTCCCATATCTTTGACATGTAAGTTGATTATATTCATTGGCTCTTGTGTTGTATTTCTAAGCTGTTGTGAATGGTACTGCAATAAAGATTGGTGTGCAAGTATTTCTTGTACATGGTGGAGAATCCTTTGGGTCTACACCTGTAGCAATGTAGCCAGGTCACATTGACTTCCATGATACATTTGATCAAGACTATATAAAAGATTCCTTTTTTCATATTCTCACCAATAATTCTAAATGATTGGCATTTTGACTGGCTGATATGAAGCTTCAAGATTTAAAAAAAACGAGTCTTCAAAGCAAAGAAAAAGCTAACTTAGTGAAGAAATGTCCTATAGAATGGGAGAGAAATCTTTGCAATCTATACATTTGATGGAATAATGTCCCAGATACACAAAGAACTCATAAAACTAAACAATAAGAAACCAAACATCTTGATCAATAAAAGATCTAGTAAAAACAACTCCATTTTCAAAGATGAACATACAGTAATTGTGGATATTTGCACAAGACCAGCACATGACTGAGGTGTCCACATATCATCATGGTGGGGAAGGATTCATGGGACTCTAGCCATCCCTAGGGTACTATTGGCTTTTTCTAATGGTTGTTCCAGGGCATACCACTTTCCTAATGGTATAGATACTATGTTGTCTTTGCTCTAATAAATAACCTTCCACAGAAGTGCTGGTAAGCACACTAATTAAACTCAGCAGCTCACACATGCATAGAAAACATGAAGGAAGAAGGGGACATAAGAAGCTGAGTTTCAGAGAAAGGAAATGAAAGATGATGGACTAAAATTCATAACATAAATGGATGAAACCATCAAATGATAAAAATAAAGTAAAAGCCCTGTGTTTCAAGAGTCTAACTTATTTGTTATAGAAGAGGAAATACAAATACCCTATATGTTCAAACTCACCAATCAACAGAGAAACAAAAATCTAAACTGCCTTGCATTTCCCTTATCTCTTTAGGCAAATTTCAAATTGTATCTCCCTAAAAGAGAAAAGGAGTGTCTTGTGATGCCTGTCAATGGACACTTCCTACTTGTTTCTTTCTCTTTGTAGATGCACCAGAGGTTAGACAGCTGAAGCAGAGATGCATCCCCCATACATGGTCCTCAATCTATATGAAGTTGTTCACGGGTTGAGCTGAGGTTTATGCAAATCCATGTGCAAATGTGTCCACACTTTCAAACTATGAAACTTGCTAAACCTTTGTTTGAGAAAAGGAGTTACATAAAACAAGGTTTTAAAATCTTAACATGTGAAGAAAGTAAAGGAAATTTTATGTGTCTGATGCCCCATGGGTTATCTGATACTGAATTCTCCTTATTGATTACTCAAGAGAGGAACGTAAGAGTCCAGTCTTGCAGGTAATTAAATTTCCATAGCAAAGAAGAGAACCAATTTTCCTTCTTCAAGAGCTTTGAAGAATCTTTCTCTACATTTCAAGGTCATATTTGCTGTCCCTCTTTGGCACTTGTTCTCTTTCCTCTGAGACTGGGACTTAATCCTGGGGCTTCAGAGTATCAATAGACAGTGCTGACTTTCTCTGCAAAAAGTGCTTGAGTTTCAATCAGTTCTCATTTAGAGTGAACAGTCAGGTTTTTTAAAACTGTGGGACAAAGATCCCTCTATTCATCCTTCTTATGCAAAATCACTCAATGACAATTGAGTATAAAGGGGGGTTCATAAAGTGTAGTATTTACTTCATACTAGGTTAGAATGGGGAAAAGGTCAGTTGCATAGACTAACCATATTTTAAAAGCCAATATCATTAATAGCTTATTATCTGTTAAAACTGTTTCTATGTGACTCACAAAAATCTCTCAAATGTCATAGATCATTAAGATTTTGGGAGCTTGCTATGAGTTCAGTTCTTTAAATGTCCATGTGCCAAAGGAATGTTCTATGGAGCTTGAGGGTCAAGGAAGACTTTAGGCAAATAAGGCCTACTGGGGGATTCTTAGACTACTGAATCTGTCCCTGCAAAAGAGGCATTGAAGCCCTAAGAGGTAGTCTCTCTCATTTCACTTCTGTCTGTATATCATTTACCATTTATGTATATATATATCTCTCCCTGTCACCTTCCTACCTATCATGAATCATCCATGTACCTATCATCTATCTGTCCTCTATTATCTCTCTACCCTGCTTCTCTCTCTAGCTCTCTGTGTTTACATCCAAATAACAACTTCATTAAGTTGTAGGGAACTCTCAGTTTTCCAGAAGCCTCATATGGGGTCCCTTATGAGACACTGATATGTCCCCTAAAGATAACCAATATTTTAGGTACTGATATAGATGGGACAATGTTCCTAAAAAAAAGCTACGTTTAAAGCTTTGTTTAGGTCCTAGGCTGTGGTGATGTTTGGGGGTGGTGGAAAGTCATAAGAATTGGGGTCTAGGGCTATATGTTAATCATGAGGACCAAAGTTTAGATCTTCAGAACGTATGTATGAGCTTGGTAGACAGTGTTGCAATATACATGTATGCACACATACATGCAAACATTAATATTCACAGCTACACACACACAAATATAAATGGAAAAACAGATAAAAGAATGGAAGTAGTAGGGCCTAATAAGACATCTTTTGGTCTAGGGGATGTGCCCTTGAAAGAGACGTTGGAATTTTGGTCCTTTCTTTTCCTCATTGTCACCTCACACTGAGGTGAACATAGCAGCTATCCTCATGATGACTTCACTAACTAGACATAGACAGTGAAACAGAAGGACTAATAGATAATGCACTGAAACCTCTGAAATTACAAGTTGATTTATCTCAGGATTGTATTCAATTTTTGTAACAATGGAAAGCTGAGACAGTCACCCAAGATTAATGCCATATTTAAAGTCCATTTTGTTTAGCCATGAGCAAACAGGAATAATGAGGAAAGCAGTAAAGAAAGTTCTTGCTCTTGAGACACACAGGCAGTTAGTTTGTGCCTTACAAGACTATGGTCTGATAACTTAGGGCTAAGCTGGAGGATTTCCTTCATGGTTTTCAGGTTCATCTACATAGAGTCGTACAAGGCAAGGCTTTGTGTGTCGTAAATTCAAAATACCAATGCCTAAGTGGATGAACAATTTTCCTGAAGCTGAATAGATGATCTGAATGAAGTGCAATTGTTTGAAATTCTGATCACAAAAATCTGCTTCCTGACACATCAGCTATCAATTCCTAGAAACACTGGGAAGAAGAATATAATGAGGAGCACAAGTAAAATCATAGGCCTCTCTCTCTCTCTCTCTCTCTCTCTCTCCCTTCCATCCATTCTTTCATTCTTTCCTTGTTTTGATTTACATTAAGGAAACTTTTCTCATGTGACTTCATTAAGCTTTGAGTGGTTCCTGTCTGCCAGGAATATATGTTTAGAACATCAACATCCAACACTAAATTTTCCTGTCCAGAGGCATTCCAGGCTTCCATTTCACAAATGGCCATGGATACCAGGGGTCAAACAGAACAGAGGCACACAAGTTCTAGCTGTCTAGAAGGCTTAAGGAGGTGAGGCTTCAACTATGCACTGAAGGATCAATAGAAGGAAGCCAGAGCTTCAACATACTTGAACATAGCTTGGAGGAGAATGAGTATGTGAAGGAAAGAGTATGTTTGGATTATGAATCCCAATGTACACTTTGATCTTGAGGTTATATTTTACCATGTAAGTCATCAAGGAGCCATTGAAAGGGTTAAAGAGAAGAACTGCCATGACTAGATCTTCATGGGAATAAGTCCAGAAACAATAAAACTGAATTAGAAAGAAAGAGAAAAATTCAGGAACATGAAGATGCAGGTGGTCATCTAGATGTCCCCAAGCCTGCAGAGGTTGTTAATACAGTTGTGGTACTCAGGCGTGTGCCCTGTAGAAACTGACAGGGGCCCCTTCTTCAGGCCCACAGTCCACAGGACTAAAAACATGTCACAGAGATACCAATACAACAGTGTACACTTTAGTCGCATTCAAAATAGATAAGCTAGGTGTCCACCAGCAGGGAAATGGATGGAGAGTGTTGCACAGGAGGATTGCTAAGGCTGATTACTAGCCTAGTTTGCAATTCAGTGAGAAACTCTGCCGAGAAAGAATAGCTAAGAAGTGAAGTAGAAGGAAGCTAGATCTCATGAGAGATTTAGTTTCCAGTCACAGGGAAGATGATCTCTATTTCCGCCCTGGTATAGGATAATAAAGAAATGCAGGTTAGTAATTAGTCACCTATTATGATCAAACTTTTTTCACGTTAGGCATGTTTTCAAAGTCAAATATATATATATATATATATATATATATATATATATATATATATATATGAAAGACAGGTTGTCTTCAAACACTTCAGAGATCTTCAGAATATGACATTTAAGATGTTTTAATAACATGCATTCTATTTTTTATGACAGAGACATGTCGGCTCCTGCCAGCACCCATCTACTACAGAGAAGATGATGGGCATTGAAGAAACTCCACGCCGAGTTTACTTTTTTGCGGCGACCGTAAGCCACTGTGCAAGGAACTGCCCTTGCTTTACAGCTCATAGTAAGCTATCCAAATTGGACACGCAGGAAACAAAAGAGAGTGACTGCAAAACCTTGCCAAACAAAGCAGGGAAGCCCTTCTAAAATCATGCTTCATAGAAAAATCTGTCAAATATGCTAGGCCTATAGGAAGAAGATGGATGCCCCAATGTTGCAGAAGAACCTTGGGTAATTGCCCAGGTAGCCAGCTGTTTTTGTCATCTCATGTTTTTGGAAGTAGTTTGCTTGCACTTCCTGCTTACTTGGTTAATATTTCCTTCTTGGGTGTGTGGAGAAGTTGAAGACTGGATAGCATAGTTATAGTTTTCCTTGCTTACCAGACTCAGAAATGAAACTCAGTAAAGGAGTGTAAACTATATAACATTGAGAGACATAAGAAGATAATTTTGAGTTAGTAATGGAAAGTAGGCTAGAAAGCAAATTAGGTACATCCTTTTGGACTCACCAAGATAGGATGGATACGGAGAATTCTGTCTGAATTGTCAAATGTGAATGGACTATATGTACTTATTGTCTGTATATAGTGATTGTACTTATTGTACATGATTTTTCTGATATTAGCTATAGCCCTTTTTCGTATTAGACAAAAACGGAAAATTGTGGTGATATATTGTTTGTGATCTAATAAAGCACTGAAGATCAGAGTGCAAAGCCAGCCACACTAGTTAGCCATAGAAACTGGGCAGTGCTGGCACATACCTTTAATCACAGGACACAGCAGGCAGAGGCACAAGGATCTCTGTGAGTCCGAGGCCACCCAGGGATACATGAGAGTTAATGAATCTAAAAGAGTACCAGAGCTCATGTCTTTAATCCCAGAACTAGATAGATACATAAGGAAGAAGCAGAGGTTCCCATGTGAGATTCAGTTTCCAGTCACAGAGACAACAGGATCTCCAATTCAGCCTTGGTAGAGACAAGAGCTACTGGCTGGCTGCTTTGCTTTTCTTATCTTCAGCTGGAGCCCCAATACCTGTCTTTGGGTTTTTATTATTCATGGTATAACCAGATGTCCTCTTCTGACCTCCACATATTAATACATGGGAGCATGCATATGTGCACACACACACACACACACACACACACACACACACACACACACGCATGCAATGTCCATAAATGAATATACAGCACATATACGCACACATATATACCCAAATTATTTTGTAACAAAGTCCAACACTGTGGAAAGTAGTACAGTTATTTTACAATGTTTAAATGATAATGGTATTCCTGGGATCCTTAAGGGTGTTTATCTTATTTTCTCATTATTTATATTCTTAAAGTCTTGCACTGTATATTTGGACTACAATGTGGTCTATGTCCTGTTGAGTGAATAAATTCAGTAATTTGTAAAACAAAAACAGCTCCTGTAGAATGAGATATAAATTCTTATTTCATTGAAATACATTGATCATTCACTTAGATTATAGTTTTAATGTGCTTGATATTTCATGATACAAGACAAATATTCTGTGCATGTTAATTGTTAGTTGTGTTGGGCCTGCTGTCAAGAGCAGACATAAACTCCCTCTCACATTATCTGTAAGGAAATCATTAAAACGTAAATAAGGATCAGAGCAACCATTTGCCAAACATTGATTTTAAAATGTTACAAGTGATGTGGGCCAAAATTGCTGTCAGGAATAAAAGTTAGAAAAAAATATTTGATTACTTTTAATTAGCTTTTGATCTTTCCTTCCCTTGCCTTTTATCCTCTCAGTAATAAAAAAATAATGAGGGAAAAGTGAGTCCAGGTACTAAATCAAAATGTAACAGTTACAAAGATGCTGTCTGGAGAATTTGTCCACATCCCATGGATGTTTCTAGGCCTTAGTGCTACAAAGCCTGGCAGCCCCTTTCCTACAAAATATTCTGAACAAAACACCGCCTGAGCTTTCCAAGGATATGAAAGAACATACTCAGGAAATACATTATCATCATAACACTCTTGATTAAAAAGCAGAAAAAAAAACCTACCATGGAACCTAAATGAAATGTTAGTAGTATGAAGTGCCAGGGGTACATATTTTCAAGGATTCTTCTTAAAAAATAATTTTAAATAGTCTGAGAATTTTCTGAGTACTGTACTTACTGTATTCCTCCTCCCTCCTTCAACTTCTCCTGTGGCCTCTTTCCATTCCTTTTGAAACTCATTGCCTTATTCTTTGTTATTGTTTTACAACACACACACACACACACACACACACACACACACACACACACCAGTTCCACGGAAGGGAATCAGCAGGTTGTATTTGTGTGTGTGTGTGTGTGTGTGTGTGTGTGTGTGTGTGTGTGTGCACGTGTGTGTGCATGCCTGTGAATGTTTAGGGCTGATTACATTTATCGAAATTATAACTCACATTTCAGCTGTTCTTTCACAAACAGGTTACGTTAATAGACTATCAATTCACATCTTATTTCCAGGAGAATATTAAATAATTTTCTTCAAAAATATTTGGGACAGCAAGATGGTTCAGTGGGTAAAATTCCTGGGACTAACCAGGACTGGTGACCTAAATTTTATCCCTGGGTTTTTTTACAGTGGAAGAAGAGTTTTTAAGTCTCACAAATTATCCTGGGCCTCTGTGTTCTCTGGTGTGTGTGTGTGTGTGTGTGTGTGTGTGTGTGTGTGTGTGTGTGTGTATGTGTGTGTACCCCTACACATATAGGCATACAGATGCTCACAGAGAAAATTAATTAATTAATTAATTAAAATAGGTCTTTAAAAAATAGGATAAGAATCCTGAATAAACAAAAAAATAGATAAATAAATAAATAAATAAATAAATAAATAAAAGCCAAGGACCCTAGGGTAAAGGTCACCATATGACTGAGATCCTCAAAAGTGGGATGTGATTATGCAGAATGATGCTTTAGATCCACCTATATATAGCATCACTACCAGGCAATAATGTTCACCTGTGTTTGGGTACCTATGATTGTAGAAACATGATGCCCCACTCAGTCACAGTGAAGTTGATCAATAAAAGCTTGGTTGCCTGAGCAAATGTATACAGAAAGACTCTAAAACCAGAAGCAGCTAATCCTTTTTTAAAATTATATAATTTTTTAAATTTAAATTTGAAAGGAGCTTGTTTTACATATCAATCCCAGTTCCTTCACCTTCCTGTCCTATCCTCCCCTGACCCCCTCACGAACCCCCATCCCATCCCCTTTTCGTTCCCCAGGGAGTCTGAGCCCTCCATAGGAAGTCTTTACCTTCTGTCATATCATTTGAAGCAGGGCCCAGACCTTCCCCCATGTGTCTAGATTGAGGGAGTATGTCTCTCTTAGGGTCCTCTTTGTTTCCTAGCTTTTCTGCCGGTATGGATTGTTGGCTGGTAATTTCTTTGCTCTGTGTCTAAAAACCATATACGAATGAGTACGTACCATGTTTGTCTTTTTGTGACTGGGTTACCTCACTCAGGATGGGTTTTTCTAATTTCATCCATTAGCTTGCAAATTTCAAGATTCCATTGTTTTTGTTTTTTTCTACTGAATAGTACTCCATTGTGTAAATGAACCACATTTTCTCTATCATTTCTTCAGTTGAGTAGCATTTAGGTTGCTTCCAGGTTCTGGTTACTACAAATAATGATGAAGCAGCTAATCCTTGATTGAATGAGCAACCACAACTATGGACACCAGGAATTTTGCATTGGATTCAGCATCCTGTAACCAGTTTTTCAAATTCCTCAAGAGAATAGAGAAATAGTTTGTATGGTAAAATGCTTTCATTGTAAGCATGGGGACTTGAGTCTGATCCCCAGAACTTTTGTAATAAAGAAGGCATGATAGAACTCAGTTTATCTCAGCCTAGTGCTGGGAGATGGAGATAGGCGCCATCCCCAGCTGGCTGACTGACTAAGCCATATGATCACCACAGAGCTCTAGGATAATTGGAATTTCTGTCTCAACAAACAGGGTGCTCAGCATTATGCCAGAGGAATGACAGTTAAAGTTGTGTTTGGGTCTCCAAGTGCACATGTTCACCATGCGTGTACTTGTACACACATGTACACACACACACACACAAAATAAGGTAAAGTAAATTTTGAAAATTCAAATCAAATAACCTTTGGGGTATCTTATTTTCATTCCTAGCTATTGGCTGTTCAGCTTTTTATTACATCAATCACAGCAATACATTTTCACGTCACATACAGATACCCAACAACACAGGAATATAGAACTCAAGTTTAGGGAACAGCAAAGTAACCTTTTATATAATCAAGTCCCCAAGTATAGAAGAAGAAAGGTTTGGGACACAATGGAAAATTCCACTGGTTCTTCTGCCATGAACTTTCAGATTAGCTTTTACAATTGATGAATTATGTTTTATAAACAGTTATAATTCCTACAATTTATCATTGATCAGGTTCCTACTGCTTTTTTCTGGTTTCCTTTCTTTATAATAACTGATCAGAATATTTAAATTCATGTAAACAACCCAAATGTTATGGCTTGTTATTTTTATTTTTGCATATAATATACAAATGGAATGCAACAGGATTTGTGACACTATGTTTCTACCTTCATTATAAGATACACATATAATATTGAGACATTTTTTAACAGTAAAAGTGGTTATATAAACACTTTTAAAAGTATGCCGTTAGTAAGATAAATTGTGCTGAAATTACTATCAGGTCACTAAGCTTCAGCAGAGCCTGGGTTAGTCATGCTATCATGGGTATTTCTTTAGGTTTGCCATCTGTGAGATACAATATCCAAAAATATATTCATGTGAGAAAAATATCCCAGTTCCAGGGGAAAATACACAATTAAAAACAAAGTATGTGGCTTTGTGAGCACGTGAGTGAATAAAAGTATTTGCTGTGAGGTGTGAAGACTTGAGTTTTGATATCCCAAACTTATTTAAAATCTGGAAACTGTAGTGAAAAGCTGGAATCCCGGGCCTCTTAAGTGGAGGTGGGCAAAGATGACAGGAAAATTCCCAGAAAGCTCTCAGGCCAGCTGCCCTTACTATTCATGTCAATCAACAGCAGATCCTGCCTCAAACAAGGTATAAAGGGAGGTTGCCTTCCAACTTCTACACATATAACATACTGTGGCTCATGTACCTGTACACACACACACACACTCACACACTCAGTAACCCACTCAGGCTCTTCATAAGTCTTTTTTTTTTATGTTTTCTTTTTCCTTTTTTTCTTTTTTTTTTCTTTTTTTGCAAGGTCCCAAGTTGCAGAAGTAAACAGGTTCATATCATTTTGTCTTCTCACACCTTAAACTATTATATGTTGCCCCTGTCTGTCACAGGAGAGGGCGAGAAACCCGAAAGGAAATACACTTTCTGTAACAGTGTCCATTTACAAGTGATAGCCAATATTTCAGCTGCTAGATTCTTCACACATCTAATCAATCCTCAGATATTTCTTCACACCTTCTGGAGAACTCAACCTGCCAAACCGTGGCACTTCATTTTATGGCTAGCACACTATCCAAGAGAAGTAACACTCAGGGAAACACACACCAAGGAAGTGACAAAGAAATAAATAAAATGCTTAAAATGGTGTGATCCCAGGCCTATTGTCAGTGGTCCTGACTGCCTGGCAATGCAGCTTGCTGTGCATCGGGAATAACTAGGCTGGGGGTCAAGGTCCCTATTCTAAGGGTTGTGAGAATCCCAAGGAATACTCAGATAAGACTAATATTTTTTAAACTTTAGAGCAGCTTTAGGGGCACAGCATACTTGAGGGAAAGTCTAAATAGCTTTCACCTTCTTTCTGTTTTCCATAGACAAATTGTTAGATGGTGGACTCTAATTATTTCCTATCTTCTATTCTCCCTTTCCCAAAGTGATTAATATGTTCACTTGACATTGGTCATTTATTTATTTATTTATTTATTTATTTATTTATTTATTTATTTATTTATTTATGTTTGTGAATGTGTAATGCACGTGGTGACCAAAAAATCAAAGTCAAATGTCCTTGTCAATTTCCTTCCACATTGGCTTGCAACAGAGTCCCTCACTGAATATGGAAATAACGTATGTGACCAGCAAGTCCTTGAGAACCTCCATCTTTACCTCCCAATGCACAGGTAGGAATACAAGGGCACACACTGAATCCTGGGCTTTTTCACAGGGACAAACTCAGGTCTACCTCATGATTGCATCTCAAGTGCTTTACCAACTGAGTCATCACCCAACTCCAAAGGTTCTTGATCTGCAAGATCATATTTTATCTTTTTCGGTATCCCACACACAAGGAACACTAAATTTGTTTTGATAGGATGGTGAAGATGCCAGATCCTGGTAGACAAGACAGTATCACTGTGGATTAGTAGCTAAAATCTGGTAGGAATGATACTGACTTTGAAGCCAAACACACCCGAGTTTGAATACCATCCTTTCAATGTACTCATTCTTCAAAAAAGTCTTCTGCTTCTTTTAAAACAAGCAAGACATTACCAGTATGCATTGGATTTAAAGGATGTGTGTCCTGAGGTTTTTTTCTTCTTACCCTACTATAGATTTTGTCTGATGAGCATTAGGTTCTTTCTATTTGTCCCTACACCCCTCACTCTGTGTAATATTAGTTTTACAACAACCTTTGACAAGGAGTTAACAAGTAGATGTCAAATTTGAGGGGCATCATGAGACTCTATTTTCAGCATATGGCCAAAGCCAAGAAAGCATCAAACACAACATTAACTGCGCCCCCCCCCCCCCAGAAATATATCTGGGATTCATGCTTAATTTATAAATTAGGAATGGTAGCAGACTAATGACATGAATGGATAATAAAATATTGCCACATTAAAAATATTGATACATGGTCTTTCCTAAACTGTTAATATTAACATTTTTCTAGTGTGGGATGAGACAATACCTACATGAGGAGGCCAATAATATATACCATATGAAATCATGACAATCTAGTGCTTAAGAGTTAACTAGTGAATATTAGGAAGATAATGCACCTGAACAGTGAGCCCACATGGTCAGTGAAATGGTCATTGTGTGTACAGCATAAATAAGCTAGACAAAGGGAATATGTGTGTCTTGGGGGGAAGTGAAGCAAAAATAATAGACTGAGATTACACCATGCTATTCAGTATAATATGAAATTTATTAGGAAGATTAATAAAGTTTTATATTCAATATTTTTGGACTGTGGTTGAATACAGGACCCCGGAGTCATAGAAAAATAAAATCAGAGTTAAGTGAACACTATGGCATTTATATCTTGTTTAAATATTCAATTTAAATATATAAATATAAATTGCTAGTATTCATGTACAAATGAAACTAGAAGGGAAATTCATTCAGAGAGGTTAGAGAAGTGGTGGAAATAGAAAATTGATAGTAGACATTCAACATTCAGATTCAGATAATAATAAATTCCCTTAGCCAGTAAAAAAAATCTTAAAATACTATGTAGAATTCAGTGGCTTTAACACATTTCTACTTGTATACCTTAGTACTGACCCTTTGAAATAATGAAAATAAATGCACACAATACAGGAATATTCTGATATTCACAAAATGAGACTCTCCCAATCTTAGCAAGAACCTCATAATACTCCCATGCTAGACTCAGCTTTTCAAAGTTTTAGTTTCAGACTCTTGGCTTAATGAAAAGCTAAGGTCAGAGAGAGTGCAGCATATGATCTTGAACAAGGCTGCTGGTCTCTGTAGAAACTTCATCTATTGGGCATTAGCAGCTGTCACAGAGTTGCTCTAAGGATCTAGTGTATAAAAGGAACATGCTATACATAGATTATTGTGTGCAAAGAACAACATGAACAATGGCTGATTTCCTGCTTTGGTCACTCTAGGAGAAAAGGAAAAACAAGGAAGAAATAAGGAGCACAAGAGGACTGAGAAGGGATCAAAGCAATACCCAGTGTCCAAGAGGAATGGTTTCGGAGAGGACTGTGTGGACTAATACCAATTAGATCAAAGCAGCTGCACAAGACTGTTTCCACCAAGGATATATTTTACCTTGGCTTTTGATGAAAGGGGGATTGGGTAGTTTCATTGTGAAATTAGGTTTGCCTTTAAGAACAATAAATTTATGAAATGGGCTACAAACATGTCGTGGGAAGCAGGGCACTGTAATGGTAGCTGATTAAATACACTCGGTGAGTTACCATTTGAGACAATCTCCCTCAGTAGGGAAAGGGATAATGTCACAGGAAAGACATTGAAGAGGCAGAAGGGATTGACGGGACCAGAATGATAAATGGGAAAGGAGGTTATATTACTTCAGAAAGCCTGGAAAACTGAAAATACAATAGTTGTAGAAAAGACATTGAAGAGTTGAGATATGATTGAAGCTTTTAAGATGTTAAAAAGGGATAGGAAAGGTCAATATAGATAAGCTTTTAGAAAAATAATGACAAATCCTGAAATTTAAGGACACTTTCTAAAATAAGCAGTGGATACAAGATTGCTTTTCTTTTTTTCTCTTTTTTTTTTTGTTTTGTTTTGTTCTATAACCCTCTGCAAACTTTGAACACTTCTAAATTATCTGAGTTTTGTTCATCAATCTTTTCACCAGAAGGGATGCAGCAAAAAAAAAAAAAAAAAAAAAAAAAAAAGGAGTCATTACAAAGGAGATTGGATTCAAGTGAGAATTAAAATAGTAATTTATTAAACACTTCACAGGCTTCTGAAAACCAATGCTGGAAATGCAGATGAAATCAATTTGTTGAGGAGTCCGAAGGACTTTGATGAGGTTCTTTGTTGGCTGTGTCTATTTTTTGTCTAGTTTTATCTCGTGTGTTTGTGTGTGTGTGTGTGTGTGTGTGTGTGTGTGTGTGTGTGTGTGTGTGTGTGTTTCTGTCTGCCTGTAAGTCTGTGTGTCTGTGTGTTCTCAAGAGATCAGAGAACAGAAGCTAACCCTGGGTGCTTTCCTTAATCATACCCTACCCCATTTTCTGAGAAAGGCGTCTCTCTCTGAACTCATAACTCACCAGTTAACCTTTACAGGCTAACTACTTCCCAGCACTGATGTTTCAAGCCCCTTCCACCATATTTGGCTGTTACGTAGATGCTGTGGAACTGAACTCAGGTCTTCATGCTTATGAACCAAGCATTTAACAATGGAGCCATCTTCCCAGCTCAATTGTCTTTAAAGTTATGTTTATTTATCACCTTAGGAATTCAGTCCCTTAGAAAACATCAGTACAAAACAAAAATCCCAATGCTATGATAACATAGCATTGGAGTGACCACCAACATTGTTTATCTATTAGTTCTTAATGCTGCCAGAACATCTTTATTTTTATATTTTTTATTAATTTTATTTAAATTAAAAACAATCTTATTTTACATACCAATTCCAGGTTCCTCTCCCTCCCATCCTCCCATTAGCCTCACCAACTGCTCATCTCACTCCTTTTCCACTCTCCAGGGAGAGTTAGGCCTCAAATAGGGGTCATCAAAGTCAGTCACATCATTTGGGGAAGGAACTAGATCTTTCCTCCTGTATCTAGGCTGAGAGTATCCATCCCTCCATAGGGAATGGGTTCTCAAAGCCCAATAGTGTACTAGAGATAAATACTGCCAGAGGCTCCATAGACTTCCTAGGATCCCCAACTGACACCCACATTCAGGGGGCCAGGTTTGGTTCTATGCTGGTTTCCCTGTTGTTAGACGGGGGTCCGTGTGCTCTCACTTGCTCAGGTCAGTGGGTTTCTCCAGCATGGGCTTGACCCCTTTGCTCATCACTCCTTCCTCTCTACAACTGGATTCAGAAGTTTGGCTCAGTGCTTAACTGTGATTCTCTTATTCTGCTTCCATCAGCTAATGGGTGAAGGTTCTAGGATGGCATATAAGGTAGTCATCAATCTTATTATAGGGGAAAGGCAGTTAAGATAGCCTCTTCACTATTTTTTAGAATCTTAGTTGGGGTCATCCTTGTAGATCTCTGGATATGTCCCTGGTGCCAGATTTCTCTTTAAATCTACAATGGCTCCCTCTATTAAGGTATCTCTTTTCTTACTCTCCTTCTCTATTTTTTTCCCAACTCAACCTTCCTGATCTCACCTGTTCTCCCCCCCACACACTCCCCTTCTCCTTTTCTCTTGCTCCCAATTTGCTTGGGAGATGTAGATCTCCTGGACATCTTTCTGATCCCTCAGCATCTTCAGCATATTTCTTCCAGACTGTCTTTTGAGCATGTCATTTTATGGAACTACTTTTCCTAACAGAACATCATTTTCAACAACTTCCATATCTTTTGTTAAAGGCCATATTTGCAGCTGTCTGACACTATTCCTAGGGAGATGGAAACAAAACAAACAAACAAACAAACAAAAAACCCCACAAAAACAAGTCTGCGTTGCCTAGACATGAAACTGACAGTGTCAGAGTTTACTGAGGTTCCTTCCTGAATTCCTGAAGTATGGGTAAGGGATTACTTACAGGAGCATGGATGATTCAAAGGCATCTCTGTCACTAAGGGCTACCCCATCATGGCTGACAAAGTCATGATCCTTTAACCCAAAACTGTCTGCATGACTTCCATGCTTCTGGGAAGGGAATAGGAGTGACTCTCAAATTTCATGTCTTCCTGAAACTCCCTATTTCTAAGTGGGTCCCTTTCAGAACTCCTTTGTGTCTTAAGGAGCATCCATCCATGACCGATTGTTTCTACATGCACAAAAACTCTCTCTGTATCTCCCAGGATGCACTGCACTCTTTCTACCTCTGAGAGTTTTAATTTCTGATAGGTTAGAATCTTACCAATAAGGTGTTTTAATCATCTTTTCTGTGTGTCACTTAGAAGTCTTTCATATTTCTTAAGAATACTTGTTATTGAGCTGTTATTATGGTCCCTTGAATGGATAAAGTAAAGTATAATGTAAAATAGGTTAATTCATCCAGCTACAGGCATTGGTTAGAAATACAGAACCATACATGACTTGAGTTTGAATATGGGTCCTTATGATTAAAATATAAGTGCATTCTCAAAGGTTCACCGCAGGAGATTTAGTAGGAAGATTGTCATCCCCCTAATCCTTATCCATTTATCCATGTGCCTCATCATGAGAAAGTCCTCTACATCTTCACTAGCTCCCCTGCTTTGGCCCTGTGAGATTTCTCTCCCATTTTCTGACTTTCATTTTTTTGTATAAATTTTATTTAAATTAGAAACAACTTTATTTCTACATATCAACCCCAGTCCTCTCTCCATCCACTGCCCCCCACCAAGTCCCCAGCTCCCTTACTATCACTCTCCATGGAGTGGGAGCCCTTCCATGGGGGTCATCGAAGTTTGTCATGTCATTTGGGGCAGGGCCTAGACACTAGCCCATATATCTAGGCTGAGAGAGTAGCCTTCCATAGAGAATGGGCTTCCAAAGCCCTTTTGTGCACTAAGGATAAATATTGCTTTCACTTCCAGAGGCCCCATAGACTGCTCAGGCCTCCTAACTGATACCCACATTTGGTTCTATGCTGATTCTGGGGTCCCTGAGCTCCCACTTGCCCAGGTCAGTTGTTTCTGTGGATTTTTCCAGCATGACCTTGACCTATTTGCTCATTATACTTCCCTATCTACAGCTGGATTCCAGGAGTTTGGCTTAGTGCTTAGCTGTAGGTCTCTGCTTCTGCTTCTATCAGCTACAAGAATGAAGGCTCTAGGATGGCAATAGCCATCAATCTCATTATCGGGGAAGGGCATGTAAGGTAGACTCTCCACTACTGCTTAAATACTTAGTTGGGATCATCTTTGTGGATTCCTGACATTTCCCTAGTGCCAGATTTCTCTTTAAATCTATAATGGCTCCCTCTATTATGGTATCACTTTTCTTGTTATCTATTATTCCCTCAACTCAGTCTTCCTAATCTCTCATGTTCTTCTCCCACCTCCTCTTCTCTCCTCTTTTTCCTACCTCCCTCCCTCTCCCCCATGCTCCCAATTTGCTTGGGAGATCTTGTCCCTTTCCCCTTCTCCAGGGGACCATGTATGTCTCTCTTAAGGTCCTCCTTGTTTCTTAGCTTCTCTGGAGGTGTGGATTTGTAGGCTGGTAACTTTTTGCTGTATGTCTAATATTCATATATGAGTGAGTCTGACTTTCTAATTCATGACTGATTCACAAATCTCTTAAGAGAAATTTTTCCATCTTTTATCTTATAGGTACACTTATAGGAAATCTATCAGATGTTCATAACATTTGTGTTTTGAGCTAAGAAGAGTTTGTTGTTTACTTTTCTTGTTGTGACTGAATATTTGACAAGAATCAATTAAAAAGAAGCTCAGAGTTTCAGAGATCACAGTCCATTGTTTTGAGAAAGACAACAAGGCAAGACCTGGAGGCCAGCTGGTTATATTACATCTACAATCAGGAAGCAGAAAATGAATAGAAAATGGAATAGGACTATTAAACACCAAGAATCCCACTTCTTCCAGCAAGACTCTACCTCCTAAATGTTTCATAACCTCCCCAAACAATGCTCCCTGCTGGGGCCCAAGTGCTCAAACAGTAGTTCATGAGGGATATTCAGGATTATTACAGCCATATCAGAGGAACAAGTAATGTTCACAAGAAGACAAACTATAACCCTGCTATAACTGTCCCAATATCCCCTACTCACACATATTTACCTCTGTGAAAGTAGTGCTCTTCACAACTTGTTCAACCAACTTCTAGCACCCAGAATCCTCAACCCAAGGGTGGAACCACCCACAGTGAGCTATACTGTCCCACATTAATCATCAGTCAAGAAAATTCACTTCAGTCTTGCCCAAAGTCAATTGAATCCTCAACCCAAGGGTGGAACCACTCACAGCTAGTTATACTGCCCCACATCAATCAACCACCAATTAAGAAAATTCAATGTAATTTCTCTTGCATTCCTCTCAATGTTCATAACACTTGTCAAGCATTTGTTGGGTCTATGAGTTCTACTCCTTCTTCATTTCAAACATTATTCTCACTATTCTTCCTAGATGGAGAAAAAATGATGCAAGACAAAATAAAGGTATTTTGTATTTTTATTCAATTCTTTACTAATCTTCAGGGACCAAATAATAATGTATGCCTATGAATATTTTTAAAAGACAGCAGCTACAACTGGTACCAGGTACTGGCAGACAGGGAAATGTGTTTGCTTTTTAACAGACTTGTACTCATTGAAGGGAAATATTCCTGTTTAGCTCCTCACTTCCTGGGGAAAATCAACTCATCCTTTGAGGTGGCATGAACTGAGGTTTATCCTGTCTCTCTCTCTTTGTCTCTGTTTCTCCTCTCCCTTTTCACTATATATGTTGTGTGTGTGAGTGTGTGTGTGTGCATGCATGTGTGTGTGTGTGTGTGTGTGCGTGTGTGTGCGTGTGCATGTGCATGTGTGATCCTCATTGGAAGAAGTAAATCACTGGAATGGACCTTCATAGCTTTTGCCTACTTCTTTCTTACTTGTTACATACTGCAAGATCACACAGTAATTATACAGCTTCATATCATGGGGTAACTCAGAATATGAAGCTGTTTAATTAGTATAATTACTGTGGGATCTTGCAGTTTGTAGCATTTACTCTGGTTCTTAAGTGTGGTTGCAATGTGCATTGCAAGCCTCTCTTGTTCTTTTCACATCTTGTGTATTTTCCCACCATGATGGGATTTCCCAACCTAGAACTTAAAGCCAAAATAACCTCTTTCTCATTATCATAGCAATTGGAAAAGGAACTCTCTGTCATTCTGTGTCTCCCAACCCAAGTGTGTGTGTGTGTGTGTGTGTGTGTGTGTGTGTGTGTGTGTATCTGTGTATGTGTATATGTATGTGCATGTGTATGTTTCTGTGAGTGTATCTCTGTGTTTGCATATTTAGTTGCAGGTGTATGTATAGTGTGTATTTACATGTCCATATATGCATTTGGAGGTCAAATAATAACTTCAGAAGTTATGCCTCAAGTACTATCCACCTTTTTGGAGACAAGGGTTTCCCATTAGCCTGAGAATCACCAAATAGGTTATATTGAAGGATCAGTGAGTCCCAGGAATCAATTTGTCTCTGCCTTTCCAGAACTTAAATTGCAAGCACAAGTCAAGATATACATGTTTTGTATGTGGGTTCTTGGTCTCTAACTCAGATCTCCATGCTTGCAAAGCAATCATGTTCCAAAGTGAACTGTCTTACCTACCTAACCCTCTGTGTATAAAGTTGTTGAGAAACATTTTTCATGGATCTTAAGTATGAAATGATTCACAATTGTTTATTGAAAGTGAATCTTAAGTTTTTATTTCCTATCTGGGTCCTATCAACTGATTAGAATTCTACTGCCTTTCTTCTGAAATATGTTGTATAAGAAAAGGCTTTGCCATTTTCAAATCAAAACTCCCCTTCTTGGCATTCCTAAAATTGACTTTCTATTGGTTCAAATATAAAGAAAACAGAGACTAACAATAAGTACATGAGGCAACTGTGGAAAATGGGAACAGAATAAGGCAGTTAAGAACAAAAAATAATATATGACATTGATGCATCTTATAATTTCCTTGGAAGACATGGGGAAAAACATCTTCTAGTTAATTAACAAAAATCTCTAACTTGTTAGAGTTCAAGATTGTATGGATCTGTTTTCTCTCCAATGGACAATACTTTTTCTTCAAATGGACTTAATACTTTTACCTTAATGAATTTTGTTAATGAACACTAATAGAGTTCAGTGTAGAGAAAATCACAGAAAAGATGCATGTGTTGTGTAATGAAGCATCTTTAATGATTTGCACATACTATGACACCCTTGTGGACTTATTGTTCCTCCAGAAGCTCCATGAGGTCACATGAAAGCTATTTCCCTATCTTATCCACATCATATTTTACTAATATGCATTAAATTGCTTATTTAGATATTCCCCATGTGCCAACACAGATTATCCAATTCAGTCATCTCAGAAATAATTGCCAACATAAAGCAAGTAATATTTATATTGCATTGAAATAAAGTAATATCTCTGCTAATGATGTAGCTAGTTTTCAACAGTATAGCCTTCAAAATCCTGTTGTTAGAATAGAGACTGTGTGAGGGTTATTATAGTATCTACTTCATAGTTTACAGTCACAAGTGTGATTTTAAACATTATTGACAATAACAAATATGTTTTCCAAGATGTTAAAACACAAAACTGTGTCTTCATGAGATGAACACAGAGTAGAGTTCTGGAGAATTTTTCTGTTATTTTAATATTATTTTGAATACCTTCCATGAAACTGCTTAGCTCATGGTTTCAGAGGCTTCATAGGAAGCCTCTGAAGCACAGTGAAACAGCTCTCAGCATGGTACACAAGAAACAGAGAGGATCAGATGATGGGACAATTTACATTGTCCAATGGGCACAGCTTCACTGACCTATTTCCTCTAATTAGTCCTCACTTTCCACAATTCTGTCACTGCAAATAATATATTCAAACTTGCAGTCTAGCTACAGAATAAATCATTTATTAGGTAAGAGGTCTCTTCACCTATCTCTGGGAGTACCCTCACCAATAAATGCAGGCTTAATCTTTCCTTATATGTCTTAGGCATTGCCTAACCCAGTAAGTTGACAGTCAAGCTTAACCGCCATGTGGAAAAACTACAAATAATAGTTTCAGTTATTTTCAAAACTAGACTTTATTAAGTAGAATTCTCCAGTTAGTGCACTGTCTGAAGCAGAAACTCTCTTGGTTATGAAAATCCACATGTTCTAGGTAGATGCTCATCATATAAAGTCCTTGGTGGACAGGTATGAGAACCTGGGTCTGGGGCTCAAATCACATGGAAAACTGGATGGCTGATATGGTAGCATGCACCTGTGATCCTAGCTTTATGATGGGTGAGATGGTCATAGATAGGAGCCCAGTAGCTCATGAGCCTGATATGATTGAGTGTACAGCAGTAAATAAATATTCCTTGTCTCAAACAAAGGGAAAAGGTGGATACATACTCCTAAAGGTTGACCTCTGATATGTGACAAGACATGTTACTACAATTACACACACACACACACACACACACACACACACACACACACACACACACATGCACCAACATGAACAAAGAGACAGGTTTAAAAACAGAATACCTATGTATCTGAAATATTCCTTAAGGTTAAACCACATGTGACAGCCATCTATTGGGCTATCCCTTGAAAGCACCCCGTGAAATCTTTTCAATTCTCTTTTCTCATATATAGTGACCATAAAGACACATTTTCCAAATGCCAAAGCTCCAAGATTGAAAAGAGTCAACCCCAACCATGCACACTGCATTTGCATAAACACAATCAGTTTATAATATGATGATTTATATAATGTACTTGTCACCACACCAATGTTTTTCCTATTCTGACTAAAACATAAATTTTGGGGATGCAGAAGTGATCCAGTGATTAAAAGCACTGGCTTCTCTTCCAGAGGACCTGAGTTTGATTCCCAGCATTCCTGTGGCAGCTCACATCCAATGTAACTCCGGGTGCAGGGAATCCAGTGTCCTCTTCTCGCCTCTGAGGGCATCAGCTATTCAGAGATGCAGGCAATAAAAACACCTAAGCACATAAGTTAGTCTAAAAATTCATAAATCCATAGGACCAATGATTTTGTTTTGTCCTATCCAATAGCTTGGGTGGTCTCAGTGCTGTGTAGTTGGGAATCAGGGACTGAAAACAATGAGTACTTTGTGTAAGGGAGAAACACTGGCCCACTGGTGAATTCATGCCAGTAGCAATTTATGCAGCAGTATCACATGGGAAGTATTAATTGTCATCAATATTAAGGAGTGTATTTGTTCCCACATTACAGACAAATCTAAACTGAGGGCACAGCCATTTAAATGCTTTAAATTTCTCCACTTATCCTTCAAGGTTTATATTACCTTACTAGAAAACAGACACTGAGAGCATTCAAAGTGTTATCAGAAATTGGGAAAGGCATCCAAACTTGTCTTATTCTAAAGGAATAACTCCAGATTCAGGTCTTGTATCTACATGTACACATGTACACACCCATGAATAATACATGAAAACACACACACACACACATACACACACACACACACACACACACACACACACACACAGAGAGAGAGAGAGAGAGAGAGAGAGAGAGAGAGAGAGAGAGAGGATTATAAACTCAATGATATGGGCCACATTTTTTCTTCCTATAGTTTAATAGTGTACTGAGGCCATTCCTTGACAGAATGACAGGAATATTGCACCCGGTCTGGAATTGAGACCAGGGAACAAGATCTTGACCTTTACTGAGAACACGTTTCAATCTTGTCAAGCCAGATTGGTTTAGGTGAATTCATAGAGAAAGTGATCACCCTGTCATTAGGAAAGCCAGTGAGCACTCGGGGGAACTTAGGCAGAGGAGTAATAAAACAAGTGTACGTGTTAAATATATCAAATATGGCGTATCATGCAGTCTTCATTATTTCTGATAATGTTGATCACATTTGCTAATACAAAAGCTGAGGCATAGGGGGATCAGCCATAGGTACTAGGATGTAGACTTTGCTACAATAAGACACTTTCTGGCATTAAACACATACAAATACACATAGTAGGAAAACATTGACAAACAGAGGCTGAAGATTGGTTCAGAAGTTAAGAGCACTTGCTGATGTTGTAGAGGACTGAAGCACTGTTCCCAGCACCCATCACAACCGCCCATACATTTAGCTCCAGAGGGTACCCTCCTCCTCTGGGTATCTGCATATGTGTACAAACCCACACACAGGCACACATCATTAAAAATAAAAATTGAAATTCATTAAATAATTAATTAACAATTAGTAAGTTGACAAACCAGTAGTTGAAAGAGAATAATAGGAATACACATACTTATACACATACACACATATGCATGCATATATACCTTACCTGTTTTTTTAATTACTTGACAGTTTATAGCTATCAGTCATCACTGTACATCCAGCAGCAATTGTGACCTCACTCTACCTCATGCAAAACAAAATAATGTCCCAATATCATTAATACTTCATTAATATAAGCCAGCTTCTTCTCTCTCTCTCTCTCTCTCTCTCTCTCTCTCTCTCTCTCTCTCTCTCTCTGTGTGTGTGTGTGTGTGTGTGTGTGTGTGTGCTGTTGAAATATAATGAATAATTTCCCATAGGACATCTTCTATCACTCTCTGGGCACTGATTAAAGTCATGGTTAAGGTGACCCAGCTCCACAGCAGTAATTAGTAAACACATTTCAAGATTGCAATCTAGTCACATAGTAGTTGAAGAGCATGCCTTAGCTCTAAATTATCCATACTCAGAGCTATATTCCCACAAGACAACATAATCTCCTGTGGTCTCCACAACCTCTCTACAATTTCATTTTTGATGACTTATTTGTTTTTACATTTTGTTGAAATCAATTCAAGGAAAATCAAATAACTGCTTTTAGAGGACATTCAACTCAATTAAATCTTTTCATCAAGCCAATCAAGCATATTAAGACAAATTTCTAGAAGGGATATCTGTGATCTAGTTTTCTGCTTCCAGGAGCCAACCCACTTAGAGTCTACCTCAGTCATATAATTCATTGTGTAAAATTATTTCCAGACATGTACATGCAAAGGCACTGTTGTATGGCAAATTCCTCATAATTGAAACAATGCCTTGTGGAAGGGCGGAGGCAGCTAACAAAATCCAAGAAATAAAGTTCATGTGCCCAGGAAAGTCTAAGCATTCAAGATTTACCAGGGCACCTCCTCAGGGTTGATGAACCAATAAAGAAGCCCATAAGAAATTTTCTCCTGGGTTGCAGCTTTGATGAGTAGTCACCCATGTTGGCATGAGTTTTTCTCTGATGCAGTTGGCCTGTAAATAACCCTTCACCTATACTCATGTAAGTATTGGCTCACCAACTTGGGTTTCAGTACAGTTACTACATTCATCTGTCCTTATTTCTGTTTGTGGGTGAATATATTGTAAGTAATGTATTTCACAGCACTTGTGTTTTCATATGACAGGTATGTATTCCTTAAGGCTTTGGGGAGGAAAACTTGACATTAATTAAACATGGGTACTATCAGGCTCAGAACAGAATGCCTTGCTAAAATGTCCTGGCATGATGAATCCTTGATGGGAAGGTAGAAAGATCTCAGAAGTAAGATCACGTTTTGAGATCACTTTTCTTTTTATCTTTTTTTTTATCCTGCAAATACACAGGATCAAACCTGGTATCACAAAGGATAGGCAAGTGCTCTACAGCCTAGATGAGGTATAGCCTCATGTCATGGCTTACATTCTACATTTTTCTTTTCCTTCTTTTGTCAAGCAATTCATAAGAATTAGAATTATTCTTATCAAAGCAAATAGTAATTTTTATAAGGCTTAGGCTCTGATCTCTTCCATACCTACTGACTGCCCAGACCTTGTCATGAAACTAGTGGCTTGCTTGTCCCTGGAGTAGTGAATGGCATGCAGAAAAACAGAGACGAATAGAAATGAACAAGCCTTGTTAAATGCTTCCATTTATGTCCATCAGATCATACATCCTTTGTCCAGTCATGTCTTTCCACAACTATCTGCTTTTTTTCTAGCAGACAGAGTAAAAGTAAAACTTCAGTTCTCTTCTAGATTTTGGAACTTCAATTCTGAAGTCACTTATGCAACCTAAAACTTAAGTATAGATACCTGTGGTTTTCTCTTGTTAATCTGTCTTTCATTATGGAGGTTTCAGTCATGAACCTTATATGAGTGAATAAAGTGTATTTTTCTTCTTCACAACACACATCTATATTTATTTTACAATGTCTTATGTCAATCAAAATGACTGAGACACCATTAATCAAACAGTAAGCAAATACTTTTGATTGTATATATTGTTTATTTTATATAAAAATATATTACATGCATGCCCCGAACTTGTTTTTCTGAAATGCTTGTATCTTTATTTGACTCTACATGCTGGTACTAAGGACGAGTTCTCAGTCCCCTGGCAGCAGTTTCTAAAAGTTCAAACTTTAACCACTTTTGTAAGATCCATTTCTATGGCCTTTTCAACATCTCTTCTTGTCACTCAGGGCATAAATTTCACTCTATACTTTACACACACTGTGAGATGCTAGACAGCAGATAATTACTCATTGGAAAGGTTGCAAAATAGGAAACTATTTATCAAGGAGGAATTTTGATCTGTTCTTTTCCAACATGTTATGTTGTTTGCCTTTTAAGTTTGCCTAGGTGATTATGGCAGTAAGAATATGGTATATACTTGAACCATTTTAACAATTAAAAGGTAACTTTTTTGTGTTTTTGTTCTTTTTTCTTTTTGTATTTAAATTTGAAACAAGCTTGTTTTATATGTCAAACCAGTTCCTTCACTCTCCCGTCTATCCCTTTTCCCCACGAATAACCCCCATCCCATCCCCTTTCTCCTCCCCAGAGAGGGTGAGGCCTTCCATGGGGATCTTCAAAGTCTGTCATATCATTTGGAGCAGGGCCCAGGCCAGTACCCATGTGTCTAGGCTGAGGGAGTATCCTTCTATGTGGGATGGACTCCAAAGTCCATTTGTATACTAGGATAAATACTAATCCACTACCAGAGGCCCCATAGACTTCCCAGTCCTCCCAACTAATACCCACCTTCAGGGAGTCTGGAAAGTCTTTGCTGGTTTCCCTTGCTAGCTGAATTCTATGACCAAGGATAAACACCCATCCTGGTAATTACATTTTCATCATGCTTATTGCTGTTTAGGATTTGCTTGGTCTATAGACTGTTTACTGAACAAAAATAATGTTTTTCTTTTACCATGTCTCAAATACTTTCCTGTCAGTTTAGACAATAATCAAAATATGTTTAAATATATGTTGCCTGAATTAATGATCTATTAAAATGTTCTATAATTCTTATATTCCCCAAACCTTAAATATAGACCCTGAATTTGAGATGAGTAATATCAATATCTATATCTATATCTATGTCTATATATTTTAGTTGTATACATCTATGTATATTATCATCATAGTTTTAGCCTACTTTGTAGATTATAGTGTTGGTGGAATATATATTGTGTGGTATGACTTTGAGGTATTAAGTATAGTTTGAACCTTTCATATATAAACTTTTCATAATCTATGCGGTACTGGATACAAAGTGTTAAAATCTGTAAAACTGTGATCTTCTCCAGATGATGAAGGGACATACTTAGTGTTGTGACAGATTATCATGAAACAAGCTGGAAGGATGCCTAAGTAGTTAAGTAGTTGCACTGCTCTTGCAGAGACCCAAGCTTGGTTCCAAGCACCCACATCAGACAGCAAAATATCACCTCTGACTCCAGCTCCAGGAGATCAGATGACCTCTTCTGGCCTCCTCAGGCATCCACATGCATATGTACAGCTGTCCCACACATATATACATATATACAAATATATAAATCTTAAAGAATATGGTGCTTTAGTTTCTTCACCTTAACACTGTTTTTGGTTTTATATTAGAAGTTACCTTTTACCATCAGCTATTGGATGAAGGCTATTGGTAATGGATCAGTTTTTATCCCTAGTATATGAATGGACTTTGGAAGCCCATTCCACATAGAGGGACACTTTCTCAGCCTAGGCTCTCCCTCAAATGTTATGACAGACTTTGAAGTCTGTTCTCTGAGGAGCAGAAAGCGGATGGGAACAGGGGGAGGTAGGGAGGGTGTGGAAACTGGGATTGACATGTAAAACAAGCTTGTTTATAATTGAAATAAATAAATATATGAATAAATAAATCTAGCCAGCAAGATCTACGCAAAGGAATTAGAAGTCATACTACTTTACACAGATGAGGTAAAATAGGCCAAGTATGTCTTTCATAAAAATTTGCCCCTACCTCTTAATGTTTTCTATTCTCACAGTACTTTAAAAAGTTATTTTTTATCCTGAATGCAGTTTCCCCTTCCTCCTCTCCTACCATTCCCTTCTTGCACATTCTCTCTGCCCCTCATCAATCCAGTCCTCTTCTGATTATTTTTTGAAAGGGGCAGGCCTGCCATGGGCATTAACAAAGCATGACATATCAAGTTGCTATAAGTCTAAGCATCCCCCTCGTATTAAGGCTGGATGAGACAATGCATTAAGAGAAATAGGTTCCCAAGAGCCAGCCAAAGCATTGGGGACAGCACCTGCTTCCATTTCTAGGAGTCCCACAAAAAGACCAAACTACACAACTGTCTCATATACATATGGAGCCCAGGTCAGTTATGTAGGCACGCTGGTTGTTGATTCAGACTCTGTGAATTCCTATGAACTAGGTTAGTTGTTTCTGTGGGTTTTCTTATGATGTCCTTGATCCCTCTGGCTCCTATAATTCTTCCTCTTTCTTCAATACAATTCCCTGAGCTAGGCCTGATGTTTCGTGGCTGTGGGACTCTGCATCTGTTTCCATTAGTTACTGGATGATGGCTCTTTGATGATAATTGGGATAGTCACCCATCTGATTACAAGAGATGACCAGTTCAGGCTACATATTCACTATTGCTAGGAGTATTGCCTGGAGCCATTTTTGTAGATTCAAGAGAGTTTCTCTTGTATCAGCCTTCTACCTGACTCCATGATGCCCCTTTTCCAGTCACATTTTAAGTACTTTACCAATCCATCCAATCAACCCCATAACCTGATCTTTCAAGTTCCCATTCCCACCTAACCCCAGTACACCCAGAAGATATTTTCTATTTCCCCTCCCCAGGGAAATCCTTTCATCTCCCTTGGGTACTCCTTGTTATCTAGTATCTCTGTATCTGTAGATTGTTACATGGTTGTCCTTATTTTACAGCTAATATCCATTTATGAAGGAATACACACCATGTTTGTCTTTGTGGGTCTGGGTTACCTGACTCAGGATGGCTATTTTTTGTTTTTGTTTGTTTGTCTGGTTTTTGTTCGTTTGTTTGTTTTTGCTAGTTCTATCCATTCGCCTTTAAATTTCCTGATGTCTTTGTTTTTAACAGCTAAGTAATACTTCATTACTCATAACAGTTTTTATCTTCAAGGAAGTCCCAGGCATTCCTGAATAGAAAAGTTTGGAGAAGGGATATATGTAGTCAGTTTAGGATCCCATTGGGATATCTCCAGTTTTTATATGAACAAACACACTTTCCAAAGTGCCCACCAGCAGGAGAATTTCTGTTGTTGTTGACAAGTGCATTCTTCTTCACATGTCTACAGTTGATAGCTTCCTAACTTCCAAAGCATCAGGTGCACAAAGAAGATCCCCAATGAATAGTGACCTTGTGAGTCAAACCAACCCTTGTCTCAGATCACCTTGCTACAGGAAATCTCTCTAGGCCACTGGGGCTCCTTTGTGTTATTTTTGAAGCCTATCTTTTCTTACAGAAAAAAGAAACTCTATTATAGAGTGTGTAAAATTATCTCACAATTCTGCATTCCCTTACCCTTCTGCAACCTGATTAAATATGTATTTTATATATTTCTCTGACATTTGGGTTTATGAATCCTAAAAGAGAAGAATTTTAATAAACATATCTAATTTCTAACCTGCTAATGGGTTTTAGAGCATTTTCTAAGCAAGAGTGAAATTAACTTCCTATTAACCTTTATACTGGCCACTGTTCTAAGTATATGTATTTATACAAATTAATTCTTAAGGAAACCAACATAAATCTATAAGTACCAAATATCTGAAAACTTGCAGTAGGCATTGGCAAAAAATTATCTAAAAGTGGTATAGAGGCAATTTTTTCCTCAAATACCATTCAGAGAATGAGGCATTTATTCCCTTGCCTTTTATAGAATCAAATTAAGTTTGAAGCCAATAAAAATCCCTGGTAATATTGCTCATTTTGTAGCCTCATCTCTGAGTCTGATAGACTATTGATATCATAGGAGTCTTATCTGTAAGCTTTTAGAATCACATAGCCTTCAGTCTTACCTAGAAATTCATCATCAGCCACATTCTATTATCTATGTAACGGAAATGGATATAGAATTAAAAATTTCACACCAAGATGTGGATGAATATTTGTTTCACATCCCACTCTTATCATGTAGGTTATAAACAGATTGATTTGAACTCATCCTATTATTCCTACTATTATATTATCACCTTGCTATTCTATGTCAGGTCAGGTAACTCTGTTCTCAAACACTATTCCATCTCTGTCTCTGTCTCTGTCTCTGTCTCTCTCTGTCTCTCTCTCTCTCTCTCTCTCTCTCTCTCTCTCTCTGTGTGTGTGTGTGTGTGTGTGTGTGTGTGTGTGTGTGTGTGTATTTGGATGTTCATATTGGAAGCTAGAAAATAAAATAAAATACAGAGTGTCATCCCTTGTTTTTGGATACAGGTTATCTCACTGAACTTATTGAGGCTTACCAAGTGGGCTGCAAAGACTGGTGAGGAATCTTCTTGTCTCATTCTTTCCAGTCTTTGAAATATTGATCTGCAACTGCCTGGAATTTTTATGTGTTTTCTGAAGTCCATGAAATATTATCCTAGCCCCACAATTCAAAAATTTAATGTGTAGAAACTAGAAAATAATCAATTAAGAAAATAATCTTCAGGCAGCTAATGAGTTTTGATGGAAATAGTGACATAACTCTACCATTCCTTGATTTTGGAAAATCATCGTACTGGTGATTCAACTCTCTCTGCAATCAGCTTTCTACCCTTTCTTTCTCTGGGCTGAGTAACCAGAAGCTCACCATTAGAAAGAGCATCTTGTATTGATGAACAATGTATGGCTTCATTCACTCCAGAAACAGCACCATTGGAAGAACACGTTTCTATTTTCTGTAGATGCTGCCTGTGAAACTTCAGATGTGAGTATGCAACTTGGAGTAGCCACAGATACCAGGAGAATCAAAGGATCATTAGAGACGTGAGCAGTGCAACACATTTTCTAATATGGGGGAAGAGGGGAAAGGTGTAGAATTACCTGGAGTTGGAAGAGGGACTGCAATAAAAAGGGATAAGATAGGATAAATAATACTAAGTATGTTTGCAAAAGTCATAGGGAATTATATTATTTTAAGGACTTAAAATACTTAAAATTAAAAATATTTAATTTAAAAAATATGTCTTTTAAAACTAAAGTTATGTCAGTGAATTGAAATGATAATACCCTTGAAGCCATAGACTACCTAACATATCTCTAATTATATTGTAAATACTTATCCATGTAAACATAGATAAGTGTAACTTTTACCCATAATCAAATAAGCTTTTTGTGTTAGAAAGAGAACAACACAGAAAGTTATAATTGGTTAAACTAGAGAGATAATTGACTATAGTGTGCTGGCTGGCTCCCAATTAATACATTTACGATACAAAGACCACAATTAAGGATCAGGAACATCATAAAGGAGACAGAACAAAAGATTGTAAAACCAGAAAAGCTATTGTAAAATAATCCCTCCTTAAAAAAAAAAAAACAAGGGATACAACTCTCACCCACATGCACAGGGCCCAGGTCAGTCCCACACAGGCTCCCTAGCTATTGGTCCAGAGTCTGTAAGTTCACACCAACTCTGGTGATCTGTCTCTGTGGGTTCCCTGTCATCTCCTGTAATTAGATTGGTGACTACCCTAATAGTCATCAGAAAGCTAGCAGTGGGATTAGGACCTAACACTGACTCATTAGTTGGCTTTTTGGAACCTATTCCCCATGCTGGGATGCTTTGCCCAACCTTGATACGCCAAATGTAGAGACAAGTGGGGGGATGTGTGAGGGAGTGGTAGCAGGGCAGGGAGGACAAACTGTCTTTGGTATGTAGAATGAATAAAAAAATTAAAATAAAAAATTACCAAGAAACAAAAACAAAGCGAAAGAGAAACAGAAACAAACTAGGAAAGGGTGGGCTACAACAGGGTGGGACAGGGATTAGTTGAGAGAGAAGTGAGGGATAAATATGATAAATATGAGTTAAATGGAACAACTAATGGCTGCTGGAAGAATGAGAATTAGCTTCTCTCAGGGATGAATTCCATTATTGGTAGTCCAGTGCAGAGTGGTCAGCCCAGGAGCTGTATTCACACAAACATCAAAACCAGACTCAGCAAGTTGGGTTCATATAATCTGTGCATACATATGTACACTATTTGATAGGTATTATTTGATAATAATCAAAAGAAAAGGAGACCATCGACTTGAGAGCAGAGGAGCTTGGGAGGGTTTCAAAGGGGTATAGCTGGAAGGTACTGGAAAGAGGAAAGAAAGGAGACAGATTAATAGAATTCTATTTCAACTAAAAGATATGAAAAAGAAACATACGGCATTCTGTAAGAATCAGTGAAGATAAAGCGAAGAGAAAATTAGCAAAGAGGATCGTCTTGGCCATCTTTTCTTCACAGCATTACATCTTGTGGAGCTGATGATATTCCTATTGGATGAGACCCACCTCTGCTGTTCCATGTTTCATGAGCTACAGTAACATCCTTTTCTTCAAGTATCCCTTAACTTTTGAGCAGAAAGACTGACTGGGTGTCTGTTTTCCTAAATCACTCTTCTCTAAGTAGATGTTGTTCTGTCTGTATTCTGGCCCTGACTCAATATACTCCATAGTTTTCATCTCTTGGCAGGGGACATTTTGACTTAAGTTTTTTCCCCCTTGTCTCTGAACTACACGTGACTTACCTTACATAACAGATACTAATAGGTGCTTAAAATGTGTGAGTATTGACAGTACAAGCTGAAATATATAAACTGCTAGGACTTCTGTAGGCGTTTAGTATGCATTAAATATATTTAACACACTCCAAATGCTAAAGCTGTGACATGCAGGAAAGTGCTTAGAGTTCGGGCTCATACAGTCTGGGGATTATAGATGCTTCTCTGTTTCACTTATGAAGCATTATGACTAATTCTCTCGGCCTTAATTTGTTTGTCTGTAGATAGTGACCATAATAGCTGATGAATTGAGGATTACAGGAGAGAATTTGAGTAAAGTAATCCCTCTTCTCTCTGGCACATTGTAACTGACTTCTCTATTCTTGCTTCAAGATGAATGTATTCTCAAAATTTGGCTAGCCTTCTTCTTTCCCACAGGGTAATAGAGCTGTTCAAACGAACAGGCTCAGAATGGCCACTCAATCAAAATTACCAAATGTTGAAAAGGTCAGAGCAGTATAGCATATCTTTATAATTCATAGATTATGGAATGCATTAACATTCGAATCCCTCATTCTTAAAGAAAAGATTATAATAAAGAGCCTAAATGGCTACACATTAATCCTTCCTATGACAATAGCTTTCTTTCTTCCTTTTTTATTTTCTTTTCTGGGAAATGTACAAATGGTAACCTCTGCTGACAATGAACTTCAATTTGGACAGCACACTGTGCTGCTGGTTTTGATCACAAAGGAGTACCCAGGGGGAAAGCAGTGAAAAATATGCTAGATGCCCACAAAGAGAAAGGCTTCAAACAGGCTACCAGTGGGTTCCCACCCAACCAGCAGGTCTAGAAAATTATTCCAATGACATTATTGCTTAAGAATACTTTGAGCTTTTACAAGGCTGGGCTCGGACTTAAAAAGTGTGTGTCGGGGGGGGGGCTTTAAACAGGCTATTAAACATCTGCTTCCAGAATTAAAAAGGCCAAAAGCCTAAATGGAAAATGTTCATGATTAGAATGTCAAATATCTTTTAGTGGCTATTGGGCCATTTTCAACTTAATCGATTTTATTTTATTTATTTTTTATTTTCCATGACATTTCAAAGGATAAAATACACTCATGATCACCACCTGTGGAACTGAGAAGAGCACTGGGGCGTGCTTAGCCCATCCCTCTCATTTCATCATTGAGGATACTGAGGACCACAGGGTGCTGTCTGAGGACTCAGGGGTTGCTAATGGTTAAACCATAATAACACAGATATCAAGCTGCTAGTGACAAATCAGAATAACACTGCAACGAAAGAGAAGCCAGGTGACATTGTTTCATACGGGGCTCATTATATTTCTAAAGTTCTCTTCCAGAAAGACTTTGTGAGGCTTATGATGAAATAATCACTTGGAGACAAATGCAAAAGCCACAAAGGAAGCATTGGAGTTATCTGTCACATTCCTGAGGTCACCTAAAGAAATGTCCCTTTCTCCAGTGACTGTTTTGGGATTGTCTCTTCAACATGGCTTGACAACATATATCATGGAAGGCACTTATAAAAAGTAACTAAGTGCTTGGGATGGTCATTTGATAAGAAGAATTAAAAATATAGTCCTTTGAATAAGTTTTGTGCAAGTCATAATATTTGTACTTATTGGGAAATGTCAATTGTCACAGCAATATATGATAACAAGAAAAGGCTAGTAGCAAAAATGCAGTGTGTCTCTTGAAAGAGAGAAGGGGCAATGCAGTAGCTCACCATTCTAATCATTCCAAGGGTTGCTAAAGCAAACCATTGTTCAGTCATGAAGCAGAATCCCTGCTACACATCCTATATGTATGTGCATGCTCTCATATTATAATATATATATATATATATATATATATATTGTTCTTAGTCATACATATGTGGCTGTGTGTGTGAGTGTGCATACGAAGCAGAGATTTAATTTTGATAGTTAGCAAAAAAATATCAAAGAAGAAACTCTTGCTTACATGTGGATTAATCTTCATTACCAAGACTATGTCATATTTCTCTTTTTCTGGTTTAATCAATGCATATTCAGTACTCCTGGTAATGAGATATTTTTATTTTATGATTCATCCATCTCAGGCAAAAGATTATCTTTGGTTCTGAGTATTTCTTCCCTAAGCGATGGGATTAACGAAGGAACTTTCTAATCTCCCAAGACACTGAATGGCATCACATATATAGCCTTCAATCAGACCAACTCTATGAGAAATTCAGTGACTTTCTTCACCTGCTTAAGTATTGAAATATCCCCCCATACTTCTTTAAACTCTCATTGCCTATTGCATCCCCCCCACTTCAAAAGATGTAAAATCAGTGCAGAAGTGTAGTTTCCAGGGGAAGATCTTCCCACCTACCTCGTTGGCTCTTGCTTACTTTGATAAATATTTTTTTCTTTGGTTATCCCCAGAAAATTATGCCACAATATTTCTCAGTTATATTTAGTTTCAGAAAGTCTAAATGATATGTGCTAAGTAAAGCTTCATGACCTCTGACATCTTCTATAGTTAGGGAGCATGGAAAGCTGGTAGAATTGCCTTGTTGGGCTCTGGTGACAGCCATCTTTCTCTACGATCATAGCTCACACTAAGTGCCACCTCTGACTTCTCCTGGGACTCACTCCCCTCATCCCTAAGTGGTGGAATGACCTTCAGCTTTTCTGATCTGGAGTGCCTCACTTTCATATTCATTTCCAGCAATGCCACAGCTACTTTGGAATCTTTTCTTTCTTTTTTTGACAATCATGGATTATAAACCACTGTCTCTTTGAAGGATGTTAGTTGATAGACCCCTATTATCTTTATGTACCTACACTGTCTTTTCCATAAAACAATTTCTTTGGATGGCAAAGCATTTCATAAAACAATTGCTTTGGATGCTTTATGTTGTGTGCTGCTTATATCTACCATGTCCATCTAAAAAGTAGGCAGTGGGCATTTAATTGAGAGTGCTGATTGACCACATAGGTCATGGGATAACTAGTGTTATGAATATCTGCCTTTAAACCTCTTCATGGAAACAATTTTAAAGCATAAAATTGCTAACAAGCTAGAATTTTTGATGCAGTGAAGAATTTGTTCTGTTTATTTACAACCAGAAAAGAAAACAACCTGCAGTTCATATTGTAACATCATTTTTAAAGTATGTGGACCCTAGCTTCTCACTTTCTTATTTTTTGTATGTGTGTACTTGGTGACACTGCATATGGGCATAGATCAAAAACTAGGAAGAGGACCGTGAGAGAGGAAATGGGGTCTCTAAGGAAGGGGTGTAGAGAGGACATTAGAATATACAAATATGAAATGGTAAAAAAGTTGTCTTGGCTCTTTTCCTGTTGCTGTGAAACAAAACAAAACAAAACAAAAAAAAAAAACAACAACAAAAAACATATTACCAAAAAAACTTGAGAACTAAAAGGTTTATTTTAACTAATCGCTCATGGCATAATCCATTGTGATGGGGGACTCAAGGCAGCAGAAGACTAAAGCAGCGGGTCACACTGTATTCACAGTCAGAAGAAGAAATTAATGTTGGTGCTGTGCTCAGATCACATATCCTTTAAATAGGGAATGGTCCCATCCACAGCTAAAGTACATCTTCCCACATTGATGTTGATTATTGTAATCAAGGTAATTCCCTACAGGCACGGTCAGAGGCCCATCTCTAGATTCTGTCTGTTCGACAATTAACTCCATCACATGTGACTTTGGGAGAAGAAATGCATAAGGGAGACACAGAGAGATGTGGGTGGGTGAAAGGTCAAACAAAATAAAGTATGCATGAAAATGAAATGATGCATAGTAATTTCAAAATGTAAAAGTTAAAGTAAATTAATGGGTAAGTACTATTTTGCTTCTAGAAATTTGTGAGAAAGTGAACAGAATTACTAGAACCAATTCATACTTGGTAGGGGTCCTCAATTGTTATGAGCCCTGACAGCTTCTAAAGGAATTGCCACTTCCTACTGCTGAGATGTGGAATACTCTATTTATAACTTTATTCCTTTGGGTAAATTATTTATCTAGGTTCAAAATAAATTATTGAGTGCCTACCACTTATCCTGCTCCAAGATGTGGAATTAAGTCTGTAGCAAAGATGCATCTGTGTCCCAAGTCAATACACAAAAGAATAGCTTAGATAGAAATAAACTCTAAGACAAAGTAGGACAATGGACAATGCATCAGGAAATGGTACAGGAAGACCTTCAATACAAAGTCTTGTCATGGAAAGCTTCAAATTTCCTCAGCCTAAAAGAAAAGTGACTGGAAAAACTCCATCTAATCAATGATGGTGGCTCACATACCAGATCTAGCCCACTGTCAGATTAATTTAAATAAAATTATTTTGGAACAAAGGAACAAAGCTATGCTCTTTAGTTAATGTGTCCTTTTGTGGCTATTGTTCCATCACAGTAAGAGGTAATTGTTGAGAAGAGTACTTGGCCTAAGAAACTAAAGATATTTACTATGTATTCTTATATAAAAAGTTGTTGACCTTTGACCTTTGAGAAAAAAATTCCAAAGATAAAAAATTAAAGTTAGAGATTTAAGTGGAGGGGTAGGTCGGGAAGCAAGCACCGGTATTATGTTGTTAATAATGATCATCAATCTTTCAAAATCTAGAATCATGTAGGAGACGAACCTTTGGTCATGGAATTTCTAGATTGGCTGACTTATGGTACAAAGACCTATTCTAATTGAGGATGACTTCATTGCTTCATTGCATGGGCAGGAGTCCCAGACTAAATTAAAAAATAAAAAAAAATGCAACTGAAAATTAGCATTCATTTCTCTCCGCTTCCTGAATGTGACCAGATGCCTTACATCCCAAACTAAACTCTTCATTCCTTAAGTCACTCATGTTACTCATTTTGTCACAGCAATAACTTAAGTAAATAATACATCTAAAATGCACTATATAAGATAAAGTGTGATTGAAGGTGGGGTACTCAATGTGCATGATTTAGTGTGACACACAGACAGCATTTCATTCTACATGGAGAGAGAAGAAATACTTTGGAATTTGTTTTGGGAAACTTTATTTCATTTCAAATTTTCATGTATATTTATTTATTTGTCTGTGTGTGTGTGTGAACATGTGTGCATGTGTGTGTGTGCATGCATGCTGCACACACACACTATGTCTTTCTGCCATGTAGTACTGAGACTTTAATTCAGATCCTCTAATGTCACAGCCAGCATCCTCACACACCAAGCCAACTTAAGGCTCTGTTTACTTTTAAAATGCTAGGTTCTTTGAAATATTATGTTTTCATAAATAGCTTTCACTAACTTTTGTACAGCACACATCTAGCTAAACACAATTACTTTTCTCTCCTTAGCAATGACAAAAACAAAAAATCCAGAGTCCTGAAAAACAAAGTGAACTATGATATCTCCAAATCTAAGAAGCCAGCAACCACATGAGAAATGGCAGACAATAATTTAGTGTCAATTCTTGGTTTTCCCTGCAGAAGCCTGCATGCCTTGATTGCTCTCAGTATGGCGATCTAATTGATGAAACATAAAGACAGGCTACCCCTTTGAATGCATTTTCTGTAAGTTCAATGATGTCTGAAACTCTGCTATTAGCAGGTCAGCCATTGGGCAGTTCCAGCCAGAGTATGAAATAATTGTTCCTATCCATTTTGTTCATCTGAGAACTAATGCTTCTGAGAAGCAATTATAGAAGTGGGCATTTGAGTCAAATCAAGGTGAGCATAATTATAGCCTTTCTGCCTTGAAGAAACCATCAACACAGACAGATAAGTTTGAGAAATTTTGTTTGATGATATCCCAAACTTCCTAGCCAGGCTGTGACAGGGACCTGAGAGAACACAGGTTAATTCCTTTCTATGACTGCAAGAAAACCTTGGTTTATCCCTGTCATGACTGATATATTGTAGTGATAATCTCTGTCTTAAGTACAGTAATTTCAACTCATATAACAAAAGTGGTATACTTCTCTAATATGACTTTCACGTAAAATGAAAAAATAGAATTCTTTTCTATCCTAGATTACTCTCTGATCTCGCTAATGGTCAGCACTATCCCCATGATAGCAAAGAGGGCTGTTCAGGTCATTTTAGTCCAACCCCGAAGAGAGAGGAATCAAGGACAGGAAGGATACCTACTCTTGTCATACCTGGCTTTAAGCTAGCCCAATATATGGTGATATCTTGCTTGTCCAAATAAAGCCTGCATGAAGGTCAGAGAATGGAGCTTGCCACTAGCTAACCATAGAGATCTGGAGGTCAGTAAGACAGATAAGAAGAGAGATGGCTGAGCAGAAACAGGAAGTGAGATGGCTGGGCAGAGAGAGGATGTAAGTGGCAAGAAACAGGAATTGCTGATGTCCACTGAGATGATAAGGAGGTAAGGTGTAGCTCTAGATTCTTTCTTCTTCTCTCTGATCTCTCAGCATTTTCCATTATGTCTGACTCTGGGTTTTTATTACTTAGAACAATTAAGAACTCCCATTTACATTTTTGCACCCATCCTCTATGGTTAGGTAGTGGCAAGCTCCATTCTCTTATCTTCAGACAGACTTTATTTGCACAAGAAAGATATCACCACACCAATGAAGCAGTAACAGCATTTGTAGGAAGTAAAGGAGAGTTGAGAGCTATAATAGGGTCCTACCACGGGGGCAAACCAAAGAACGAAAGAGTTTCCTCTATGACATACAGCCAAACACTCATCAAATCAATCTAGCATTTAAAAACAAAGGGAAGCCTCTGGACCACTCTATTCCTGCAACCACTGGGAGTGATACTTATCTAGCACAAGGTCTTTAGCTACCCATGGCTATGCAAGGTGTTAATGTAACCTGGAAATGATAATACTTAGACTATGAAGATTACATAAAATACATCATTAAAATTAGTCCAGCTTATTTGTCCTGAATTTTAAAAGATCAAAGCTATTCAAAAAATTTCAAATCAAACGTACTGTTCTTGCATGGTACTCACTGTTCTAGAGAAAGAAATATAACTGGAGATTCTGAGAGAAGAAGAAATGGAATGTGAGTAGTCAAAGAACAAGGAATCCTCTTGAATGTACTGGCAGAGGCAGTTACCTCAATGAATAGTGCTTTCCATACAAGCAAGGAGATCAGAGTTGAGACCATTGTAAGCTGCACAATTATTCAAGTGTGCATAGAAGCTTGAATATAATTTTAGCCACAGAACTGGGAAACCATGGATCCCTGTCTGGGGTCTAGTGAAAGCTGATGTTGAGACTGCTGACCAATTCAGAGTCTGACTAGGAGATTGCTGCAAAGGAAAAGGTGTACAGCAATGGATGAGTATTCTCAGCATCAACCTCAGGCCTCCACAAGCATGTACACACACATGCAGAATTCCATTTACACATGGACATGCACTCACAAGTGCACATTCACACAAAAGAAGAAAAAATAGCTGCTTTCTCATTTTGAACTTAAAAGGATGTCAAAACATTAAAAATTCATTTACTCAAAGAGAGATACATTAACCCATTACCATCTTTGTTATTTTGTAATCACCAAATCACTGAAATCATTACAAATCAAAACTAATTTGTATGTGTGTGTCCATCTGTCTTCTACTCTGTCCATCTCTGTGTATATTTTTCTGTCTGTCACATATTATGGAACCAGGACCCAATGTATATTAAATGCATGCTATGAGCTATGCAACCTCAGCCCTCAAATTCGATTTTTAGTTGGCATCAAATGTCCGGTTTTCTTTCTCAAAGACAGTGAGGCTCAGAGTCACAGAGACTGCTTAGTGGTTAAGATCTTTTGTTTCTCTTGAACAGGATTCACATTTAGTTTGTAGCACAATGGGTGACTCACAGCCACCAGCAAATCCAGACCTAGCATTTCTGATGCCATTTTCTGGCCTCCATGTATATGCCCTCAACACATGACACACACACACACACACACACACACACACACACACACACACACACACACACTAAAAAAATAACATGGACTATTTTTTCCTGGTTTATCAAAACCAGTCTTCGTTATATAGTCCAGGCTGTTCTCTTCCCTCTTTTTGTCCCTCAGCCAAGTATGCCTTTCCCCCCTCTGTAAATTAGAGTTCTTACCTCTAATTTCCAAACCATTCATCTGTGAGGGGAGGGCTGTGAACTTTCATTTCATTTCTATGATAGTAATTTTGTCTGTCAGCTTGATTTTTCATAACACTCAAAAATAATATTAAGGGGAATAAGGAGATTGATAAGTGGACTTACCACCCAAGGATGAGGATGTGAGTTCAATTCCTGGAACCCATGTATGACAATATTGTAGTGGCTTGCACTTGTATCATCCTAAGGCTGGGGAGGAAGAGGAAAGTAGACTAGACAGATCTCTGGAGCTTTCTGTCCAGCCAATTAAACTGAACTACCAATCTCCATGTTCAATGAGACACTAACTTAGAAAGCCAGAGGGTGGTAGAGGAAGACAACTAATGTTGACCTCTGGGTTGGCACACTCGCATATGTACACATACACAACACACACACACACACACACACACACACACACACACACACACTATAAAAGTAGGGCAATGAAGAGTTTGTGGGGTTGAAGAATGAAGATCTTAATACCATTTCAGTGTCTTAAGAAGAAAATCCATAGATATTAAACACAGAGGTTTTTAGAAAAAAAAAATAATTGGCATTTTCAGAATCAAATACACCAAGCATATCTCTCTGTTCCATTTCCATCTGTCCTGCAAAAATCAATCCTGGAGATCATGTAGCTTTTACACATTTTTCTATGAAAGACTTGAAGCTTACAAGTGGGTGCTACCTGCAGGCAAAAGAAACCTCCTTTGATGTTGCTTCTATACTGAGGCTTTGATTTTATTTTCAATAGTCCCAATTTTCAGTTTGGAAACCTGCAAAGACAAAAAGGCAACCCAAGGCACCGCTGGCTGGTGCCCTGAACTGTTCCCGCAGGGCGTGGAAACACAGAGGAGAGACACGAAGTCTCTGGACATCCTCTTCTATTGAAAACGTTTGTTCTAGAAGACCTGACTAGAGAAAAATGAGGACCATGACTCATGTGGGCTTAGAGGAAAAAAATAGATCTCTTCTGGGCCTCTGCAGAAACCACATAGATCAAAGCCCATGAATCATTCACCCTCCACCAATAGCAAGGGCCTTCACTGAGTAGAGATATTGGGTAAGGGTTCAGATGGGAAGCCATTGAAGGTACTGGGTGAAGGGCTACACTGTAGATACTACTGGAGATGAAGACTGTGGTGAAGATGGAATGAGAGGCTATTGTCACTATTGGCAGGAGCATGCATGGTACATAAGATACAGCCATCACTGTTTTGGTGGATCGTTCACTGGTTCTGGAAATGTAGGGACAAGGGTGGTAGATTAGCGATGGGGTAGTACACAAAGCATGGAGCAAGGAAAATGCATGCTGAAATGGGAATGGGATACTAAGTGAGCTTGTACACTCTTCCTCAGACTATAATTGTCATACTTATTTCTCCCATGCTATACTGATATTCTAAATGTTGACATATTCTCCAATGCATTTCACTAAGCTGCATCATACAGAGAAATTCGTCTTCTCTCTCTCTCTCTCCCTCTGTCTCTCTATCGCTATCTCTCTACCTCCCTCTTCCCCTGTCTTCCTCTCCCCCCTCTCTCTTTATGTGTGGAGGGGTCCATGTGTACACATGGACATACATATGGAGGACAGAGTTTGATGCTGAGTGTCCTCCTTTGTTGCTATCTCGGATTTTAAAGCAGAGTTTCTTATGGAAACTGGAGCTCATCAATTTGGCTACATCAGCTGACCTACAAATCACAGGACTCCTGTCTCTTTCTGTTTTTCAACACTGGTATTACAGGTACATACATGGAAGGCATTTAAGTGACTTCTTGGAATTGAACTTTGTGTTTCCATGCTCAGAAATTAAGCACTTTGCATTGGTACCCGAGCAGCCAAATTTCTTTTTTTGTTTGTTTGTTTATTTTGTACCTTTCAAATTTGAATAAGTGATATGTGCTTATTGTTTTTATTGGGGACAAGGAATAGAGAATCTATTCTTAGTTTTTCCCACTCAAAGAATTTTTAATGAAAGTAAAATCATTCATTTGGCTATTTTATTTTTCATTCTACTTCTGCCTTAGAAGAAATCTGTTGGGGGAAGAAGTACATACAGTCAGAGTTCAAATGATAACAATGATGTGACAGGCAGTAACAATCAGTTTCCCAGAGAATATTATCCATTCTGCTTTTATCATGCTGTCCTTTCTCCCGTGCCTCCATGTTGGCTGAAGAACCTACTGGGGCAAACGTCAGGGCTGGTTTCATCGACAAACAAAGATAAGATCAATTACATGAATAAACTTCTCTGGCAAGACTAAGGAATGCTAGCAGAGACGTCTCAGAGGGAAATAGAAGGTGAGGACCCTTCTCAGAATCACATCATCATTGTCCAAGCATTTTGCACACAGAGTCCCAAAGCGGGTATCTGCATGGAGTGAAGAACATCTGCCAGCAGTGTGACATAAAATAGCGTCTGTTTGTACACGTACCGAGCTTGTGTTGGGACAAAAGTCAGAAATGCTGATGTTGATGGGAAATGGAACTTACAACATTTGTTCCCAAAGCATAAAGTAAAGTAAATGGGATGTCTGTGTAATGATCCTTGCCCCCCAAAGCACACGGAATATCATGGAAGAGGGAGCTGAAAGAAATAATCAGAGATTGGATTGGCTAGGTCTGTTCTGAAACTTATCTTCTGACAGGACAAGATCATTGCATTCTCAAACTGATAGCAGCTTTAATAGCCTACACAGGACCTGCAAAAGACCAAGTCAGGCAGATCTCAGCACAGAGGGCCAGGGTTCTGGAAGTTTTACTCCTGTCTCAGGCAGTTCATGGATCCTGAGCACCTAGAATCTTTTTTTAAGGGGGTTTGACCACTAGCAGGCTGTCCACGCTCCAGTGGCTGGCTCTAATCCTGCACATATTGAGCGTCTCTAATTGTACTTAATGAACAATTTTAAAGAAAAAGTAAAGCAAACGAAATTGGTAGGGAGACGGTGGGAGTGGATGTGGTCAAAGCACAATGAATAATTGTAAAAAAGCTTCAATTAAGATTTGAGCAAGTGGAATTGAAATATATAACATCATTTAACCCAGTGGTTTGCAAAACTGGCCGGAAGTCTTCACTAAAAATTCTGATCCTCAGGCACCATCTTCACAATTTCTGGCTCAGACTTGGGATGGGGTCAGGAACCTTTTGTTTTCTTAGTTTAATTTTTGTTTTGTTTCTGAGACAGGGATTCACCACATAACTTGTTTGACATCATGTACACTAGTCAGGTCTCAAACTTGTGGAGGTCCTTCTGCCTCTTTGTCCCAAGTGCTGAAAATACAAGTTACCATGCTTGACTCATTGTTTTTTTCCTGTTATGTGCATGCATGTGTGTGTGCGTTTGTGTGTGTGTGTGTGTGTGTGTGTGTGTGTGTGTGTGTGTGTGTGCGTGGATGCGTGCGTGCGTGCGTGTGTGTGTGTGTGTGTGTGTGTGTGTGTGTGTGTACATGCCAGCATGCATGTGATAAGAAGCCTCACTGAAAACATCACCCAGAGTTTAGGATGGTTGACCATGAAACCTGAGATCTGCTTGTTTCTTCTGCCCTGGCACTAGGATTTCTGGCACATGCTGCCATGCCCAGCTTTTCGAAGTTGGGTGCGGGGATTACATTCTGGTCCTCATGCTAGTGCTGCATGCACTTTACAAATTGAGCCACTCCTCCTGTCCACATTTCACTTTGAAACTTTCCAAGGGGATGCTGTTCAGGGTCCTGATACAACCAGCTTGTGTTCTGAACACCCACATACAGAAAGAATGACAGAAGTGTTTGTCCACAATTATAAACATATCTGCCACCAGTGGCTATTAAACTAACTAGAAATCACTATGCACAGCTTGATAACCAAAGTTAACCAGGTGTGAGAACAAACAAAAGTACATCAGGCAGAACAAGTGAGAAGCAAAGGCACAGAGCTTATGAGAATCTGGACGGAAAGAATGGACCTGGACATTGGGGGATAACCCCACAGCCACGTAGGCTGAACCAGCAAAGCTGAACTAAGATAGAAGCATCTAAGATCCTTAGAGAAAAGGAAGTCGACATCAAGAAAGTCCATGGATGGCGGCTTGCTTGAAATTTTGGTCTGAGGCTTTTGAGAGACTAAACAAACAAAGATTTAGAGACAAGGTATAACAGGACAGCATGGGCTGGGGACATGGCACTGTGTGCAAAGCGCTTGTTATACAAGCTTGAAGACCTGAGTTCAAGTCCCAAGAAGCAACTTTGCACTCCTGCTACCATAAAATACCTACTATAATGGACTGTTGTACTAAAACTTCTAATTGAATTCTAATTGGATTTAATAATAAAAACCTGGAGTCAGACATGGGAGTTAATGCTGAAGATCAGAGAAGCTGAACATCCCAGTCACTGCTTCTTACATCTACTGAATCCTTAGGCAAAAGGGGCCATCCTGTCCCTAAGAATCCTCAGACTGAATGCAATGGGTTCCTGTCTCCTCCCACCTTTTTTTTTTCTCTCTCTCTCTCTGCCCAGCCACATCACTCCTGTCTTTGCCTCCCTAGCGTTGAGATTAAAGGTGTGTAAATTCCAAGTACTGGGATTAAAGGTGTGAGCTACCACCAACTGGCTCTGCTTCTCTTTTAGACTGGATGCATGCCAGGCACACAAATATAGAAGAAGAAAACAAAATATAGCTCCTATAAGCAAACATCTCAGTGAGCTCATTTAACTCATTAACATTTTAAATGTGCTTACTAAAAATAGTCTTTTCCACATTTCCTGACACTCTGGGTTCTATAGACTAGAGACATGATATAAAGAAATAAGTACTTGATAAAGGTAGCAGGGGAAGAAGCAATAAGACAGTCTGAAGATGTTTGTCATGTAAGCCTCAGGATCTGAGTTCAATCCCCAGAACACACATTACAGAAATTAGCATGATATCGAGTGCTTGTAACCCCAGTCTGAGGAAGCAGAGGTACTCAGATCCCTGGGACACACTGATTGCATCCATGACTTGGAGAAGAGTGAGAAACAGTTTCTCAAAACAATAGAAAGGTGGATGCTGGTACCTGAGGACTAGCACCCAAGTTTAACCTCTGTCCTGCATATATATATAAAAAACACACTTAAGTGTGCCCATAGACACTGAAGCCCTCCCACACAGAGAAGAGGTTTTTTAAAATGAGGGAAGTTTATGAGTTGATTCTGTGAGCTATTGGCTAAAGAATAGATACAGAACAGTAGGAAAGGGACGAGCTAGGGGTGAGCAATGGGGTGCAGCTTAGACTTCTGATCAAAAACGTCCTCCCCCAGGAACAGATCTTTAACACGAGGGAAGCAAGCATTCCTAGCAGAAGAAACAGCAGGTGTAGTGGTTGTCTGTAAAGAATGAATTTGTCTTGCTTAAGAACTAGAAAGGAACCCTGCGGGACTAGAGCTTTATAGCAAAGTGATCATAAGGCCACAGAGAAGGCAGGCACCGGGTCAGATAGGCCTGCCAGGTTATGGAATAACGGTTTATTTTTATTTCAAGGGCTGATGGAAGCTCTGTAGGGCATTAAACAAAAAGGATGGCATTCAAAAACAAGCACTCTGTGTTGGCAAGGATGTTCCCAGTTTTATGCTACTTGATTAGGCAGGTCAATCAGTACATTCACTCCCGTAAGCACATTGGTGGTACCAAGAAATCTGGGTACCAATTTGCACTTATGGAAATTTCTCTCATTTGCTAAGATTTATCTTTTTGTGTGTCTCTGTGGGTGGGCATGAGCATGTGAACGCAGTGCCCACGGAGGAAGTCAGATTCCCTGGAGCTGGAGTTAGAGGTGGCTGTGAAATACTGATGAGGTGACAGAGAACAAACCCTGCTCCTCTGAAAGACCAGCAAGGGCTCTAAACTGCTGAGCCATTTCTCCAGCCTCTCCTGTTCATTTCACACTGAAATGCACAGTGACGCATTCTGGGGTGCAAAGAGATGGTGCTTTCACCATAGTCCATGCAGTAAACAGCCAGGACATATCCAAGATGTGGACCAGAAGCTAGGGAGGTGGCCTGATGGTTAAAATACCACACATATGAGAAGAGCTTTCCTTTCTTCTCATGCATGCAGACATGTATACGCACACATGTTTGCATTACACACACACACACACACACACACACACACACACACACACAAGGGGGAATATCCAAATGATTCTTATCCTACCCACTCAAGCCTTCCACTAGGTATCATGTGACAGAAACATGTCTCCAAGCTATGACTGGATTCCCAGCCTAACCTTAGGACTCCATAATTTGATTAAATAGTTGTTCATTTCATTACATGACATGTTATACAGCAACAGCATTCTGGAAGAATAATGTCAACAAAATCACACACATACACAGCTGTGTCTCTAAACATGTCCTAAAATTGCTAAGTATAGACTATATGGTCAGATCACATAAAATAAGACAGAGAAGTTAGAATGTTTATATTATCAGTGGACACCTATAGAGTCAATCAAAATATTGACTAACTAAAATTCAAAGTAAGGAATACATCTTAAGACCAGGAAAATACATTTGATAGGAATATTTACCTCTGCACTCCATGATACCTGTGATATTCTATTTTTTCTCAATTGCATGTTCTTATATGTGTAACTTCAATTCAAACATTTTGTCATTGCATAGGACCTTAAAACAGTTAGTTATATAGTCTATATCTACCCCATGTAGTTTGTGTGTGTGTGTGTGTGTGTGTGTGTGTGTGTGTGTGTGTGTGTGTGTAGTTCATGTTTCATAATAAAAAAGATCGTTCTAGATATGGAGACAGAAATGGTTGGGGACTCATTGAATAAAGAAGAGTCATTCTGACTTGAGCAATTGTTTAGATTATTACGTCACACCTTTCAGTACTAACCATCATCTCATATTGTTATCATGCACCTAGTTTTCTATATATGTGCTTTGATTTCGTAAGTATGTAATATCAAAAAGCCGGTGGCTAGGAGGAGATTGTATTTCATTTAGTAATGGCTTTACAAAGACTGAGGACTTGAGTCTGAGCCACAGAATACATATTCTAAAAGTTACCTTGTGTTGTGCTTCTTGCTTGGAGACAAACAGGTGCCTTGTTCACTGGGCAGTTTATGCTAGTTGTTAAACTCCCAGACACTTAAGAGCCCCATCTTAAAGGAAGAAAAGGTAAGCATCACCTGAAGAATGATACCAGAGGTTGTTCTCTGACCTCTAGTGCATATGCACACATTTGCATATACACACAAACGCACACTTGTGTACATAAAAATATACACACCAAAACCAAAACTGTTGACCAGATTTTTAAATGACCAGGAAGCCTCCCTGCTATGTGCATATTTAAGGTTACGTCCTCTCCTATAATCATTACACTGCTCTTAAGAGTAAAGAGCCTAACTGACAATTCACAAATGAGGAGACAAATAAACGGTGCTGCATATACTCAGTATGGTGAAGTTTGGTTTAAAAATGCAAAAAAAAAACTATTATTTGCAGCAAGATGGATGAGTCTTCAGGACATCTTGTTTGGAGGAATAGCAGGCACAAACACAAGGGCAGCATGCTCTTCTGATCAAGTGACTTCAGGGAAGTGAATTGTGGAGGAGACTTCAGTACTAAAGACAGAAAGGAAGATATGGGGAGTCATTGCTCAAACAGTAAAAGCTGTGACGTAAGCAAGAAAAGTAAGCTTTGAGTTCTATTCCAGAGCAGGTGACCAGAACCAATAACGATCCATACTTCAAATAAGAAATATTGGTTTAAAAGTTCTTGAAGATGTGTTCCACAGAAGTGACACCAAGGAACGAACACACGTAGGGATGTTGAAGTTTCTGAAAGACACAGAATGCTGACAATAGATTTTTGTCTTCCTTAAATCAGATAAATAAATTTATTTTGACTGACACATGATAATTATGCATTGTTACTAAGTACAGTGTGATGTTCTGATTCATGAATATAATAGGTAATGTTCTAATCAGAGTAATTGGCATATGCACCACTTGAAGCTATTATCATTTCTTTTTAAGTGCATCTTATTATTTTTTAAATAATTTCAAACATGCATGCAATGAATTTTGGTCATATTCAACCCCATACCTCCCAACTCCCCCCCCACCTCCTACTTACTTTGTATCATCTCCTTTTGTAAACTTTCCATGGAGTGTAATTTGTGCTATACACATACTCATGGCTATGGCAGGATGATACATATTTAATGGTATTCACTGAGCCTGAACTCAAGCTCCCTTACAAAATAGAAGATAGGGCCAGCAACAGTTCCCATTATCTCTCCCTTTGGACACATGGTGAAATAGTGCTCCTTGTACCTTTTCTCAAGCTTCTAGCAGGTCTATGTGAAAATAATAGCTACCAAACTGTAAACAAAATGACAGGTTTCATTCCCAGGTCACTCATTTCATCATCTATTAAGCAGATTCTTTTGAATAAATGCAATAGAAGCACTGGACTTTGAGAAAGACAATAATCTGCCTACTTTGGCCAGCGACTCAATAAAAAGAACCCCCACCCTCACACACCCCTGCTGAATATCTTAAGGTTGATGAAAATATAACCATTTCTGCTTTAAAACAAGGAAAATTTTAGGTATTACTTATCAAGTAATAAATGATTCATTAGAGGAGGTTCAGGGAAGGCATGGTGCTCCTTCTTGTAGATTACATATATGTCTGGACAAATGTCTGCCTCTGGGACAAGCAACTGAAGCCAACTGGATGAGGAGGGCAGCTGAAGAGCACACTCCACACTGGCAAATTCTCTTGGTGAATTTGCTCAACTTGAGCCTCTCAGCGAGAGCAACCCCCAAGAAACACATGGTGTAAGAGGAGAAGGCTGTGGCAATGCAGTGGCCTCAGAAACGATGCTTTTGAATACCAAAAAGTGTTAATATATTGAATAGACATGTTGGTAACTCCTGGAAAAGTTAATTTCCCAGTGCTAAGAGTTACCCTCAAGAGGTGGCCAAGTTAGGAAAATGCTTGCTACTAAAGTATGAAGATCTGTGTTTAGATATCCAGAACCCACATTTAAAAAAAAAGTCTAGTATGGTAGTACTCTCCTGTGATCCCAGCACGGGGGGAGACAAGAAAATGAGGAACCTGGAGATCACTGACCAGCCAATATATTGTATCTGGAAAATAAGGCAAGAAGATGATAGCAGATGATACTGATATAGACCTTAGACAAACACACACGCACACACACACACACACACACACACACACACACACACACACACACACACAGAGAGAGAGAGAGAGAGAGAGAGAGAGAGAGAGAGAGAGAGAGAGAGAGAGAGAGAGGGATACTTGGGAGATAAACTATCATATTTTGAACAGTAGGGTTAAGGTGGTCCATACTTGAAACTAATGGACAGGTATGGAATGATTGGATTGTGATATTATGATTTATTTCATAATAGTATCTATTTACTCAGAATAAAAAAATAAAGAACCTGATAGCCATCATTAACCTCTTTATGAAAGCACAATAACTTGATGTACGGAGGCGGGGGGAAGAACTGAGTTATATGCTTGACCATTAGGCTCTGCAATGACTAGCAGAATTCATAAATTTTATTTTCTGATACAGAGAAGAAATACAGATCTGAGAATGTACACATCAGAAATAAGGGCTGTGGAGAGGATTCAGTGAATAAAGTACATACCATGCAAGCAGAGGACCTGAGTTCAAGTCTCACAAGACATACAACATACTCATCAGGGGGAGACGGAAGGCAAAGATGTGAGAACCCCAGAAACTTGAGGGCACGCACATCTGTGTGATGATCTAACAGATAAAACTTACCCGAGGATCAGAGTGGGGAGCTTAGCCTCTATTTAGCCATAAAGACCAGCAGTGGTGGCACACAACTTCAATCCCAGCACTTGGGAGGCAGAGGCAGATGGATCTCTGTGAGTTCAAGGCCACCCTGGGCTACAAGAGACTGAATCTTCCCAAAAGAGAAACAGAGCTCACACCTTTGATGCCAGCACTTTGGAAGTCACATGCCTTTAATCCCAGCATTAGGAAGGCAGAGACAGGAGTGATAGGGCTGGGTGGAGAGAGGAATATAAGGTAGGAGGAGACAGGAGCTCATTCAGACTGAGGATTCCTAGGGACAGGATTGCACCTTTGGTCTGAGGATCCAGTTGGGGTAATAATTAGTGGCTCTCTGCTCTGCTTCTCTGATCTTTCAGGCGTAAACCACATACCTGACTCTGTTTTTATTATTAAAACCGATTAGAGTTCGTGCTACACATCTGTATAAACCAAGAGACTGACTCAAAAAATAAAAAATTACAGTTCCAAAACCTGAGATTTTCCTTTGACTTCCACATGTGTATATATACAAGCCTCTCTGACACACACACACACACACACACACACACACACACACACACACACACAATGAAGCAACTTTCAAATTCTTCAATTCCAAGTTTTTTTCATTTCATTTATTTCTCCTCAGAGCCCATCAATCTAAAATCTAGGTCCAGTCACATTTAATTTTGATCCACAACACTCCTGCTGGGGAGCCCAGCTGTGGGATTTCTATTCTGGCTATAAGATTTCTAAATGTCCTGGGGAATATTCTAGATCATGAAGAGAGCAGGTAATAGTGAGGACACAATCCTACTAATGAGGTGATATTTATAGGTTTTATTTTTATTACAAGAGGCTAATTACCTACTTTGGAGATATAGCTCTGATGTAGCAGGGTGTAAGGCTATATTTAGTGACACAGATGACAGGGCAGGAAAAGTTGTTTGGTAGATGCAATCAAACCACATTTAAATATTTTAAAAGTTTAAATACCTTCATCCCTTGTTATTACCTATACTTATACATGACCTCTCCTTGTAAATTATGCACAACTATAAAAAGAGCATTTTCTGCAACCTCATACTTGATTACATTCCCAACTTGTATATTTTACATATCTGTTACACAGTAATTTGTAGTCTTTCTCTTTTTCTTGAATTTATTTAAAGTATCTGTCTTCTGAGGGTTGACACATGAATTGGGAAATAAGGAAGGCCGGAGGAGGAGAGACGTTTCAGTACTCAAGTGTTTATTGCTCCTCTCTGAAGTTTCTAAGTTTGGTTCCCAGCAACTATACATCATTGATAGTCTGTAATTCTTATTCCATGGATCTAGTGCCCTCTTCTGGAAACTGAGGGTACCTGCACTCATGTGGCATACACTTGCACAAATACACATAACTGAAAATACAGAAATCTTTGAACCAATTATTGGGCATCTTAAATTTTGTATTCCTAACACTGACTTAGTGAGCTGCAGAAATGTGGAGACATTTTAAATGTTTCTGTTCACACAAGAATGTAATTTGGAAGTTGATGACCAAGAACCATACGGGCAAGAGTTCCTGTTCAGGATAGTTCAACCTTTTGCCCTCATACTTCAAGCGTATGATATTATGAGAAAATGACAGAAATGTAAAGAACACACATGACGGTAAATAACTGTATTGTTTTTTAGGCTGCTATTTGTTGCAAAGCACCCATAAACATCACTGTGTTTTCCGTCATTCAAGTGAAGACAAAGTCTTAGGGATGCATGTTCCAGGAATATAATCCAGACTATATTTATACATTAACTTATTTGCAATTTACAACCAATTTCGATTTTACAGACATTACCTATAACACCTCATCTGCTAACAACAGGAAACTCAAAGAGGTTGCAGGCAAAGTCACATTCCTAAATAGGATGATTACTGGTTTATGTTTCTCTTCTCTCTTTAGTGATTGTACTGAAGGAGATGTGGGCCTGCTGTGACCACCTGTCATTCCCCATCATTCATAACATTGGAATAAGGAGAAATAGCTCAGTGGGTAAAGGTTATACCCTGTGAGCACAAGAACCCGAGTTTGATCTCTAGCACCCATGCAAGAAAAACGAAGGATGGTGGTGCACTTTTGTAATTCCAACCCGGCAAAGGTAGAGACATGAGGCTGCCTGAGACTTGATGGCTACAGAACCTAGTGTACTGGCTGAGTTACAACCAGTACAGTGAGAGACAATGCCTCAAAATTATAAAAAGGTGGATGTTACCTGTAGATTAATACTTGAGGTTTCTCTAGTGTACACATGCATGTACACACATGTGTGCACTTCAAACCCCCCCATACACACAAACAATTCAGAATAAGAACAGATACTTCCCTGTCACTTTCCCCACCTCCCTATATTTGGAGGATAAAATATGCAGAACAGACGCACAAATTTTTCTAGAAACAGCACATCTATTAACTGTCTCTTCCTATTGGTGATGAATCATGTGTGTAATCTCTAGTATGGCGAGACTTCATATACCTGTTTCTGCCTTCTTTGTGGTGAGAATCTACTTTTCATTCTTTTTCTGGTTACTTCCTAGCCCAATTCTAATGTACCTAGCATGTAAGGTGCCTGTTTGATTTTCTCTGAGGTGTGTCTGCATCCAGGAAGCTGACTGAAGCAGGTAAGCAAAATCCGTTTTTAGGTGCAAAGAAATGATTTTCTCAGGACTACTATAGATCATTTACATGTATCTCTCGATAACTGAATTATTTTCCTATGTACTGTTACTGACTGCCCTTACCTAGTGTTATAACTTTGTTGTGCATGGCTGTCTTTTGGACTTAAGCTTTCATTCCCATGTTAGAGGTATTTTTCTTCCAGTTAATCAGATGTTCAAGCTTTTGTCCAGTCCTCTCGTCAGCAATTCCATTGAATAGTTCATAACCAGATGTCACATGGCTTGAATCTTGTACTCACACCCGTTATGCATTATGCTCTCAAGGAATAAACAAGTAAAACACCCAGAGCTCATTTTCTTCAAAGCGTACTGGAGGAAAGTGTGTCAAATTGAGCTGTGCAGAATGACAGAGGCTCATATTCAAGGTTCCGCTTTTCCTCCTCAGAATGCTCGACTATCATCTGCCCCATTCAAATTATATTAAATGCAGAACGATTCAAATATTGCCAGCTGCCAATTTAAATTTCAAATGGAAACCTGCTCATTTGCTGACTCTTCACTCGATCCTCTGCCTCCCCCCAACATCTCCCCCCAACACACACACACACTTCTCTTTCCAATTTATTTTAAAGATACTTGATAGGTATTTCTCTTGAGAGAAACCACTCTAAGCGAGTAGCGCCTTTGAGTCAAAAACTGCTTCAAGATTTCTCCCTGGGCAACAGCAATATCTTCTGCTTGCCTGCCACTGGTTATAGACAAAACGTAGATAACACCAGATTGTATTATAAAAATGAGGGCCCAGCTCTCTAATGGAATTGCTCAGAGGGGAGTTATGCCTTTTCTCTTATCGCTTTCAGTGTAAGAAGAAGGAAAGTATGGCTGAGGTTCAAAGGAGAATCTATCTATATGGACTCGTAAAAATGGACAGAGTATGGAGTGATAGGAATTCTGTCTTGACTGTCTGTGGGTGTGGCTGGCCTAATTCATGTACTTTGCTATTTCCTTTAGGTGAGCAACATTTGCTTTCAGAGCCTGAATCACGGTAGTGTGACCCCGTGAGCACAGTCACCTTGCTGTCATTGTCTTTTTATTCTGTGTGTATGGTGGAGAAGTTGTGTTCAGCCATGCATGCAGACATGGAAGCCAGACATTAGTGTTGGATCTCTTCCTCTATTATTCTCTACTTTGTGTTTTGAAGGAAAGTCTCAATCAAACTGAGACCTAACTATTCATTTAGGCTGGCTAGCCAGAGAACCACAGGAATCCGTTGGCTCCATGTTAAGTTTTTATGTGGATGATAGGAATCCAGACTCAGATCCTCATGCTGGAGTGACAAACATTTTACCCACTGTGTCATTGCTCCAGCCCCATCCACCCCCACCAGCCCCACCTGGTAGAATTCAATTTTCTACTAAGATTTGGAACTTAGCCTGTGTATGATATGTAAATGTGTTATACGTAGCCTGAATAGAGGTTGATTTTAGAAAGAATGTGATTGTTAGAGACACTTTCTGATTTTCAAAGTAGATAAGAGCTATGAGACTGACCTCTCAATTCCCCATAGCATTTAACCTCCATATCAACTTTTTCATTTCTAAGTATAGCATATAGCAATGGACACAAGCAAATCCTAAGTTTAGGGAGATGAAATTTCACAAAAGAAACATACCCATGCAGCCACTACCCAGAACAAGAGACAGAACTTGGTGACCATCCCAGCAGTTTCCTTGTGCAAATTCTTTATGATGCTGTATTATCTCAAACGAAAGAAGACCCAGCCCCCCACTTTCCAACACTGTACAGCAGCTCCATGAGTTATTGACCTTGATGTCAATGCAATTACATATCTTGTAGCATCCGGTAACTGACAGCCTTTAATCATAGCATAGGTATGAAATGGGGAAGGAAATGTCTCCTCTTTTCTTTCATATGAGACATTGTATGACAGCCACGTTTGCTATATGTTTCTCCACCTGTCTTTCTTTTCTCTCATTCCCTCTTGTTTTCCTTCATTCTTCACTTTCCCCCTCTTGTCTTTCTTTCACTGCTTTCTCAGATTTGAATAGTTGAATTTGTAGGCGCTTGAAGACTGACTCAGTGGTAAAGAGCAGAGATTATTATTCTAGAGGACTCAGGTTCAATTCCCAGCACTCACATGGTGGCAGGTTCAATTCCTAGTACCCACATGAAGCCTCACAACCACCTGTAACACCAGTTCTATGAGAATCTGACATTTCCTTCTGGCTGGGAATACACAGACATAATATGTAGATAAAGCATCTATAAGAGTAAATAATGTTTCTAAAGTTGAATTCATGTTCTGCACATTAAACTCTCTGTAAGATGTACAGTTTACATGGACCCTCTCATGTCTGGGAGGTCATATTCTCATTGTGTTGATTGTTTCCTTTATTGCATAACTTTATGGGTTTTTTTAAAACTGTATGAAACTTGATTTGAATTTTTTTTTACTTGAGTTATCTATATTTTGGGGATCATGTCTGAAATATTTTGATCTCTCTAATGTATTGACTCACTTCTCTAAGTTTTCTTCTAGTAATGTAATATTTCTCATCTTCGATTTGAGGCTTTAATCAACTTGGAGTTGATGTTCAAAGCTGATGAAGGATAGCAAATTACCTGGACTGTTTTTCATTCAGATGTTCAATTTCCCCAGTAAGTTTTATTGTTCTCTGGATTCATTTCTTTGCTCATTACCAACAAAGGGTAACTTAAAGAAGGGAAGGCCGAATATTGGCTCACAGTTGTAGTGTGAGAGGCATGGCAGGAAGAGTCACACAACATACACACCCAGGAAGCAGAGAGATGAACGCTGGTGCTCAACTCCCTTTCTCCTTTTTGTTAAATCCAGGACCCCAGTCAAAGGAATGATGCTGTCCTTGCATAGGGTAAGTTTTCCTAGCGCAACTACTCCAATCTAGGAACTCCCCAAAGAACCCCAGAGATCTGTACGTTAGGCAATTCTAGACCCAGTCAATTTGATAATATTAATTATCACACTGTCTTTCTCTAGTCTGTGTTCTCAGTACTTTAATGAAACTCAGTGGGCTGTCAACGTGAAATTTTACCTCCAGGTCACCTATTCTTTTCCTTACTCATTTATTTATTTATTTACTTATTTACTTACTTACTTACTTTGTGGATACAACACAGATTGGATAGCTGTGGTTGTATAGTGTAACCTTAAAGTACAATTCTTCTTGCTTTGTTGCTTCTGTTCAAAATCATTTTGCTTATTCGGGACATTTTTTAGAAATTCCGTATAAAATTTCTGATTTCTTTCTTCTAATTCTGTGAAGAAAATTATTGATTTTTTTAAATGAAGATTGTATTGATAATGCTGATTGCTTTGGACCAATACAGATATTTTATCAACACACTGATTCTTCAGACCTATGAACATGAAATGATTTTCTAGTTTCTGTAGTCTTTGCATTTTATTTCACACAGTTCTCATGATAGTGTCTCTCCATCTTCTCTGTTTTGGTGATGTTGTAAATGACTTTGGATTTCAATCTGCTCCCCTGTTTCTCTATTTTGATGCTCTCTCTACTGCAGATAATGACTCTGGGGGCTTTTTCTAGATGATCTTCTACGAAATGCTGTTGCCTGATTGCATTTTTATTTATTGGCTGCTCCCTTCTTCTTTGGTACAGGTATAGTTTTTAGTGTTCTAATATGAAGCAATATGGTTGACTGATATTAAAGGGAAATATTCTGAGAGATCACAATATTTTAGTAACTTACAAACAATTTCCTAGAAGTAAATAGGAAAGCTGACATTGAACCACAAAGTACAAGAGCAAGTCCCTAAGTCCTTGACAATGCATCAATGCCCTCATAAAATAATTAGATGTAATTGGAGTCTTGCCACTAAACACTAGAAAAAATTCATATATTTGTTGTGTGTATTTTTCCCGTAAAGCCTCTATTAAAGAAGGTGCAAAGTTTAGAAGCCCTGGTCTTAAACTAATGTAGAGTCAAAATTACCTAAGAGACTTAGGAAGCCCTCAGATGTTTTAAACATTGTAGCCAATTTATTATTCTTTGGAAATGCTGGGTTTATAAGCTGACCTTGACTTGCCTTTGTTTCTCATTATTTTTAAAATCCATCTATGTGATGTGTTTAGTTATGTAGCTCTTTACATAGAGGTCAATAATACAGCTAGTTAAACCTGTGGGCATCTCTACCTCCACAATAGTTTCTAACCAAGGGGGTAGGGGTGAGAAGGTACTAATACTTAGAAGATGACATTCCAGAGAAACTGGCTTATTATTGAAATATTTGAAGTGGTGTTACTTTTATCTTGTTAAGTATTCTAACTCAAAGCAGTTTTGTCAAATGCTTTGAGTTAATACTGGGGAGGCACAGACAGAAGAATCTCTGAGAGTTTGAGACTAGCCTAGTCTATGGATGAGTTACAGGACAGGCTCCAAAGACACAGAGAAGCCCTGCCTCAGAAAGCCAAAGAGAAAAAGAAAGGGAGGGAGGGGGTAGGGAAGGAGTGCGGAGGGAGGAAGAGAGAGTCATAAGTAAATCTCTACAGCAGAAACAGTTATTTATTGTAATGAGGTAACATATTTCTCCTCAGTGCAATATGGTTAACCTTAGGTGTCAGCTTGACTGGACCTGGAGTCAACTAAGAGGCGTCCCTGAGTATGTCCCAAAATGCTTCAGAAAAGGATTAACTAAGGGGGAAGACCACCAAACCTAGCAACACCTTCCATCAATGACCCTTTACAAAGAAGTCTGAGGGAAATCTTTTGCTTTTTGCCTGCCTGCCTTTACTGGTGAACATTTTTGCTGCACTCTCTGGAGCCCATTACTGACACTGGAAACCAGGTTCTCCAGCCTTCCACTGTGGACCAGCTGCTCTCCAGGAATCCCCCAAGCCTTCCTCACCAGTTTAGGAATGTTGAGACATCTAAAATTGTGTCCTGAGCTTCTATTTGGATCTCAGCATCTCCAGCCTGCAAAAGGCTGGGGTTGGACTCTCAAACAAAAATGTATAAGCCAACCTAATAAATTAAATATATACACATTCCAGCAGTACCACTTCACCTGAGAATAGAGACGAACTCAGTATGTGAATTCATACAAAGTATTATTATTGGCCAAATAGTATATTAGCAAATACAGATATGTGATTAGAGCAGAGAATAAAGTTCTCAATTAAGAGCACATGTTGTTTTTCATTCTACAGAAACATTGAGACTGCTAGATTCATGCTTCCTTCTTCAGGACAAGAAGCTCTGCATTTTAACAGCTCCACACTTAGTATTAATATTATAATTGCTGGGACAAGTCCTGCCCAATTAATGTAAAATTTTGCAAACCAAAATCTGCCACATAAAAGACAGGTAACTGAGAGGTATGTAACATGCTCTGATAACACCACAGAGCCAAAAATCAGCAGATTAAAACACAATTCCAGATTATTGCTGTTAGGGTTAAGATGGTCTGCACAGATGAGGCACAACCCCTGACCCATATGTGTCCTGGCACTGAAAAAAACTGAATGTATGCATTAAATAAGGCCTGGAAGGAATATGTTCCAGGACAAAAATGAGGCCACAAGGTTGAGGAAATGCAAAACGAACACATTAGGTAAGGGGTAAACACATAGTTAGATCAATGTCCACTTGAAATCCTGTCTTTTGTAGTTAGCAAACAATAGGTAAACAGATGTGGGGAAAACGAAGATGGTCATTCCTGAAATGAGCCAGCGTTCTGTGGTTCTGTCATTATCCACCTTTCCAGGTCCCAGTGTTTCTGATGATTCTGCTGGCTATGACAGTAGTGATAGATGTCTCTAGTGTAAGATTAGAGGTTGTGTACCCTTCTCTGACTTGTCATCAATGCTCCTTATCATTTCCAGGTCAAACTGTCCAATGGTGTCAAAACAAACATAATTAAACACTGCAATGGAAGCTGGAGGGAGGGCTTATTCGTTAAGATCTCTTGCTGTTTCTGCAAAGGGACAGAGCTTGGGTGCCAGCACTTGGGTCAGGTGACTGACAACTGCCTCTCACTCCAGTTCTTGGAATAAGACTCCATTTTCCTGCACAAATGGGCGCGGTACTCACATGACATAGCACACACAGCTACACAAGCATGCTCATAAAAGTAGTAAATCAATCTTAAAAACCTGCATTTTTTACTTGAGACCAAGGTTGTATTCACAAATGAAACCCAGCAAGACATTATTTGAACTGCGGGACCTCCTCTAACATGCTCATCTGGTTCCTCCCCATAGTGACACAGAATTATTGGGAAGGAAAGGTAATACCCTAAATCACAAAATTTTGTTTGAGAATGAGGAATACAGTAGAAGATAGAATACTGTCTTGTTGATAAAGAAACCCTGTTCCTTTCCTTTGGCTCCAGACCTTTTTTCAAATCATTTTGGCAAATGTCTAAAAAACTAAATGTTCTTCTTTGTACCTAAACTTCACAAATGTCTCTTGTACTCACTGCCCTCCCTTGTCATATCAGAAAATTATTTTTGGATCAAGGTGGAAATAAACAAGCACGAACAATGGGACATGACACTCTCACCTTCTCTAAACCTTGACTTTCTGTGAAATCCAAAGAGAACAAGTGTGAACCTTCACCTCTCCTTTCATTAAAGCTAGATGCTAGTGGTTCCTGTTCAAAGCCAAGTCTGTGATAGAAGCAAGGGAAATCAGGGCATTATGTACTGATGAAGGCTCAGGGTCTGGACCAAAAGGTACAGACAAACAGAGACTAGCATGACCAGCAACAAATAAGTTAGACAAAGCCTTGGGTGAAAGTTTCATCTTCTAGAAAAACTGAAAAGTAGAATGTCACATGAAAGCTAAGAGTTGGAAAGATATCAATGCTTTCAGGTCAATAGAAATATTGCAAAATTATCAACTGAGAGTAGGTGAAATGGCTGAGTGAGTAGAAGTGCCTGCCATCAAGAGTTCAGGCCCCAGGCCCCACATAGTAGAAGGACTTGTCTGCTAACCTGCACACATGCACTGTGATATGCACACACACCAACCCTCAACGAACACATGCAATGCAATGTTTTAAATTATCAAAGGATTTTGAAATATGTTTTGTCTAAAAGATGATAGAATAAGCAACATCAGAAAAAAGATGAAATATATTATGTTTGCTCTCCACATACTAGAAGGTTGAACATACCCATTTGAAGCAGTGAGAATCACTAACAAACCATCTAGTTTACAGACTCTGGTCCTAGTGCATGAACACTAAGGAATGAAGTATGGAATTGTTCTCATGTTCTGGCTGTGTAAACCTGTATCAGTGCATTAGTCCTGAATCAGTTGAAAATGTTGGGATTGTTTTTAGGAAGTTGCTAATTTGATTTGTAATCTCTCAAATCCTGAAGACAGCAATTGGAGCCCACGACAGTCAGCATATTGCTAAAACAAATGTTTTGTTTTGTTTTGTTTTGTCTGAGAGGCTTTCTCTTGAATGTTGCATATCTGTAGTTGTCCGAACATTGTTAGAGACAGAATAGGAAATCGATTCATGGTTGTTCCTTAAAAGAATATGTAAACACACAGACAATATTATAGCTTTAGCAATGGTTTATAGTATGTCTCAGAAGACACAGCATATGGCTGAACTCATGGGTATGATTCTTTACAGTGAAAGGGTGAGAAATACATTCATCTGTTTTCATTACTGTAAGAAAGTACCCAGGGTAGTCTACTTTATGAAGGAAGAAAATATATTTGTCTTGAAATTTTGGAGGCTGGAAGTTCAAGATTCTAAGACCCACAGTAGACAGTCCTGAAAAAAAAAAAAAAAGAAGCTCAATGTGAAAAACAGACATCTGCTACAGGGGAATGAATAATAGGCTCAAAAGGAAGTGCTAGGGTTCAAACAGAGAAATCAGGAACCAGGATGAGAGACAATGATACTTACTTACAGTTGTGTAGGAGACAGCAAAGAAGACATGATAAGTAACATACATACAGGATCTGGGAGACAAAGCCAATGTCATCAGCCTGGCTGAATAGTTGCCATGAGACCCCTGGAGAAATCCTGTCCCATTGCAGGAAAAAGTTTGACCATCATGTAGAGCCTTTCCCAAGCAGATATTTGGTGATTGTGTCCAGTACTCTACGTCAAGTCATGCTCTGCTGCCCTTCAATGCTTCCAGAAACATTACAACAGTGACCCAAAGATGGTCAACTTATTTGGACCTCTAAAAGGGTCCATGTCATCTTCTTACTACTATCCTGGGGATGAAGCTTCCAACAGAGTAATACTTGTGGAACAAACTAAAAGTCAAACCACACCAAAATCCAAAGAACAAACTGAAAAAATTAACATGATTTGACAAGGTCTCTAAGAGCATTCCCCCCCTGGTGGTTGCTGAGAATTCAGGTAGTTCTTGCAGCAATCAGTTGGGATAATACTGTATGAAATGATATGTCCTAAAGCACATTAGACACCAAGTACTCCAGTATGTTATTGGAGTCTAGTCAGACAGGCCTGTCTTAATTCTTCATGATCAGCATTTCTATCCACTTCTACTTTGGGGGACTTCTGCTTTTATGTACAAAGGGAAAACCCTATCAAAATTGGGAAAAATAGTAATCCAATGGATCCTGTTTCTCTTCAAAGCAGGCATACTTGAGGAAGACATTATTTATGCAGTAAAGTACTAATCATAATGACATCATTTTCTTCAATCATGACCTGATCTATCTCAGGCCTTTGTATAGTCTCTTGTCACGAGTGCAAATGGTGCCCTCAGTCAGTACATCTACATATCAATGCATCCTTCTAAAGATCAGAGCACAGGACATCCATTTATCCATTTATGACATTCTTCTGTTAATTGTTTCTCTTTCATAGTATATGATCAAAACCATAAACCAAGGAGAAAGTCAAAAGGCAAGGAAATTGGTTATGTTAACTCAAAATTGTGAATTCTGCTAATGTGTATTGCATGACAACCTGAAGACATATCAGGATGCTGTCAAATGAGGACTGGAACAGGAAATTTGAGTTTAATATCTAAAGTGATATTTTAAAATATGCAGATATTTAGCATTTTATCATAAGAATTGCTTTGCAACATTCCTAACTTTTCTATTCTATCACTAAATAAACCCACCACCACTATCTATATAAATGTGATATGTGTTGTAAGCACCCTCCACTAAAATATTCTCTGTCCATTTATACTCAATACTGACTATATTTCACTGGTATTAACCTCAACTGTGACTGGAGAGAAAGATCAGTATCTAAAACTCTTGCAAAGCAAGCATGAAGATCAAAGTTTGAATCTTTTTTTTTAAGTCAGGTAAATCTAGATGCCAGATTTGGTAATATATGTTTATAACCCACTAAGGACCAGAGAAAGGATAATTTCTACAAGTTTGCAGAATAGCTAGTCTGGAGTACACAATAAGGAAAAGATGGGCTGTGTTTCAATCACTATGGAAAGAGAAGACTGAAACCTACCCAAGACTATGCTTTGATTACTACATGTACTCTATGGTATATATGTATGTGCCTTCAACTCCCCCCCACACACACACTAAATTGCCTAATCTGTAATCTGACATCATTTACTTTCCTCAAAGGTGATGAGTACTGAGACCATCAGGAGAGTTGGAAACTTAATTCTTCTGGGTTCTTAGATAGACTAAGTGAAATAATCTTTAAAAAATGGAAGATTGTAGGTACCAAACAGTGCTTACTTCCTCTTTGCCCATTTTCTCAGTCCCCACCCCATCCCACCCAGTGACAGGAGCAGCGTTTGGGAAATTAAGACTAGCCCAGTGCTTTACTCCATTGTTCATGCATCTGGAAATTATTTTACTGAACTAAGTTGTTTTAATTTTTCTAGGAAGAAGGACTCTCATTAGAACAGTTTCTTAGGGGATCATGTTGGGGGAGTTGGTTGGACAGGGAGAGTACTCAAACAGATGACAGGAAATGGGAGTGGCATTTTCAGGTAGAAACCGGATGCAAGAGACACTTCTATGAATCTACAAGTATGAGCCCAGCTAATACCTAGAAATACTGTATTTGTAGTCTGAAGTGGCCAGCTCTGGTGATAAAGATTGGTGGTGGCCCCAATTGTCATCAGAAATCTTTGATCCAGTAACTGATGCAAACATATGCAGAGACACATAGCCACATATTAGGCCAAGATTGGGGACTTCTGTTGAAGTGAGGGAGGAGAAATTGTAGGAGCTAAAGGAGTCAAGGACATCACAAGAACATCCACAGAAACAACTGGCCTGGCTCATAGGAATGCACAGAGTCTAAATCAACAACCAAGGAGCCTGTATGGGACCTACCTATGTCCTTTGCATAGGGTTATGTAACTTGGTCTACTTGTGGGACTCCTAACATTGGGAACAGGGCCTGCCCCTAATTATTTGGCTGGCTCTTGGTAACCTATTCCTCATACTAGATCACTGGCCCCAGCCTTAACACAAAGGGAGATACTTAGTCTTAGTGCAACTTGATATGCCATGCTTGATATGCCATGGTATCCCTGGGAAGCTTGCCCATTTCTGAACAGAAGCATAGGAGGAATGGATTGGAGGGTGGGAGAATAGGGAGAGGGGATGGAAGGGAAACTGCAGTCAGGATGAAAAGTAAATAAATAAATTCAATAAAAGTAAACTGTTGAATAAGCGAACTAAAAAAGAAAATAGAAACAAAACGAACAAAGCCTCACGAGTTTTAGAAAATTCCCCCAAACTTGCAAAGTACAGAAAGATCTCCTCACGTTTATGTAAGTAGTAGCAATAGGTCAGCACAGTTGCTACTACACATCCTGCAGAGAACTACAAGGATGCAGCTCTTAGGAGTAGTCACTCTTGCTGGTTGGGCTGTTCAGTGATGAAACTGCCTTTGGGTCACCTATGCTCCTGTAAGTAACACCCATAGGCTTCATGCAATGGTTCCTTTGACCTGATATTGGTACCTTCTTTAGGCTGATTAGACATTTGTTCACCCCTTCTCATAAAAAGTCAGACAATAAGAGTAGGCAGTTGTCAGTTGATTTGATCAAGGTCATGGACATAAGATGGCCAGCCTCCTTAGCCTGTACCTGGAACACAAAAGCCAATCTGAACATGTGTCCCAACTCTTTGGTGTGTGTATGTGTGGGGGGTCCTCTGGCTTAGAATAGTGAATGCAGGGTCAGGAATAAATCTCAAAGACAATGGAGAAATTCATCAACTCACTCCATCATATTGTGTTCCAGGTACAGGCATAAGTCTACAAAGGAGTTGTCATTTCCTTGATGTAAGGACTGGCTGCTCTGTCATCTTAGGAACAATGTTTTGATGTCTCTACTTTTCAAACTCCACTCTTCACTTAAAACATCCTCTTTCCCCTTTCTAATATTCTACACTCACACGTCTTTTGTCTGTAACTTTCAATCACGACTTGTGAGGGGAGAATTAGCAAGTCCTTTGTGCTGTAGAAATTAATACTCATAAAGTGATATGAGGAGGGAACGAGGAGCCTCATTGGATCTATACTTTTGTCTGATAAATATATGTTACAGTAAATTACCTAATTAAACAAGCATAACATGAAAATTAGATGTTTGTTTCTGGCATCTTGGAAGCAGTAACCGCATTCCTTTCTGTGGTATTTATTATTCCTTCAATTTGCAAACGCTGAATCATCAGGAATTCCACTCTGTGGCTTTAATTGCAAGCATATCCACTAAGTGCTGATGTGGATCTTCTATTGCTGAGCTTTTAAAAGCTGGTAACTTCTTCAGTCTTTTTTTTTCGTATTATGGTGGCTTTATATGGCCAATACCATACCCTAATCTGCACATCACTGTTGTCTGACGTGCAGTTACTAATTTTTAAGTGATCCTAAACCTTCCTAATTTAAGTGTATGCATGAGTATGTGTGTTTATGTTCATGTGTATATGAGTGCAGAGGCCAGAGAGAGTGCCACATCCCCAGACAGCAAGGGGAACAGGCAGTTATGAGTCACCTGACATGGGTGCAGGAACCTGAATTCAAATCCTCTAGAAGAGTAGCAACAATTTTTAGCCACTGAACCACATCTCCAGTCTTGGATAATTTCTTTGGATCCTATCACTTGGAAAAATACTAAGTTGACTACAGTCATAAGAATGTAGGTGGTAGCTCAACTGACTTATCTAGTACACAAGCATCAGGTAATATATTTGGCACTTGGCCTGTACTGTTTCATTTACTCATGTCCAGGACATCCTTTGGGTTTGGGGGTGGGGGTGGGGTTAACTTAGTGGTACTGTACTTCCATTGCACAGTTCTGATCTGGGGCCTATCTCAGCATTGCACATAGCAAGTATGAACAGAAAAGGACTTCTTGGCCTCTAGAGCTGGAGTTAAAGGCAACTGTGAGCCACCCAGCCTAGGTGCTGGGACGCGAAGTGGGGGTCTTCTGGAAGAGCAGCAAGTGCTCTCATCCTTTGACCTATTTTTCCAGTCCATAATCTAATAGATGTTAAACCTGATGCCTGTGTATCTTTATCAGAAGATTCTGCTCTCAAGAAGGACCCAGGAGCCTTCAGAGAAAGATCTGGTAGAGGCTGGATGATCTCAGGCTTGTTCAAATGGATGCTGATTTTCCAAAGATCAAATGGTAAATCCCATCTCTCATCAGTGGTTTATCTCATGGTCCACTGTGCCACCTCCTTAAAGTACTTCCTTAGCCTCAAGGACAATGCTGTTCAGAGACCTTAGCGTACGGAACACATACTTAGACTCACAGTAGTCTCTACAAAGGGACTGTGACATGGCATACTAAAGAGCAGGGCTGGGGACAGAACATCATGGAAAATGTTTTGTCCTATTAATTGATAAGTCAAGGATGTGTAGGTAAAAGTAAGTTTTCTTCTACAAGAGTATTTAAAATAAACAAACAATATTTAGTATTGATGAAGAGCTAAGAAAGTGCATACATAAGTAAGTTTAAGACAAATCTGGGAATTTGTGTTACTTTTGTTTAAAGCATTCTGCTAGGAACTGGGATGGTGGCAAAGTTGGGAAATTGCTTGCTTTGTAAGCATGAAGTCTAAGATTGACCCGAGAAGAGAACAAACTAAAATTCCAGGTACAGTGCCATATGCTCTTTATCTCAGTGCTGGCCAGCTGTAAATAAGAGGAGCCCTGAGATCCCTTGGTCCATTAATGTAGCTATATTGGTGAGCTCCAGTTTCAGGGAGAGATCCTCTATTTAAAAAAAAAATATCAGGTAGAGAGTGACAGAAAATACACTGGCTATGCAAAAACACTTTTGCTCCCCAAAACAATACACACACACACACACACACACACACACACACACACACACACACACACACACACACACAGAGGCACACACTCCCCCAAAACAATCACAAATGCTCATAAAAATACACAGGCAATCACTCACATACATACACACCCACACTAAACCCAAACACACACATATAGACTCAAAGGAGACATGCAAGCTGTTTTCCATTGAGATTATTCTAACTACTGAGAATTTATTCTAAGCAAATTATTAGGGTAACATTGATTCATGACCTTTTGGTAATGAATTTATTAGACAAATGTACAAACGTAATAATATATTTTATATGAATTTAAGGATGGATGATAACATTTCTATATATACTGTGTTAAAAGCAAATGAAATATTTGATGGGATCTCTATGTTATTACTTTAAAACATATTGAAATAACCAAAGATTTTGATTGTCCATGACTTAAAATAGTCACTTTTGTACAGTTCAATTTGATAATTATGGTTGAAGCGAACAACGGAAACCAGTATAATATCAGCAAACAGCTCAAGTGTGCTTTTATGTATATTTATAAACATAAGAAATATACAAGAAGAACTTTTCACCTTGTGTTAATAATGCCTATTTCAGATTTAAAATTATATTTACTTTTATTTCTCTTAATTTTATAATTTTTCCTTCAATAAACCTGAGCAAACAAGTCATTTCAAAATTAGGAAATAAAATGGACAAATAACCGATGAACAATTTTACCAATTGTAAACTCTTTTCTAGAAACCCAAAGGAGAGGTGTAATACAGAATTTTTTTTTAAATTTTTTTTGCTGATCATGACATGATAATACGTGTTATTAGAAGAAGCCATTTCCAGTTATTGTATCAGAATTCGGTAATTACTTTTTCAATAAAGAAACTGAAATCTATTAAAAGCAAAAATGTGAAATAAATTAGCTTTATACCCTGCACTCAATTAAACTATCATAGAAAGAAGGTAATGAATGGAGATAATTTGAGTGAAGGAATAAAGCTTTACAAAGCAGATTTTTAGCACTCTTTGCAAATCAATTAAAATACTGCAAAGCCAGAAGCCCACTGGCACCCCAGCACACATGCAGCATGCACGTTAGGTCATTGGGAGGGTATCTTCTTTCCAGGCCTAACAGGCACATATGCACAGTCATGAGGACACAACACACTGGTGGCCATCTCCACAGCTGCACAAATAGCAAGAAGGCCATGTGAGGTGGTGCATGCCTTCAGTCTGAGCCCAAGATAGGCTAAGACAGCAGGAGTCCAAGACAACCCTGGGCTCTGTAAATGTAGTCCTTTCTCGCTAACAGAAGTATGTTGTCTGTCATATGCAGATTCTCATAAGGTAAATAAAAAGTCATGGGGAAAAAAAAATGGGATCTAGCGTTGGTAAACGTGTTTATTACTTAGGAGGCAGAAGTGTTTATTCCTGAACCTGACTACCTCAGTTCAATCCCTGGGACCCATGGTTGTGTGAGAAAAAAGACAATCCCCTCAAGTTGTTTCTAATCTTCACTATCACACACACACACACGCACACACATGCACGCATGAACACACACACACTCACCATGCATGTGCACAAAGAAACTTAAAAAATGAAAATGTGCAAAATGGGAAGCTAGCAGAGCTATGCTAGAGGATAAGGGAGAATGCGAAAGGAACAGAGGATGGGGGTCATCAAGGAAATTTTAAACAAGTGTGGAAAAGATGCAGCAAAACTCATCACCCTCAGCACCTGTGTGTTGCCTGTTCAACTCTGTTACACTAAGTTACTGGGACCCAGATCAGAGTTCAAGGATGGGGTATGTCACTCTAGAATGAACTTCTAACAAGACATCTCCCTGCTGAAATGTATTTACATTATTCTTTTACATTTGTTCTTTTACAAATTCTCAATCATGTTTTAAAACAATCCTTTGGAGAGTCTGGAAGATAGAAAGCATGTGTAGGTTGTGTACATTCGCTGCCTTTAAAGGTGATGCCACACTCACTGCCTCTGTTCTTTACAGAAGACACTGGCTGGGTTTCAGCATGCTTTCCCATCTGGATAGACACCTTCCTTCTTCCTGCCTCCTGAAAATCATTGGGGCAGGACAGCATTTCTGAATTCTTTGTCCTTCTACCCTCAAACATACAGGCTATATTTTAAGAGTCATTGAAAACATGTGCCCTTGTAAGCCAGAACGGTACTCCAAACACAAGCCTGAGAATTATTGGGGCAAATATAAATAAAGGAGGACTTTTCTAACATTGTCATCTCCAGAAGAACAGATGCTCTTTTTCAAAAGATTCATTTTATATAAAATCAGGTGAGTATGGGTTTGTGCATATGAGTGATATAGAGACCACAAGATAGTGTCAGAGTCAGAGGAGCTGGAGTTAAAAGGGACCAGCCATCCCTCATGGAACCAGACCCTATATCCTTTGCAAGAGTAGGAAGCACTCCTAATAGCAGAGACAGCTCCCCAGATGCTAGAAGGGTTCTGTCGGCTCATCCCCTCTGTAAGAACACTCTGTAAGAACATAGTGTTATGGCAAAGGAGGAGGAAAGAGCAGCTTGTGTGCCGACACTCTCCTTCTATAGATAGAAGCTGTGATGTTCCCAGGGCATGGGAAAGACGAAAGGAGGCTAGTGAAACTCAATGAGGAGCTCTGCGGTTGGAAGGAACTATCATTTTGAAAGCATGGTTACTGTCCTCCGGATCGGGCAAAGCAAAGCCTCTTCTGCTTTCTCACTGGTGCCTGAATGTAGAATTTAGACTATTCCTCAAAAGCATGTGTTCATTTTAGTGTAAAGCATTGTTTATAGGGCAGCATGGGAAAGCTGGACTTTAAACCTAACATTATTAATAAAGAGAAATATTTCTTGAATTTCAAACAAGCTATTAATACTTTAGCTCTGCTTTGCATGCCACCTGTCCATTCTGCTCATCACTGAGCTCCCAGAAACACATATGCATACGTGTTTGTGTGCAGTTGCATGTATATGAAGGTATATGTGTGTGTGGAGACCAGAGAACAAACCTGGATATTGTTTCTCAGACACAGCTTATAATTAATTAATTAGAGGCACGACTTCTCCTCAATGTCCTGGAATATACCAAGCAAGCTAGGCTGGGGACCAGTGAGTCCCTGGGTCCCTCCTGTCTTTCCTCTCCAGTGCTGGGATTCCAATCATTGCCATCATGTTTGTGGGCTTTTTGTTTGTTAATGTATTTGGTTTGGTTGGTGTTTTGGGGTTGTTGCTGTTTTTGCTTTGCTTCAACCGTCCCTGGAGACCTATTCCAGATTCTGAAAGCTTGAAAAGCAAGCATTTTACTGAGTGAGCCATATCCCAGCTCCTCAGTGAGCCCATTTGGGAACACAGGTTGGGATTTGGGGCACAAATCTCCTAAGATAAGATCTGTGTTTCAGATGTTCTAGTCTAAGAAAGTCTCGTGTGTGTGAGCCATAGCATGAAGATGGTGTTTAAAATTCTATCTTCATGTGGCTAGCCTCTGACCCCCAGAAAAGAGATCCATCCTATGCTAGAACTCAGAAGTGCAGAAACAGAAAAGGGTGTGGCAGAGATACTGTCATCTGCCAGCCTTTGTGGAAAAGGACAGAGGGATGCTAGCCACAATGAGAGCAGAGACTGAGATGTCACCATTCGAAACTGGGCAAAAAGTCCAAACTTAACTTACTGCATAGCCTCTGCCATGTGAGCTATGCTTTTTCTATGAGCATTGATCTCGCAAATCATGCAGCACTTGAAAATATGATTAGAGGAAGGGAGGAAGGGTGAGTAAATAATTCACTTCTTTATATTCTCCAATGTTTCAATATCCTGCAATCAGGACAGCTGGAGAGATGACTGTCAGTTAACACTCTCTGGGAAAGATGCTAATCCTGTGTAGGCATCAATGAGTTTTAAACCAAGACTCAATAAGATATAGATTAAAACTGAAGATTAAGGATAATGTAGAAATGGAGACTGTGGCTTTAAGATCTACCTGCCTGGTCCTTCAGGCTTTCCGTTACCCAGCAATGGCCATGGGAAGGTAGATGAATACATCTTCTATAACAGTTAAGGACTAACTACAGTCATGTCTACAGTGTGCTCAGGATGGTGCAAGCAGCTAGGTCTCTGCCATGCTTATTAACGTCAGAACCAAACTCAGAGCTGAGAAGGTGGCTCATCATGTAAGAGCACTTATTGTTCTTGCAGTAGACCCAGGTTCAGTTCCCAGCACTTTGTCAGGAGTATCACGATGCCTGTAACAAATGGCTGTAGGTGATCTGGTACCCTCATGGGGTACCCTGGATCACATGTACAAATATATACTTAAAAATAAATCATTAAAAATATCTTCTCACCAGAAGGGAATCAAACTCTATTGTTCCCAGATGCTGCCAGCTGATCACTTCTGCAGTGTGCAGAGATAGATACCCAGAATGAACAAGTCTGATATCCACCTCCCATTAGGTCAATGTCTGGGTATATTTCTCAGCTCATTCATGTTTTCAGGACAGAAGAAGGTAATGTAAATAGCTCCTCCTTTAAGATGCTCAAGTCTCATTGACATGTCAGTATAATTCCTAACTCAGTAAGGAAATAAATAGAAACACTACCTTTTGTAATTTCCCCCTAAAATATGACTGTTCTCTAAGTTGTTCTGTGAGGATACTTGAAGCCAACTCGAGAAGAGAAATTTCTCTTAATATTTATTACCAGGCTATTTTCTAACAGTTGTATAGAAGTTTCTGTGTAGCCATTTTTGCAGTTATTGATCTGAGAAGAAAATGTCTGATCCCTTTCAGGAATAAGGATGCTTAGAATTCTAGCATTAGAGATTAACTTCTTTGAATCAGCCCATGGGACTATCTTTTTGTCCTAGTCGTTAACTGGAGAGGTTACCTAAGGATTGATAGTCAAACCATCATGTCAAGAAAGGTATGGATGTTGTGAAATCACTGGCCTGGAAGGCAAATTTAAGTAAAGGAGGCAAAGGCTTGGGAGATACCTCAGCAGTTTAACAGCAGCCTTGAAAGCATCAGGACTTGAGAACAAATTTCTAGTGCCCACATACAAGCAGGGTGTGATGGTGCACATCTCAAGCCTCAGTTCTTAGAGGGCAGAGACAGGACAGATGCTGGGAGGTCATTGGCCAGCCCACCTAACTATATCAATAAGCATCAGTAAGCAACCCTGTCTCAAAAACTATGGTGAGTAATGGAAGATGACACTAGTTGGTGACATCTGGCATCCACACCCATACATGGGTTGCAAGCATGCATGCACGTGCACACACACACACACACACACACACACACACACACACACACACACACACATGCACACACACGTGCACACACACGATGTAAGAGATTTCTTTAGTTTTCTTTGAACTACCGAGGACTTTAAAGATAAGCTCTCTGCACGTGAACTATACAACTCCCTGGGACTTCAATTTCAACCTTAGAGTGAGACTTACAGAGGATGGGAGAAAGAAAGAAAGAAAAAAAAAACCAGACCTACATTATCAGGTTAGTCAGCACTGCAGGGGGCTCTTGTTCCTAGTGTGACTTCTGAAACCCCCAGTGTAATGCATCTTAGAGTTTCCATCAGCTGCAGACCCCTACTGTTTTAGGAGTGATCACAGGTGCCAGTCCCTGGTCCATGTTAAAGTGAGGTCAGTGCGAGGCGGGCAGAAATAAGTTCTTAGAGGGCACAGGGCAGGGACTTGAAGCTCTGCCAGGTTGCACTGGAAGGTGACTAGACCGGTAAAAGCCAGACCAACTAGTCATGTCATTGGAGGGATGGTGAGATTTTGAGTGGCACAAAAGAAAATGCCATGTGTGATCTGGGGAGATGGGTCAGTGAGAAAAGCACTTGCCATACAGGTGTGAGGATCTGAGTCTGAATCCCCAAAACCCATTCGAAACCTACACTCTGTGATTGACTCTGTCCCTAATCACACAGCTCCTTAGGTAAGATTGGAGATAGAAACCGGAGACCAGACAATAGGGAAAATGAGACATTTAGGGACACGTGAGGTTACCCACTGACCACACACATGGTATAGCACATGTGTGCCTATACCCACACACAAACACACACACACACACACACACACACACACACACCTAAATATAATCTATTAAGTCTATATAATGTTACCTGTGTTATGTAAGTTTTCAGAGTTGACAGTTTGGGCATTGGACCGCCAATTGGTGTCCTTCTCATTTTCTGAGCTTTTACATAGTTGCCAATTATTTTTGTAGGTGTAAGTAGGTTTCAGAAGCTATACCCATAAAGTCTCACCAACATGACTGCCCAAACATGAGTTGAACAAGAAAGACACCAACAAACAGCAATTCTTTTAAATAACACAGTACACTCATCCTTGGGAATAACCAAGGGGTTATATCTGTTGAATACATCTTTAAAAGACATACAAAATAGCTACCTTTATTTCAACTGAGTTTTAAGATTTATTTATTCTTTATTGTATGCATATAGTGTTTTCTCTGAATGTGTCTGTGTACCACATGCCTGCAGTACCTACAGAGGCCAGAAGAGGGCACCTGATTCCCCATGGTTGCAAGCTATGTAATATAACCACAGGTGTGGGCGTGGAAAAGGGAACTTAGGTCTTCAGCAAAACAGGCCCTGCTCTTTACTGCTGAGTCATCCCTCTACTACAGTATTGAACTTAGTACCACCACCAACAGAAATGTAGTCCTGAAATGCTCATTATTGCTAAAAAAGCCATTGCATTTTGTCAGCCGTTGTCAGTCTACTTCTCTTGAACCACCTTCTCGGTGCTCTTTAATTAACTTTGTTGTTATGACTCCTCTTTGATGCAATATTACACTTCCAATAACAGAGGTAAGGTTTTTTCAAATCTCGTTTGTATTAGGTGATCTAATGTGGTTTTTATATCATATCACTAGACTTGTTTAAATCCTTCCTAAACTAGATTTTGCTTAGAGATTCTTGTTTATTTCTATGGCAGTATTTTAATTTCCTTGTAAAGAACACAGTGAACAAGTTTGTATCAGTGTGCCTATGTGTAAACAATGCTTTCGCACTTGATCACTGAATCAGCTGGGGTGGGGGGAGAGGAAGGGGCATGGTGGGGGTCCCTGGAGGAAGGATGCTGGCCCCCCTCCCTCACTCTGTACCCTGAAGGCTGAGCTGTATTTTGAAGATGAGGTCAAACAGGCCTCAGCCTGTGGTCTCCCTACTTACTCCAAAGTGAATTGCATTGTGTGAAATTACTGAAACAAGCTATTTTGAAAAGGCTGCAATTATTCCCTGGCAAAGCTGGGATATGATAACATTTATTTTAAGGATGCTGTTAACAGAAAATGCTACCATAGAAGCTAGCCACTTAATTGCCTTCTTTTGCGTAATCTGTTTACCGCAGCACTGAATGCTCTAAATCTGTAAATGCAGCAATAAAACAGCAAGAGGAGTTAAGCTGGTCTTGATGGCACCTACTCAATTGACCATTTGATTTGCTTGTTCTCTCTGATGCAGTTGATAAAACTCTTATTTTTATCCTTTACCGAAGTGGGTCCTTCTACATTTTATAAACTCTGTATGCTAACACTGTGTCCTCTCTCTTCTTCCTTCTTCCTTCCTTCCTGCCTATCCCCCATCTCTCTGACTTTTTATTTGAGCAGGCTAAGTTAACAACCTGGGAGTGCAGGGTTTGGGTAATCCTCCCCCAGGCCCCATCCCCACAGCAGCAACTCAATAATGTATGTGGTAGCCTAGCCCCATCACCACACACCAGTCTCTGGATGACACACCTAGAAACCTCGGAACCCATCTGCTGGACAATGGGATAGCTTTCTCCTTTCCAAAGAACAGTCAAATGTAATAGTCTATTTAAATCTATTCCTGATATGTCTGGGTATAAAGAATGGAAATACCAATACTATCTGACTGGTTTGGGGTATATCAGTATAAGGGAAACTGTTCTCTCTGAGTACCCTTTTAAGAATAATTCCTGATTTACCAGATTTACCATTATGCATCTTTGCATAATTAGGCATTGCAGTAAGAAAAAACAGTTTTAAGAGCTACTCTATAAATCCAAACAGAGAAGCACCCTCACCACCCTCTTTAACAAACAAATACTACCATCTCCCACACTCTATTAAAGGAAGCCTCAAACAATAACCAGGGCCCCCGGGTATCTCCATTCATGGAGCCAATGTTCCTTCCAGGGTGTTTTGATCTTTTCTATTGTCTTCTCTTGAATAGATAGATCCCATGCTAGTTTTATAAATATCTGTGGGCTTTTACTCCAGCCCACAAGAGGACAAGAATGTGGAAACGCCCAGTCCTAACCATAACTAGTGTGTATATGATACATATGTGCACACATGCATTCATACACATGCTCACCCCACAGTCATCATTTAAAATAAAGTACAGCTATTCCTTAATGTAATCTCCACCAACTTACTAATTCTACCTTATGCTTCATGGTTTCTCTCATTTATAAAGTGAAAAGGAAAATGAATGATTACTATCACCATTCAGACAAAGAATTAAAGTGCCACAGAAAATGAGTATTCACAGGGAAGTGCTGATTTGTGCATCTTCTTCTTGTGTGACTCCAAGGATTGCTTAAATTGTATGACAATTGTCAATAGTCACATCTGGGCTATATGATATGTAGCGATATCAAGGACCAACAGAAACTTTTCTATGTAGCTTTACTGAGAATATAAAAACTAGAAACATAAGGTGGGGTGGTATTTTGTTTCCTCTTCCTAGAATGTTTCTGCTCTCGAAACCTGGATGACTTTCAAACATTATCTTGCATGTCACCATTGCAAAGACATCACTTCTAAACAGAGGACATTGCAATCTCCCACTCCCCATCATTACCAACATCACCGCATTTCTTTTTCTCCAAAGCTCCTAAATCTTCTAATAAGCTACATGATGTAATTTTGTCTGCTTCTCTATATGTAAACTCCATGAAGGGGGGAATTTTTCATGTTTCTTTCATTTATCTTCTTTAACTTTCTTATTACATTTTCAAGAAATCTGTGTAGAAGAAAGTAATTATATGTAATGAATGATCAGTACATATAAACTGTTGAAGGTCTTTCACTGTGGTACTTGGCAGGCCCCAATTCTACTATAATCTTTGAATTTTTCTAGGCATATTAAATAAATAAATAAATAAATAAATAAATAAATAAATAAATAAATACCCCCCAAAAAATGCACCACTCATCCAACTATAATTTCACAGGCTGAAGTTCAGCCTCCTTAGCTAACCTTGGAAAGCCAAGGGGTCCTGGGAAGAAAACAGCTTCTTAGAATTCTAGACTTTCCTTATTCATGTATCAGGATCATGCCATCTTCGGTACTTTTAGTTGTTTTTAGGATAGAACAAAGTGGTTCACTTGTGTAAGAGAACACATCTTTTCAAAATGTATATGATTCTAAATTACAAAAATTGTATGTTATTAATATGCAATATATTGTAACCTGGGAAGTCTAGAAGATGTGAGAAGGAAAGAGATGCAAATTAGCTCCTCCTGAATATCATTCCTTTCTCTTTCTCAGCATTTGAGAGCTTAGCTGGATCAGTAGCCTGAGAGGAAGAACAAACAGGTGTAGCGACAAAGTTCAGGAGGCGTGGTCCTTTCTACAAATGTCACATCAGTTGTCTCTAACAGTTTGCATCTTGAATGTACCTCAAGCCCAGGTGTTGAAGACTTGGCTCCTCTTCAGTGCTGTTGAAAAGGGTGGGACAACGGACATGTGGAGTGGAAGGGGAGTGGCTTAAGTCATGGAATGGAATAATAGGGTTCTGGGTCCTTTCTCTTCTCCTCTTCTACTCCCTGGAATAAAAGGTTTTGCTGGACCCTCTGTTCCCATAATATCACATGCTTGCTATTATAATCCAGACCAGACTGCTACCCAGGCCACACCACTTACAGCAGCCCCTTTGTTCTATAAGTTGATAGCAAGTCCCTATATACAGTGTGCCTGTGACTCCCTAACCCAGGTGCTGGGATCCCAGGATATGATAAGGTCCATCTCACTTTCCCAAGAAAGTTCACAGATATCATGTTGCTAGACTCCCAGAGACATTAGAGGGCTACCATGGCAACATATTTTCTTAGTTTCACATCCTTCTCTGGAATTTCCTCCCATCACTGTGTCAAACATAAATTAGGCAAAGCCTGGCTGAAGACTCATGCTGTGGAACAAACCCTTGTCCACTGAGAGTTATAAGAAAGGACCTCATCACTCTGCTTCATGTGCCTGGACCTTCAAAGCCCCTGCTATGCTGTTGTTTGTCTGCCTGTCTATTGCATCAATAACTCATCTAATAAACTTGTTACCACAATAGACAATCTGTCTCAGTGTCTCCCTTGAGCCTTATTCTATTTTCTCTTCTACTACTGTGATAAAACCCTCTGTACAAGAGCAATTTAGAGAAGACGGTCTACTGGGCTTATGTTACCAGGTCACAATCTATCCATTGTAACTATTCCAGAATCCACAGAAGGAAATCAGACCAGGAGCTTCATGAAGTAGGACCCAAAGCAGAAGTCAAGCAAGGACTTTGCATGCTGACTTCTCTCCGTCATGCTTAGCTAGATTCCTATGGAGCCCAGGCTTACTTGACTAAGATGGTACCATCCATCACAGGCTGAGTCCTCACATGTCAATTAAGAACAAAGATAATCTCTCACAGTCCAGTCTGATGCAGGCAGTCTCACAACAGAAACACCTCCAGATGATTCTAGACTGGGTAAACTTGGAACCTGAAGCTAAATAGTATAAACCCCAATCCCAAGACCTTTCACTTTCCACAGACTCCCAAACAAGGGAACGGACTCTCCAAACCAGTGAACCCAAAATCAAAGTCATGTGCAAGCTAAGTATCTCAGATATACAATATGACAATAAAGGGCTGACAAACACATCTAGCCCATGTTTCTGTGAAGAGAAGTTTCCAGAAGGAAACTGCATCTCCAATAGACCCTTCTGCAAGGCTGATTAACTGGTGAAACCTTCAGTGATGGTGGAAGGTTGAGATGTTGCAGGACCAGAGCCTAATTTCAATATTTCTTAGCCTATTTGTATCCCCCTAAACATCCAATTATTTTCTGTGTTGTTGTAAGAGTAGTTGAAGAATAATAATTAAATTAATCATCAGGTAATTATAAGTAAAGACTAAATTGTGTGCCTATGTAAATGGTTCAGACCTTAAATGAGCCCTATTGCTCTTACAGAGGACCCAAGTTCTATTCCCAGGATGTGCATCAGGAAATTTACAGTTTCCTATAATTGAAGCTCCCAGGTATCTGACATCCTTTTCTGGATGCTTCAGGAACTGGACACACTTGGTGCACATATAGGCAAGTAAGCATACACACATACACAGAGATTCAAAAATTAAATACAAACTTTTAAAAGGCCAGAGTTTCATATTAAAAACTAAATAAAATGAATTGTAATGTCTTAAAACCAAATTTCCGCCAGTATCCTAATGTCATTAGAAGATGGAATACAGCTCATTAGTAGAACACAGCTTATTGACTAGCATAGATGAGACCCCCATTCAATTCCTGGGACTAGAAAGAAGCAGAAAAACAAAACATAACTCAAAATTTAAAACTGGAGTAAAATTTTAGCTGTTACTGAACTTCAGTCTTCCAGATTTTTCACATGTGGAGAGTGGAAAAGAGATAATAAAAAATACAGTTTAAAAATAAATAGGTAGGTCTGGGTTGTGATAACACATGCCTTTCTTTAATCCCAGCATTTGGGAGGAAGAGGTAGCAGAAACAGGCAGATCTCAATGAGTTTGAGCCCAGCCTGTCTACAAATTGAGTTTTAGGACAGCCAGGACTGTTACACAGAGAAACCCTGTCTCTAAAAACAAAACAAAGCAAAGAAATTGGTTTGGAGCATATGATGGACATGGTCACAGAGCAACAGAAACACCCAAATCTCACCTGGTGAGGTGGCAGTGCTGGAAAAATTTGAGGGTGATTTAAGAAAAATGGAGCCCAGTTCTGAGCGCCCTTTGGCAGAATGTGGTCAAAGAAGATTATTGCCAAGCATGGAATGGCATGACCAAGTGATGGAAGCACTAGGATGTGCAGTCAAGTTAAGTTGTGATACAAAGAAAGCTTAATAGTAAGAGTTAGATACAACTGGATGGCATCAAAATTATGAGCGGGCATGGGAGGTTTAGCCATGAGTTAAAATGTGGGATGACTTGAGCAAGTGATCTACAAAGGCATAAAGGGCCCTGTTGGCCCAAAGTTAGATGTAGGGTCCAGCTTATGTACAGAAACCCACAGTTAATGCTTGTTCACACTAGTGTGAACATCTACATGAACATTCAGTCTGTAAACAGAGAACCCTCACGGAGATTGTGATTGCCTAACTTTTCTCTTGTATTTAGTTTAATCATTCAGATGAAGAACTTTGTATCTCTATATTTGTTTCCAGGAGAGGGAGAAGCAAGACCACCATATACTTTGATGGACAGTCAAAAGTTTCCACTGATGGGCATATTTCTATGTACCGGCAACAGAAGCTGTGTAGACAACAACAGTGGGATTTGATTTGAGCCCCAGAGGTACCTGCTTTATTGGAACCAATAACGATCTTGTGCTGAGAGACCATGGGGTTTAACTTGATAAACTACTACCAGTTTCCACTAAGCATTGAAGTAGCCAAAGTATCATTCAGTGTTAGTAACATACCTGAGTGGTCTGAAGGAGGATGTCCCCCATAGTTCACCATTTGAATACTAGATGAACTGTTGGCTACTTGGAGATCATTCAAAGGCATGGGCTTGATAAGGAAGTACGTGAGTGGGGATGGGCGCTAACGTTTGGAAACACTCAGGCATATTAAGTATCCTCTCTCAGCTTCCTGTGTGTAGTTTGAGATGTGAGCCTTCTGAGCTTTGCTTCCTGTTCTACTCATCATGCCTGCGTGCTACCACACATACTCACTATGATGGCGGTGATAAACCCTTATCCTTTTGAAAACTGAGCTGTAAATAAACCCTTCTTTCTGTATTAAGTTGGTTTGGTCATGGTATTTTATCACTGCAATAGAAAAGTAATAAAGACAAAATTTAGGAAAGAGGTAAATAATGTATGTTAGTTTTTGACAGATACCACAAGAGGTTGTGAGAATTTTGCATTACTTGCTGAAGAGAGCTCAGTTTGTATAGTACTTGCCTTGAAAGAATGAAGACCTGCATTTGATCTCCAGAACTCATCTAAAAAAAAAAAAAAACACCAAGTGTGGCAAAAACTTGTAATAGAGTGCAGAGGAGAGAAAGACAGATGGGCTCATCCTGCCCAGCATCTTTCAAGAATCCAGGCCAAAGAGAAAAACCCATTTCAAATTCAAAACACACACACACACCCACACACTCACCCAACACACACACACACACACACACACACACCAAGACAGAATGTGTGTAAGGAATGACAGTTGAAGTTGTTTTCTGACCTCCACATGCATTTTCACACACATACATTTGAAACCACAGACTCATAGTAACCTGCACACACACACACACACACACACACACACACACACACACACACACACACCTTTTACATTGTAATTCATCAATGAAACCAATGATATACTTTAATGCTAGAGCTCTGTGGCTGATGTTGTGCACACATCCCAAAATCTTTTTAAAAATTTAACCCCCACTTAATGTATTGACTCTCAGGAATTAATGTAATTGTGACAAACTTAATCCAACAGAATTTGAAGTTACCTGGAAAACGCCATACATTCTTTCATACCTGGACCATGCACTGTTCTGAACATTTGCCCATTATTCTTCTTTAGCATCTGCCAGTTACTTCAAGGGACACAATGAAACACTCTAAGACACTATACCCTTGATCATAAGTCACTCAACAGAAGAAGCCTTGAACACTAAATAACTGCAGCCAAGCCAAGGGAAATTTACTGGAATAAGAAGAAGAGATAAGCAACAATGCTCTGGGGTTGTGGTTATAAAGGCTGCTCCCACTGTGACTAACATTTCATGGCTCAATGGAGTTTATGTTTTAAAAAAATGTGATTCACATGAGCAAATCATATGACATGAAAGTGCAGGTCAAGTCAAGAACTATAGCACTTTAGACTTAAAAGTTTTTATATATGTAGTGTGTTTTCGTAGTTTATATTTTAAAGAGAAGATCTCATGTGGCCCTGGTTGGCCTTAAACTCATGACAACCTTGAGCTCTGAAGCTCCTGCCTCTTCCTCGTGAGTCCTGAGATTGTAAGTGCACCCCATGTCACACAGTTAATGCAGTGCTGGGTATGGAACCCAGGGCCTCCTTCATGAGAGACAAACATTGTATCAACTGAACTACATGACTGGTGCATTGGCTTACATTTTGAAATGGTCTCAATTCAGAAGGTAGGGTACTAGTCAAATACTATGCATCCATATTGTATGGACTGTATTAGAAATGGCACTCAAGGGCTGGTTAGATGTCTCCAGAGGCAAAGGAATTTGCCACCAGGTCCGATGACCTCACGTTGATTCTGGATATTAATATGATAAGGGTTCCCACAATTTCTCCTCTGTCCTCCATAAATGAGCTGTAGTATGCACACACACACACACACACACACACACACACAAAGAGAGAGAGAGAGAGAGAGAGAGAGAGAGAGAGAGAGAGATGAATACATACTGATTAACTATAATAACATTTATTTTTTAAATTGTGTCAATTAATGTAATAATGGGGTTTATTGATAAGGATCCTGATTGTACCAATAAACCCTATTGGATTTATTGCCTTTATGATTAATGGACTTTATTAGTTTACTTAATTGCTTCACTTCTTCTCAGACTTACTCCTTTTTTAAAGTTGTTGAAACTGACACCCAGGAAATATAAAGCAATTAATGAAAGAAATAGAAAAAAAAATCACATTCCATTCTTCTAATTTTTGACCCTGAAGTTCATGCATTAATACTACCCTACAATTACTTAAAGAGAACCTGCCATGAGGTTATAGTTAGGTAAAAGTCTACTTGAAGGAAGCTCTTTAAGAATGTAATTTGATAGAAGGTACCATAAAGCATCATGGCACTACAGCTCTGAGAATTTCTATTTAATGATACCATTTCCATAGAGCTGAGACATTCTTCTGCATTTAAGAGATGTAAAGTAGTCATTTAAATATTTACTGCTTTGGGCCTCAAATTTATTACATATAGTGGCTTTGAAATGAGGATGTAACCATCATTTTACATTTATTCCCCAAGCTCTGTTGTAAAGGGTTTTTAGCACAAGGCAGTTGGCATTTCTGAGATGGCTACCTCTTTCCAGGCAGCTCAATCTGGCCAAGCTCCTTCCTTCATTTTCAGCTGACAGCTGAGTGAGTGCCTCCATACACAGGAGGGAGGGAAGTGGAAGATGCCAACTTTACAAAACTTTTCCTAGAGAACTGACTTATATACTACACATATAAGACATACTCAGTGGTGGCTCTTAAAGTTCTATTCACATGCCTACATTTCATGTAGACTCATGAAAAATACCAGAAAGCAAGGGAAGGCATGTAAATGGATGGCATTGTTCCTAGAGCACACAAACACAGGAAAGATGGCTCACTTGGTACAGTGCTTTGCCATGCAAGCATGAGAATCTGAGCTCACATCCTCAGCACCCACGTAAAAACATCGATCACAGCAGCACATAAGTGGAATCCCATGACTGGGGAGATAAAGACTGGAGGATCCCTGTAGCTTACTGGGAAGTCAATCAAATCAAATCGGTGAGCCCTGGGTTCAGTGAGAGACTCTCTCTCTCTCATCCTCTCTCTCTCTCTCTATCACACACACACACACACACACACACACACACACACACACACACACACAGAGGAGGAGGTAGTTAATCTTTTCAAAATTCATGTGGCCAGAACTATTGTGCCTTTTTATTGTTTGCTAGACAGGCCTGTGTGTCTATCTAGCATGTCGTCTGAAGTCACCACTCTGTGTCCTGACACTCTCACCATCACAGGCATCTCTTGATGTTCCTCACACCCTTCATTTCTTATTTTTGTCAATTCCACACTGATATTATGTGACTTAGGTGACTGTAACTTGACCACTGCCTTGTAACTTTCCTGACATCTTCACCTTCCAAATTTCCCTCACAAAATTTTCCCTTTTAACGTCTATTACTGTCATAGTGCTGGTATTACTACCTTAGATGGTTTTATGGAACACGGGCTTGATAAGTGAAATAGATGTCCAGTCTAGGAAACTATTAAAATATGGAGATATATTCTTTAGAATGAAAGAATATTCTAGGAACAGAAGTGTCAAAAGCAAAAAAATAAAATATCAAATATTTGGTCACTGAACCTTGGAGTTGTTTATTTTGACAAGGTCCATTAAGCTCTGAAACCTTAGGGCTGAGTGGAATCCTTTTGTATTTGTACCTCCACCATTCAAGCCATTGAAGCATAATGAATGGTGTATTTGCTATGGGTTTGGTTTGGAAGACACCATCAGTCCTTTCCCATGATGCAGAGCAGCAGTGGTAAAGAACCCAAGATCTTGGAGAGTTTAATGTTTTCTTTATATTCTTTTGGTTAACACAGATGGGCACACCTTACAAAATTGGGTATCTTAGCAACCTACTGTCATTTCTGTTGCTGAGCATCTTTGCAGAATGTTAAATGCCAGAAGAGCTAAAAGATGGTAGTGCAGAGAAGTTCCTATCTCAAAATTATAACACATAGAATGACAGAATAGGATACCCAACTCCTTCTTATGGACTGGCATGTACATGGATGTTCTTACACACATACTAACAGACACACATGTGCACATGTGCCACACACAACATCCCATTCATACATATACATACACACTAAAAGAAATATATTTGACCCTCTAGGTTCCCACCACATCTTTTCTTTAATTATTTGAAGGTGTCGGTTTTCTAATGTTACTGAGTTCTTCAGCTCATCCATTACCAATCAATGAAGCTTCCTGTGTGATGTGTGTGTGTGTGTGTGTGTGTGTGTGTGTGTGTGTGTGTTTGTGTATGAAATATATGATTATTTCTCATTAGCAGTTAACTTTGGAGCAGGGATTCACTCACAACTTCAAATTTATATTCAATATTTTCTAAAAATGTCTGACATTTTCATTCAAAATTTTAAGCAAGTATATATATATATATATATATATATATATCTTTTTATTGAGAATAATGAATTGGATTATAATACAGTCTTGACTAGGCTCCTGCATCTTTATCCTATTTTTCCTCTAATAATCAAGCTTGACTTAAGGTTAATATTTCATCAGAAGTGTAAGCAAGCTGTTCTGTTTCAATCATAATAACAAAAGTCGGTCCCTGAATAGCTTGCTCACTGTTAGGCAAGGTTTCTTATGCCTACAAATTGTTAAGACTCACAGTAGTGCTCCAATTGCACTACACTCATCTGCTGATTACTGTAAAGAAAGAACTCTTTGGGGACAGAAATTCTACTTACTCATCTCTGAGTAATAGCTCTGGGTACAGAGCATGACACATGGTGGGTATTCAGTCACCTGGCTTTATTTGTTTTAATTCCTGTGTGTGTGTGTGTGTGTGTGTGTGTGTGTGTGTGTGTGTGTGTGTGTGATGGGAGATGTTATTCTGTAAATATGTTTCTCATACTGGTTAATTAATAAAGCACTGTTTGGCCAATAGGAAAGCAAGATAGGTGGGGCTAGGAGACTAGGAGGAGGAAAAAGGAAGTAGTTAGGAGGAGTCAGCATGTAGAGCCTAGAGGAAGCAAAACGCCGGCCGCAGCTCTCTGGTAAGATGAGCCACATGGAAATACTTAGAATAATAGAAATGGGTTAATCATTAAGACAGAGCTAGCCAATAAAAAATTAGTAAATGCCAACAGGATTGTATCAAATATAGAGTCTCTGAGTGTTATTTGGGGCCAGCACGCCAGACTGGCGGCGGGCTGGCTGGCAGAAAATAACAAACTGTGTGTGTGTGTGTGTGTGTGTGTGTGTGTGTGTGTGTGTGTGTGCCCATGGAGGACAGAACAGTGTATCCCTTGGATGTTGGAGTTGCATGTGGTTGTGAGATGCCTGTAATGGAAACAACTGGGTTCCTCTATGAGAGGAATGGGTGCTTTTAACTGCTTAGCCACCTTTCCAGCCTTGACGTGTTGAATTAATACACAAAAACATTTAATTTTTCTCGGCTTTTAGATCACTTGTATTCAAATCCTACTTAAGTTTAGTGTTCTTTTTTCTGATAGATGAGTACCTGAAAAACAATAACAAATAGTAGTGGGTATATCTGCTGACATCACAATTATGACATCAGGTGGCCTGTACATAGAGTCCTGCTACCTTAGATCAATGTGTTGGTGGTCACTTTTATGAGAACTTAATAAGTTCCATTACTAAATTCAGGTCACAAGTCTACTTTGTTTTATTCAGAAATACAAGTCTTAGAAATATGAAGACAAAAATGGAAATATTGTTTTCTGTCTCCTGTTTTATAATCCAAAGGAAGGACATTAATTCAAATCCCAACTATGCTCAGCTAAGGTGCTGACTATATAAGTTGTCAATAGCCACTGCCTAGACTCAATTAGGAAGATTGTCTAGAGAGATTACTTAGATCATGATAGACTGTGTCTGTGTCTGTAGGAGACTGTCTTGTGTGTTAACTGACCCAGCTTTGTATGAGCATCACCATTACCTAAGCAAGGACACTGATCTGCGTAAGCATGAAACAAACTAGCTCAGTGCTAGTAAGCATGGATACTTTCCTCTCTCTGCTCTTAATCAAGGATATGATGTTTTAAGTTCTGCCTTGACTCTCCCCTATTGATAGAATGAATCATAAACTAAGTATAAACTTTCTTCCTGTATATTGCTTTTGGTCAGTGTATTTGTCAGAGAAGACGTGAAACTAGGGCAGCTCTTTTAGGCACAAGTGAGAGGGCAAAAATTTAATGTTTTTCCACAATGAGTTGTATGAAGAATTTACTGACTAAATCCGTTTCCTAAAGTTTGGGATTTAATTTATAGGACACATTAGTCTATGACTTCAAATATATACCGCTGCATGAACACCAGAATATTTGAGATGAATATATCTGCTCTAATTGTCCCTAGGTCTTGTCTAGTCTGTTACATGTGCATTGGCCACATTGATTTGGTTTGTCAACAGACTTTCCTCTTCAGGTGCAATATACAAAAGAAATAATATAGTACCTGTCCATTCTGCCTAAAATTTCCTTCATTATGTTTCAATTAAATTATCAGTAGATAATATGAGGTTAAAAGAGTAACTCTAAGCTATTTCTTAATCCTAGAAGACCCACATTTCATAGGCTCAATGTGGTAATTCTTTCAGGAGAATACAAACCAAGGTTCCTAAGGGCCTGTTCCTATGCAGCTAACGAGGCTGTGAGGACAAAGGAAGAAGAGCACAAACTGGGAAGAGACAGCGATCAGTGGGAGTGTGAAGGGGACAATGGAGTGTAAAGCATAATGAAACATATCATTATGTATAACTAATATATACTAATAAAAGAACAAATATTTCAAATAGCACAATGTTTTCTGGAGATATTGTCCATGCCATCAATAGAAAGGATGTGAATCCCTTTCTGGATTGGAGACAACCCTGTGTAAGAAAATAAGTACTTTCTTTGTGTTTTTTAAAAAGAGGAAACAAAATAAAAAATCATAGACATTGGGCTACTATAACAGTGATTTTAGCTAGCTCTGCTTTAAGAGATCATTTTATGTTTCAACAAAAATACTAATGTAATCCTAGCATAATGTGAGAATTTAAGGAAAAGTATTACAGAGGAAATGGAAATTGATCAGATTCTGAAATGAAGCCTTTTTTTTCTTAAAGTTTATATTATTAGATCTTCCCTATTGACTCCTGCAAGGATCTGAGAATAAAAGAATTCCTTGGGGAAGAATCACAAGTATTTATCAGCTTTTCCTTATATGTTCTGGTTTCAGGAGTTACAGATGTTTCAACATTTTTAAATATTTTATTAGCCTAAATTCAGGTTAAGATTTTTCGTGACTATGGATACAAACCATTTATAAAAGAGCTCCAAGAATTTAAAAATCACAGCTCCCTTTCCCTATTCAAACCAAGTAGTATTGCAAAAGCAGTTTTCTCAACCTTTTTAGATGTTGCCTCTTCCCCAGTTGATATGAAGATAAATGTTGTTAGTAAAGAACAAGATTATCTTATTTAGATAAATAAGTAGATATAGATTATAGATAATAAGCAGAGATGAATAATGGATACAAAGAGAGATGATGGACACAGAGATAGGTAGATAGATTAATGATATAGAGATAGATGATTATAAAAAGTCATATGGTAGACATATATTTGTATATGTGTATGTATGGAGAGAGAAATGATAGCTAGATAGCTAGATGATAGATAAATGGATGATTATTTAGGTAGATAGATGATAGATAATAGATACAGCTATAGATGATAAATTGATATATAGATAGATCACCACATCTAACACAGGTTGGCCTTGACCTAGCTGTGTAGCTGATTATACACCTCAGTCCTCTGAACCCCAAAATTAAAACTGAGTATGTGTGGCATTTCACTTGTAATCCCCCAAATTCTGGAGGCAAACACAGGAGATCCTTGGAGAACAGCTAGCCTTGATGAGTCTGCCACTTCATTTAAGAGATAGATCTTGCTTCCGTTTATGCACAGTGATGAAGGAAGAAAACTATTGTCAACCTCAGATGTTCACACATTAACTCGAATGCATGTTCACTCTTATGCACACCCAGTATATCCATAAATAGAATTAAGAAGAATCAAATTTACTAAACCAGCATAAATCTTAACACCAAACTATGAACAACTGTCCTAATATTCACTGTTAGGTACTTCAGAAATCCCAACACTGTGGACTGAGTATTCCCATTCAATTAACTTAAGACAATTTTCCCATAGACATGCCCACAGGCCAACCCAACCCAGATGATCTCTCATTAAGACTACCATCCCAGGTGAGTCTAAGATGCATCAGTCAAATTGGGGATAAAACTAATCACCACAGTTGGGAAGACCTACCCACTGTGAGTGTCACCATTTCCTCAATGGGATCCTGGATGATATAAAGTGGAGAAAGCAGCTAAACACCAGCAAGCTTTGGTCACTTCTCTGCTTCCTGGTGACTGCACTCTTGAACTGTGAGCCCAAACAATCCTCTTTTTCTTTAAGCTGGTCTTGTTATAATATTTTATTATAGCAGCAGGAAAAGAATTATTCTGAATATGTTGCATCCCAATCCTAAAACTTGTGAGTGGTACTTTGTGTTTTGTAAGTGACCTTGCAGATATAATGATGGGTTTCTTCCTTAAGATGGGGGGTGGAGAAGACTCTGGACTCCCTAGACAGGTCTCTTTTAAAGCAAGGGAACTTGCCACTACTTATAGGTTAATGTTAACAGAGAAAAGGAAAGCTACTGGCTTCCCTACTAGAAGAAAGCACCCAGGGGTTATCTAATGAGGTAGTCTTATGGAAGAGGAGAAGAATATCTCAATATACTGACAAGGAGATAATGGACATTAAAACCACACCTGTGAGGAACCAAATTATGCTCTAAACCCCAATGAGCAGGAAAGGAAGTTTCCCACTGAGCCATTAGAAAAGAATACAGAGCTGCTAATAGATTGACTACAGCCCACACAGACTCAAAGCGTTTCTGCCATGAAACTGTATGGAACAAGTTTGTGTTCTTTGAGCTGCTAAGTGTGTGACAATTGAACTAAGTAATCTAGAAAAGAGATGCAGGTCCATCCACCAAATGCTGCTGATCCGCTCTGCATGATCACGGGGATTCTCTATGGATTTTCAGCCTGTCCATTCTTCAACTCAGAGCTCCCACACTATCCAAGAGAACATTATCTTTTTAAAGGCATATTTGTATCTTTATTAAACGTGTATATGTGTATGTGCTTGTCTATGTGTACATATGCTACATGCTTGTGGTTACCCCCAAAGGCCAAAGAATGATATCAGCTCCCCTGAACCACGAATTTTAGGCCATTTTAAGACATCGCCCGGGGAACCAAATGTAGGTCCTCTGGACACATTAGTAGATGATTTTATCCCCCTGAACTACCTCTCTGCATCCATAAGATATAATTTTCTCTTGTGTTATCCCACAAAGATGACAAATTTCATTTTCTCAACCTGTGTTCACCAATATTCACTCAAGCAATATTAGAACATGGTTACCTGAGGCACTTTCTAAGAGCAAGAAATGTTGCCCTATAATTTTAAATGTTTACTTTATTGAGTAGCTTCTCAGTGCATTGTATTATGTTTTAGCCTTTGTTCATGATAGTCATGTTGTAGAATATTAGTTAAATACGTCTTACATTGTTTTATGCTATGGAACATTTGATTAATGATGTAACAATATATTGCATTCTTTTATGTTGCATTTGTTTAACTATTTGAAGTTGTGCTACTTTGTCTAAAATATCTTGTTCTAATAAAGAGCTGAACATCCAATAGCAAGGCAGGAAAAATGATGGATGGGGCTGGAAAGCAGAGAGGATAAATAGATGGAGAAAAGGGGGTATTGTGAAGGAAGAGAAAATCTAGGAGAAAGAGAAAAAGGAAGACACTGGGGGCCAGCCACCCAGCTACACAGCAAGCCAAAGAACAAGTAGGACAGAAACATATACAGAAATAGAAAAAGGTAAAGTCCCAGAGCCATAAGGTATATGAGATAATTTAAGAAAAGCTGGCAAGAAAAAGACAAGCTAAGACTGGGCATTTATTAAGTAAATAAGACTCAGTGTGGATTTATTTGGGAGCTACTTATTGGGCCTTCAAAGAGGCAGAGTTAAAACAAACAAACACATATGACAGCCATTTTTCCATTTATTTTTCTTCCTTCTGTGGTTTTACAGATTGAATATTTGTGATCATTCAATATCTATATGTTAAAGAGCTAGCCTCCATTGACGTGGTATATGGAGATAGGATGCTTAGGAGGTTACTAGTGTTACATAAGCTTGTGAGTGCTGGATCATGTTTAATGACCTAGTAAGAAGAGATATGGAGCTGGATGCTCATTTTCTCCCAGCATCTGGACACTGTGGTCACAAGAGAACACAGGGAGATGTCAGACAACCAGGAGCCATCTAAGGCATAAGAGTGTCCTTCAGAGATTGCTACACTTGTGCCCAGTTAGATGACTCCAGAACAGAAGGAAACTACTCCCCTACCATTTCTTTTATGCAGAGCTCAGATGTTTTTGTTATTGCAGTTCGAGGGAACTAGTACACTGAGGATCTGTCATTCAACATTATCTTTGTCTACTGTCAATCAGTATGTTCATTCCTCTAACTTTATGGATACAAATGACTTGTGTTCAAATTCAGAAGACTTCAGTTATTCTTAGATATACTAGCATTCATCACTTCTTTCCAAAATACTGGGAATATTAATCAGCATATATTTATAGGTTTAATTTTTGCTTTGTTTGATTTTATTCTCATTTAACCCTTTATAGTTTCATTCTCGTATATAATATATTATCATTATTTGTAACCCCATTACTCTCTTTTTTCTCTTTCATTGCTGATGATTCCATTCTTTCCAACAAGTTGAGTGTAATTAAAGATGCTTACATGAGCTACATGGGGTATATTAAACATCAAAAAGAGATTATCGTTGTCTGCATCATTTATCTTTAAAGATAATATTCACTATGTTTTCTTACATATTAACTATATTTCTGCTCCTCATTCTGATGTAATTATCAAGCCTTTTGAAAATCATTTTCACTTTGAGGAAAATAGCCTTTGGAAATTCCTTTAGTGCAACTCTTTTGTGTTAAAACATCTTTTGTATTCTTGCAAAGGTCTTTGTTTCTATGTTATGTTTCTTGAACTATAATTCTGGATTTTCTTTTTTCCCCACTTCTAAGGACATTAAAGAAGATATTCTTTGGGTTTCTGACTTTCCTGTTATGGTGACTGCCTTTCATTGTCAACAGACCATAATCTAAACTTACCCAAGAAGAGACTTTCTATGAGAAATTGTCTACATAAGGTTGGCCTGCGAGCAAGTCTGTGAGGGATCATCTTGATTACATTAGTAGAGGTAGAAACTCCCACCCATTGTGGATTGCATCATTTCCTGGTCTTGGATCCTCAAGTGTATATGTGTAGAGAGGAAGACAAAGCAGGAAAGCATAAGTTCATTTCTCTCTGCTCTTGACTGTGAAAATGACTTGCGGCTTCAAGAACCTAGTGCCCCAATGATGGACTTTAACAGAAATGTGAATTTAATTTTACTTTTTCCATTAAGGTAATTTTTGTCAGGATATTTTATTGCAACAAGATAAACAAAACTAAGGCACCTGCTGGCTTGGAAAAGCTCTCTCTCAGACTAACACAATGGTTCAGGTTTATGCATTTACTCTCAGGGGCTACTTAGATAAATAGGCATATACTTGCTCTGACAGGTTAAGTGAGATGAGTATGTTTCCTATAACTTGTGTGTGTTTCTGTATTTGATATGTAGTGCCTCTGCATGCTTACACAGGGACCATCCTTTTAATATTCATATCAAAACATTCGTTTCATTCACTAGGTGTTTGTTCAAATTAGCATGTCATTCTCATGTTTATTGACCAGTTAGTTGTATTTCATCTTTCGAGAACTGTCTGCTCTTTCCATTAACCCATTTCTTGGTTGCATTCCTTGATTTGCTTGATTCCTTGATTTTAGTCCTCTGTATATTCTAGATATTAACCCCCTGAAAGGTGTATAGGTAGCAAAAGTAGGTGTTCTTCATCAGAAGATAGAGAAAGGAAGCATGGCACATACACATACTAGGACTTCTTTTAGACATAGCAATGAAATTATGTTTTACGAAGGAAAAAGGTATATCTGGGAATAGTCACTTTAAGTGAATTGAGTTAATCTTAAAACAATACACAAGTTTCCTCTAACCTGTGTGTCCTAGGTTTTACATGAATAAGGAAATCATACAAATACAGATGACATGAAAACAAAACTGTCCACAGAACAAGTCTAGGAGAGTGGTAAGATGAGGAAGGGAGAATGGCATAGATAAACAATGCAGAAAGTACCTCATCATCTTGCACGAAAATGACCTATGAACCTAGTAGGATACAGAGTTTATAATGTATCTTTCTCTTTATTGCCAAGTATTATACCATCGTATCAATGTAATAGAGCTAGTCAATCATTCATGCTCTGCAGAATACTTCAGTTGCAGCTAGTAAATTTGCCATCCATGCCCAGATACAGGATTTTGTGATGTAATCCATTTATCTCAGATAGATTTTCAATATTGTCATAGCTTGGTCAGATAGTAATTGCATTTTAAGTTTCACTAGACGATAATGAAATTTTTTTTCTGTAGCTATGCTATTTTACTTTACTTTTGTTTTTGTCTAAAACAGGGTCTGGGATGTGATTTGGGCTTATCTCCAAGTCATGATTCTTCTGCCTCATCTTAGTGCTAACCCTCCACCTCCACACTTAGCTCAATTTCCTCATTTAAGAAAATAAAATTGCCTTGTAAGCTCACTTATCTCATCAGGTTATCCCAGTCATTAATCGGGAATGCGCTCCACATTGAAAGTGCCTCTGAGTGTGTGTAAGTGGCATCTCCTAATCTGCAGAGAAATCTGACCCCAGTACCTACAACACTTGCTCTCTGTCATGGTCCTTCCCATGTGTGCCACCCCCCTCTATCTGAAAAGTAAGCTGTGCTTTCATCAAAATATTTACACATGTCAGCCAAAGCAAAACTGTCACCTTGTTGACATAGGGTCACACTATATATCCCAGGTTAGTCTTGAACTCATGACCATGTTTGTCTCCCCCATGTTGGAGTGCCAAGATGCAACCTCATACTGAACTGGCATTAGGATCATCTAAAATTCCCATGAGAAATATATGAAACATCATTTATTTTCTCTATGTTCTGACAAGCATTTTATATTACCCATTTCTCTTATTTTAGTTATTTTGAATTATGTCTATGAACCCTCAGGACTTTCAATTCAGTGTCAATGGATTCTAAAAGTCCGTGGAGATTTCCCCAAATATGTTTAATTGCAATAAATTAAAGCTTTCTTCTTTTGTGTCTGTTTTCACTTCTTTGACCACTTTCCATGTATTATTATATATTTACATTTTACTCTTTGCATAACGTTTTCAGTTTTTTCAGTCCTTAAAAGTACTTAAAAATCTATATGTCTCATTCTTTCTGCACTCTTTTATTCACAGTGGATTATATCTGATATGTTCATGGCTTCAATTTTTAGTGTGAGTTCACATTTAGGTTACCCAAACTGGTGGAAATGTATTCCATTTAGTATTTTTAAAAATTTTACTGAAGGCAGACCTTCTTCGCATTCTCTGAGACCCAGACCCAATCCTTCATTCTCATCCCTAGAGCTGAAACAGACCACCAGCTGCAGCATCACTTCCTCCCTGTCCACATCTCCCGTGGATCCCATAGACCATTCCTTTTCAACTGTCCTCTAGGCAGAAACTTCAAACAACCCCAGCTGAAGAATGAATAAAGAAAATGTGGTACATTTGCACAATGTAGTCTTATTCGGCTGTTAAAAAATAAAATGACATCATGAAATTTTCAAGCATGTGAAAGGAACTAGAAAAAAATCATCCCAAGTGAGATCACCCAGACCCAGAAAGACAAATATGGTATGTGCTCAATTATAAGTGGATGTTAGTTGTTAAGTAAATGGTAACCATAAAACAACAATCCATAGAACACTTTAGGGAAAGAATAGGGATCTGGGGACATGTATGGATCTCCCTGGGAATGGGAAATAGAATAGATTTCAAGGGTGGACAGTGTGGGAGGGGATGAGAGCAGGGGGAATCAGATGAGGTATGAGACAGGATAGATGTAGAGAGATGGCTGGAATTGGTTGTGTGGGGCATTTGGGACTATTATAATGGAAAGTTCCTGGAATCTATAAAGGTATTCTTAGTGAGGACTCCTAGTCATGAGAGATATGGAGTTTCAACTGCTATCATTGTTGACAGTCAAGGCTTCAAGTAGCAGAGTGTTACTTTCAATTGAGTTGGTGGTCAAAGGAGGCCCATGAAAATCTAATGCAACCCAAGCTGATACTAAGACCAAGGATTGTTCTTCACAAACTGACAACAAGGCTCCATTGCGAAGTACAACATCCACACAACTCACTGAACATGGGCACATATAGCTGGTGCCTACATGAAGCCTTCACCCCCATGTTCTAGTCTCTTTGGTTGGGTAGGTACTCTGCAGGCTACTGGAAGAGAAACATGGACACCAACTTAGCCACAAAACCATTGACCTACAATTTGTCCTGCCTGCAAAATATGGTATAGAATTGGTGGCAAACCCTTGTGGGAGTAGCCAACCAATGTCTGATTTGACTTAAGGCTCACTTCATGCGAAGGAACAGGACACTGCTTGGGTAATGAAGATCCAGAAACTAGATGGCCCAAAGACCTACAGTAAAACCAAGCACTACTCTTCTAAACAACACCAAACAAATAAAACAAAAAACAAATGCAGTAAAATGGTTCCTAATGGTATTCTTAATACACTCATTGATCAGTGCCACATCCAATTACCATCAGAGAAGATACCTCATGCAGCAGATAAGAAGATAACTAGACATTATTATTACACTGAATTGGAGGTCTCCATCAAATCCCTCCTCTCAGAGCCAGGGAATCCACAGAAGAGGAGATGGGAAGCATGCAAGAGTCAGAGGAGTTGGAGGACATCAAAGAGAACATAGCCCTGAGAATTAACTAAGCAAGGCTCATATGAGCTCATGGAGACTGAAGCGGTAAGCATGGGCCCTCCATTTTTCTGCATCAGGTTCTATGTGAATATATTATAGCTACTAGCTTAGTGTTTTCATGGGACTCGTGTCTATGAGAACAAGTGGATCTCTGACTCTTTTGCCTCCTCTTGGGACTCTTTTCCTCCTGTTGGCTGCTTCCAATATGTATGTGTTTGCTTCATCTTGTCATGATTGGTTGTTATCTCTTTCAAGCCTTTTCTTGTCTAATGAGAGACAGAAAGGGAGTGGGTTTGGAAAGAGCATGTGGAGAGGAGAGGAAACTATAATCAGGATATATTGTATGAAAAAAATAATATGTTTTCAATAAAAAAGAAAACCATAATGCAAATTTACTTCAGGCATACATGGCCTGCTTCTGTGTGGATATGTATATGTGACTGTAGTATCTGTGGGGACCAGAAGAGGGCCTCAGATCCCCTAGAGCTGGTGTTAAGGCAAGAGAGCTGCCTGATAGGAACACTGTGATCTCAACTCAAGTCCTCTGCAAGAGCAGGACACACCCTTGAGTGCTGAGCCTTCTCTCCATCCATCAGTTCTTTCTATCACTCATGCTGAAACCTGGAAGGGAGTCCTGACCAAGCTGACTCAATGCTTTTTGTCACAGGGCTTTTTGAGGCCCTGCATCATATGCACTTCTAACCTGTGATGTGGTGCTGTCAGCTTGATTACTCAAGTCTCTGCAACAATGGCAGTAAGTGCCTTAAAAGAAACTTAAATTTCCAGCTTTTAAATTGTAGTATTATATTTCAATTTTGGCTAGATATTGTCGAGTGTTTAGTTCACTAGAAATTCCCACTTAAATGAGCTTGGAACTTGAGGAAAGTAGCGCAATATGTTTCTATATTTTAAAGGTTTAATGCATATTGAATTATGTATGTGTGCCTCTGTATGGATACGTGCTAATGGTATAGTGCCCATGGTAGCTAGAAGAAGAGGTTTCTGACTCCTTGGAGATGAAGTTACAGGTAATAATGGGCCACCCAATATGGGTTATGGACAGCCAACTCCAGTCTTCTGAATAGTAGCAAGTGTCTTGAACTGTTAAGGCATTTATGCAATCTTGGGTTCATTATATTACTCTGCTTGTTATCACTTATGGGCCAGGTTTATTTAAATGTATTTCCCATTATCTCTAGTGTATGAACTGGCTTTTTGGAGCCCATTCCCTATGGAGGGGTACTTTGCTCAGCCTGGGCACCAGGGGAGGAACTCGGTCCTGCCCCCAGACTTTGATAACTCTCCAAAGGAGGCCTCACCCAATTTGAGAAGTGATGGGGAGGGGGTTAAATGGGGAGATCGTGGGGGAGTAGGAGGATGGGAGCCAGAGGGAACTGAGATTAGAATGTAAAATAAGATTGTTTTTAGAAGAAAGAAGAAAAGAGAATTTTTCATTGAATATATCCATTATTATGCCATTGTGCTACATGAGGATATTTTCATATGGGTATGCATTGTACATTGAGCATACCCCCTACTCCCCTAGCCCCCCTTACCAACCTGTGCCCATTAATCTGCGTTGTTCCTTAGACTTTCCTTTCTGAAGAAGGTATTTAGAAGTTTTGTTCTCCTAAAAAAAATCTTGAAATTACACTCCAAATCTATTTTAAGAGATCTGTAGGAAATTATAATCTGCCCTTATGTTTACAATTGTGTGCTACCATATTCAGTTGTGGGACTTATTTTATTATAGTAGAAATGTCCTTCTTAGCCACTCTTCTGCTGTGTCCCAAAGCAGAGCTGATCCCGTTTTTGTTTCAGAATTTTAGTGCTTAAAATATTGTCCTATGAGAATTAGTGTTTTGCCTAATGTCTTTCTGTGTACCATGAGGGTGCCTGTTCCTGGTTCCTGTGGAGGCCAGAAGAAATTGGAATTAGGGTGGTTTTTACTCACCACATGGGTTCTGCTAAACTTGTTCTCTGCAAGAACAATAAGTGTTCTTAACCACTGAAAATTAACCCGCCCCAAGAATTTTGGTTCTTAACTCATATAATCATCAATGAGTGAATGAGTAAACAATACATCAAATATGTTAATGAAAATCATAATCTTGCTGGGTGCATTGGGGAAGTGTTTCAACTGTCTTGACTGAGAAAGTTTCAGTTCAAAAGACTGAATGAATCTGTGATGTTTTCAGAATCAAATTTTATCCAGTTTCTCTAACACACACATACACACAATTTACCATGGTGACAACATGATTACCACAGATCAAAAGTGTAAAGTACAATCTTTAGAAGTTGATGATGGTCAGAGGTTGGCTTATTTCTGAAATAATAACAATCAGTAGAAAGAAAAAGAAAAATTGTGCAGCTCTACAAATCACTAACCTCCTGCATAGAGAGAGTCGGTGGCTCCTGATTGAAGTGACTGACCCAATACAGAGAAATTGGAGGGACCTTTTTCATGGGAAAGCTGGTGTCTGACCTCTCCCGTCTGCTTCTCAGTAACATTCTAAATCCAACCTTCTTGAGCTCACACTCCAGAGTATTGTGTTCTTTTAACTTTCTTACTACATCCCTACAAATAAAATCCCTTCTTTGCTTGAATCATATTCATAAATCACAAATTTAACTAAAACAATCACATTACCAGGGCAGATATGGCCAAGATACATTGTATACTTGCATGGAATTGTCACAAAATATAAAAAGGTTTTTATACCTATAAAATGAAAATTTTTTCCTATTCTATCAGATAGGTGGCTTACTGTTGTTTTCATTTGCAACTCAGAAAAAAATGTTACTTACATGAGACAATACTTAATCAAAATAAATGAATTAAGGTTTTGTGTGTGTATGTATGTACAGGTGTATTCAAGTGTGGACATGGATGTACATGTGTGTTTATATAGACCAGAGGTTGACATTACAATTGCTCTTTCTTAATTGAGAGCCAATTACTTTGGCTACATTGAATAACCAGTAACTGTCAGTCTTGTCTTCACCTTGCCAGTGCTGAGTTTACTAGGTCGGGTTCCCTTGCCTGGATTTACATTTTTTTGGACAGTTTCATGCATTTTATATAAAGAACTTTAGTCATTTTCACTCCAATTCCCATATTTGTCCCCCTTCATCTTCCTCTGGAGTTCTTCTCAGAAAATTCTCTCCCACTTTCCTGCCTTCAATTTGTGTGCAGTCTCCTAAGTTTCATTCGAGTTCCTTTTTATGACAGGGGTTGAGAAGTTATATATTTAGGCTTCACAAGTTCTCAGTGGAATGATGAAGAAAATGCTTTTAATGTGTGTTTTGAGCCATCAACTAATCTCCATATACATATACAAGCACACAAGCATGCGCGCACACACACACACACACACACACACACACACACACACACACACACACACATACACTCACTCACACATCAAGTTCACACAGGACCTAGTGACAAATTTAAAGTCATGGTCAACACTAAAGTAATTTGGTGCCATAGCAAAGTCTGAAAGTATTTTAACCCTTCTGCAAGTAAATGCTTTATGATTTTAATTTAGCTTACATGCATGTTTGTTGGGTATGCAAATATGTATTCACGAGTCCATGGGTGACAGATGAGGACAATGGGTTCCCTGGAGTTGCTGTCAATGTGAGAGTTGTGAACCAAATGTGGGTCCTCTGCTAAAGCAGTATGGCTCTTTACCATCAAGCTAACGCCTCAGTTCCCACACTTTGTAATTTTTAATTGAGTCAATGCATCTTGCTGGTAGTAAAACCCAGATCAAAACTGTTTTCTGTCTCCCCCCCTTCAGAATAACTGCAAAAAAGAAACCCAAAAGTAATTGAAACATGATTTTTAAAATAGCAATTTAAAAGAGCAGCAATTGCAAGAAAATGAAAAACATAGATAGATCTGTCAGAGTACTTCAGCATAAATAATACAAAAACCTGCAGCTCTTCAGACTAAATGAATAATTTCCCTGTTTTTGATGTTACTGCAATACCATTTAGGCATACAACCAAAGGCAGCAAAAAACTATTTAAGAAATATTTATCACATGTAGTTGCACAAAGTAGCAAATCTTTGATCCTAGGAACCTAGTTTTCAATATTTGGTATGGTCTTTGAAATGTATCAAATTAAATTAAAACTTCTTTGCAATGACCCCTATCTGTGGAGACAACATAAAGAATACTTAGGAGTCAAATTGTTGAATATATGGCATTATAAATGTACAAAAGGAAGCATAATTGTTGGCTTTGACAATGAACTGTTTTCCAGTGCTGAGTTCAAACCCATGGTTTCACCAATGCTGGAGAAGCATTCTGGCAGTCACTTATACTATCAGCCTAGTAATAAGGAATCTTTATTAAGACTACTGAGATTTTCTGGTTGAGGTATATAATTGATCGTTGACTTAATATCTTTGTAAGAAATGAAACATTATTTTTAATGTCTATTAATTGATTTTAATTTAAGAAACAAAAGGAAATTGTGGCATGTAAAATGTAACCAGTGCTGGAAAGGCAGCCCAACATGAGATTAAATAGTGGTCTTGCAGAGGACCTGAGTTCAGTTCTCAGCACACACATGAGGCAACTCACGGCTAACTGTAACTAACTCTTGTTCCCATGGACCCAATGTTCTCTTCTGGCCTCTGCAGACACTACCATACACACGGCATGTCACACACATATGCATAAATAAAAACAGGTAATTATTGAATCAAATAAATAAATGCAAGTATAACCAATTTTGAATTAATTGAAGGACCAAAGTAATACCATGAGTTTGTTTTACAACTAAACAGTCTCACTGTCGCTTGAAGGTGGTAAGAATGAGAAAGGAAATGAATAAAGCCTAACTATAAACCACAATCATAGAGCATCTTAACATTCAGGATAATGTCCAAGTCCCACGGGGCAGCACAGAAGTTCTTTCAAGTTCTGTCTCTCCTCACCAGCTCAGGATTCACTTCTTCCCAACCTGCTGTTTTTCGTATTTCAGCCAGACTGACTTTCATTATTTCCAAATACAGTGGTTCTCTTAGTCCCAGCTGTCTCTGAACCATCGAATTTGTTTTAAGCTTGGAAGTTGCAGCCTATTCCCCAAGACTCCCATGGCCCAGCTTCTCCAGCACCCCATTAGTAGAAAAGTGTTGTCTCCGAAGTCTCCCCTTGGCACCTACGTATCACTTCTAGAATCCTTTCCCCCGGTACACTGTGCTGGCTATCTTACATGCCTGTTTCCTCATCTATATCTCGGGAAGAGCTATGTCTCTCAACCCGACATCCTCAGAGCACATCAGACGATCAGACACATTACAGATGCTCAGGTTAGGCAGCACCTTTCAAAGAGCCCCAGTACTCTGCTGTCCAGGGAACATGCACTCTTTTCTGCCTAGCAACACTTAACAGATAATGGCTAAGTCTCTACTCAGAGTGCCATGTTATAGATCTATTTGGATCCTGCCTTATAGCATCTAATTGTTCGATTTGTCTGTCTAGCTATTGGCAGTCCACTGGGTGTTGGCGAGGGGGGGGGGCTCAGTGCTTTTTAAAGAGGCACTTACTGAGTCAGACTTGAAAGTTTTGTTTATTGTTTTCTGTATTCTGTCTCATTTTCTATTCCTTGGGACCCACCGAAAAACATTTAAGGCCATCTTCCAATTTATTTCTCCAATGTATATTTCCAGCTGAGTTTTCTTTTATTACTGAGGAGTTCCTCCAGCAGAATTCTCAGATCAGCTGAGACTTCACATCAAATTATCCCCGTTACTCAGCTGGGCTGTACATGCTACTATTCCATGTAATGCAGTGGGAGAGAAAAAAAATACAGACTGTTTTCAAGGTTAGATAATAATGCATAGCAATTAGAATGAGCAGTAGTAGGATACAAAACCAGCATAAACCAGCATAGACAGCCAAGTGGACACTTGATCTAATGTTTAAGCTTTCCTCCAGAGCTGCTGCTTAAGAGAAGAAAATCTCTCCTGTGAAAAGAGACTTATCTATACTTCAAGGATGTATAAAGCCATGTAATTAGAGCCAGGGAAGTGGTTCATACAGGGAAATAAAAGCAGAGTCTTGCAAAAAGCCCAGCATCTACTTCCTGAATGTTTTCTCCCAGAACTTGAAAGGGGAGAATGAACCCTCAGATGAGGCTGGCAAAGTAGCAGCCAGCACACTGTTGTTCCAGAGACTTCTTGTCTCCCCCAGCCAACTCTGCTGCTGTTTTTTCCCTCTCTGGGCTATATTCCAGATTGGTGTGAAAAAAGAAGGAAGGAAATGTGTTCAATTAAAAGAAAATAAAACACACCTGCTTTCTTGTTCAAAGACTTCCTAGAACCTGTACTTCCAATTCTGAATTCCTAGGAATGGATCATCACAGGCCCAAAGTGTTCTTAATTAATGGCTTGGTAAGAAGCCATTCAGTTAACTTCTAGGCTCGGGGTGTTGTTCAGCTGGTGGAGTGCTTTCCCAGCATGCCTGAAGTCCTGACTTACAGCCCCAGTACTTCATCAATTGGGCATGGTGGTAGACACCTGTGATTTCAGCACTGGCAAGAAGAGGAAGCAAGACCAGGAGTTCACACTCATTCTAGACTACATAGGGAGTTCAACGCCAAGGTGGGATCCATGAGATCCATTTAAAATACATAGTAATAAAGCAGAGGTTATTGCATCTGTAAATTATTGGCTGATATGGAGCCAATGGGCTCAAGTACCCTGGGACAGTTTATTCTTATCCTAACTGCAGGTTACATGCAGGTCCTCTTGCCTCCTGAATACCACAGGGACAACATTCAGAAAGCCAGACACTGTGCCCAGAGCTCTTTGTGTCACATTGAGAGAACTGAGCTCAGGAAATTACAATCTTATGAAAAGTGTGCTATTGTGGTAATATATTATTTATAATTTACCAAGGCTTGCCTGAGGGTTCAGAATGCAAAGCTAGCCATAAGCCATAAAGGTCAGACAATGATGATACACACCTTTAATCCCACCAGCCATACTAGCAAGCCATACAGGCAGACAGTGGTAGCACACACCTTTAATCCCAGGACTCAGGACAGGCAGATGGATCTTTCTGAGTTCAAGGCCACCCTGGCTTACACAAGAGTGAAGAGTAACAGACCTCATTCCTTCTGATCCCAGCACTTGGGATCACATGCCTCTAATTCCAGCACTAGGGAGGTGGAGACAGGAGTGATAAGGCTACATGAAGAAAGGAATTCAGAACTTTTGCCTCTGAGGATTCGTGAAGACAGGATTGCCATTTCAGCTTGGTAGAGGTAAGATCTGCTGGCTTGGCTGCTTTGCTTCTCTGATCTTCCATGTAAAGCTTGAACCCCAATACCAGACTCTGTATTTTTATTTTTTTATTTTGTGTGTGTGTATGTGTGTGTGTGTTCCATCTTATGATTTATAAGTGAAAATATTCCTCACAGAAAATTTTGTCCCCAACTGCCCATGCTGTTTTAGGAGACCATGGCTTCTTTAAGGGCAGAGGAAATGGATTGCACATAGGTCCACATGGAGGATTCATAGTCTGCACTGATATGGCCACCTCTGCTTCCTATGGACAATGCCTTTCCCATCACATTGCACTGGATTCCCTCAGACCTTAAACCAAAATAAATTCTGCTTTTCCCTTTTAGTTGTTTCTTGCCAGCTACTAAATAATAGCTAGGAGCAAGAAATTAACACACATGCAAGAAGCAAACCAATGCTTGTGTCCCCACAACAGTAAGATGTTTAGATCAGTATTGTCTAGAAATGCAAGCAAATCTCCCAAAAGGAAAGCAAAACTCCAGCACTTTATTATATTAAGATGGCTCCTTGTTCTTGTTGTCATTGTTACTGCTGCTGTCCTCCTCCTCCTCTTCTTCCTCCTTCTTCTTTATCTTCTCTCCCCCAGTTTTCTGAGACAGGATTTCCCTGTGTTGCCCTGGCTGTCTTAGAACTCACTCTGTAGACCAGGGTTGCCTCAAACTCAGAGATCTGCTGGTCTCTGAGTCTCAAGTGCTGGGATGGATGGTGTGCCCCACTGTCCAGCAAGGATGTCTCCTTATACAAACCTCGTTAACTGTGTGTGCCTTTTCTCAGATCTGACTGTGTGGGAATATGAGGGACCCGGGGAAGATCATGTTCTGAACAGAAAAGCTTTCTGTAATTTTCCAAATCTTTTTACACACCAAGACATTTTATTTTTCTTTTTATCTGATGTGTCCAATTAGAGCTTCTTGAATATCTTTCATAAACATATCAATGTCATTGCAAAGTACAAAGGCATGGGGTCAGAAAGTATAATTAAAATCAGTGGATTAACTAGTCATGTAAAGTTAAATAGTTAAGGCATCTGAGCCCCACTGTTTTTAGATGCAATGTGGAGAAAATGACACAACTTGACTAACAATAAGAACGTGAAATAATCAGGAAAACACCAATGAAAAGTCTATGGTTAAATGGATATGTTAGTTACCCTAATATATTCTTTGTCCCCAAATATGATCATTTGGTTTTCCTTCATTTGTTTGTGTCACTATTTCTGTTGCTATGAGAACACACCCTGGAAAAGACAAGGTTGATCTGGGCTCACAGTGGACAGTGACAGTCCCTTGTAGCAGGAGTCAATGTAACAGTTAATCAGATGACATGTACAGTCAACACAGGATAAGACCCAAACCCAGGGATGCACACTTCCTCTGGATCTTGTCACCTCAGCAAACGTAACCAACAGAGTCCCACAGATGTGCCCATAGCAGGCCTGATTCTAGATTGCACCAAGCCCACAATTATAAATAATCTTTGCTGTTTCTAAATATCTAAATTTCCTCGGAGTGATTTCAAATAAATGCACTTTTAGGAACTCCCAAATATTTTTCTTGGATGAACTTTTGGAAAAAAAAAATGAGCTTAACAGTCAATCCTTAAAACAATTCAAACTGACTTGTTCAATTTCTTTCTTTGAAATGATTTTTACTTGTTAGAATGATGTGAAATTTCTTCATCCCAGAATAAAATTAAAAATATAACTTTGGCAAATTATATGTCATTTTCCTAAGTCAAATGACTATATTCACTTGGGCTCCAGGGCAACAAATGAAGTCGGAATATCTTACAATTCATAGGGAAAAAAAGACAAGAGAGCGGAGTTTGAGAAACTGGGTGAAGTCTCAGGGGGTGGGGGGAGGTACAGTAAAGGAGGAAATGAAAAGAGAAGCAAAGAGAAGAAAGGGTAGAGAGAATAAGAAAAAAATGGGAAAAAAGGAGAGGAGGGAAAGGAGGAGACAGGGGGATGGAGGGAGGAAAGGAGAGGGCCAGCAAGCACTCTTGGGACATAAGAAAGTGGATGTCCTTGCAGAGAAAAGGCCAGCAAAGACCTGGCTTAAATGGCAACTTTCCTCACTGTACTATCTTGCTCTCTAATGCAGAGATAAACACATTGACCAAGCACATCTTGGGAAGGAAAGGGTTTATTCACCTAAACATCCTCATCACCTAAGGAAGCCAGGCAGGAACATAAGTAGAGCAGACACCAGGAGACTGGAGCTGAAGCAGAGGCCATAGGAGTATGCTGCGTATTGGCTTGTTCTCCATGGCCTGCTCAGCCTGCTCTCTCCTGCCATCCAGAACCACCTGTTCAGAGGTGGCACTACCCACAGAAAGCTGGGTCCTTGCACATCAATCATTAATAAAATGTCTCTCAGATTTCCCTTCAGGCCAATCTAATGGATACCTTTTCTCAATTAATATGTTCAATTGATTTCTTCAGTTGTACTAGACAAGTTTAGCTTGGGTCAAGCTGACAAAAATCTTACAGCATATTTGCTCAGTTCAATCTTAGGGCAAATTCCAGTGTATGCAATAAACAAACATACATCTCCCACTTCAAAACAAGGGACCCAGCGTTCTATATATTTGCATTGATCAAACACTGGATGTGATACTTTTAAGGAGTGCTCCTATGCCAGCAGGTATCTCTGAACAGTTTAAGGATGCTATGGCTTGCCCCATCCCACACTCTGTTTTAAACTGATGAAGGGGTAACACTGATGAAGGGGTAACACATGCACTGCCTTGTGACAGGAATCTGGTGGATCAGAAAGGGAATCTTCTACATAGCAAGACTTAGTACAATGACTTTGGGAAATCCAGGCTTATGAAAGTGATACAATAAGTCCAATTAGGAGAGAGTACAGTACAGATGGCCAGAAGTGGGGAGATTCATGATTTCAGAGAGATCACAAATGTGAAAGCTCAACTATCAGATGCCTTTCTGTTGGTATTTTCCTGTCATCTAATTCCAAATACTCTTTCCCTCTTTCCAAATTCTCCATCTGCTTCAGTTTCCAGAAATCTCTGAGTATCCAGCCACTTTGCCTGGCACGTTGATTCATTTGGTTTCATGCTCTCTTGGCTGTTCCTTGCAGGTGTTTGTCTGGAGCTGTAGACCTCAAATCTCTCATTTCAAACTCTTGGTCTCAATTTGTTCCCTGGGTCCCTGACCTACTGTTGCTTAAACACTTGTAAATCTTCTGCAATCTGCCTTTCTGGATCAGAATAGCGGTCTTGTCCCCTCCAACTTTTGGCTGTGAAGTAGGCAAGGCAAAGTGCCTTTCAAACTTGGTACCAAAGTCTTGATACAGACTAAAAATCTCAGAAACAGGCAGCCAGATGGAGAGATAAAACTAAAAAGTTTCTTTGATTGTTTTGGAAGGTTTACAACCTTCTCTCTGAGACTATTTATTGCAGAAACAAAACCAAACTGAGTTCTGTCAGAAAGTCAGGAATGCATTGTAGCCTGGTTACTGTGGTGGGAACCCTTCTTACATGATTGATTCCATCTGATAATTAGATAGAGACATCTAAAGACACTGTTGGTCCTATGTTTAGAGATTGGAAATTAATGAGCCACAGTAAAATAGTTCATATCTTCATATTTTGATGCTCACTATGCAAGGTATCAACACCTGGAATCTTCACACTTTCTATTACATGTGATAACATGTGCCATTACTAAAATAAAGGTTTATTATCCTAGAAGTTAATTGACTTGACCACTTCATAACACATTTTGTCTCCACAGACTTGTGGGACAATGCTTTGAAAAGACAGCAATATATTTGTTTTCTTAAAAACAACTTTTAAAATTATTGAGATTTAGTTTTATAACTAAAAATATTACAGGACCACAGGCTGATCGAAACATCTCCTTTTCTCTTAGGACGATTACAGAAATAAAAGGCAGAAGGGGAGGTGTGAATATTGGTTTTGCATCTTTTTAAAATTGTGTTATTTAATTTCACAGTGAGACTAGGCATGCCCATCCTTCCTTCATGTCATTTTTCTGGCAACCTAAGTATAGGTAATGTGTAATTCATTGAGATTTTTGCTACTTTCTGGTGCTATTAATCAAGGTTTTCTGTAAAATAATTCATTTTTCATGAGTAGAGACATCTCTAAATTAGCCTTGTTTAAGAGGGTTAGATGGAAATTTTGAGACATACATTTATTTGAAATACAATTAGAATAATGGTAACATCTATATCTTCATAGCATTAAATGCTGTAGAATGGACAATTAAAAGCTATTTCAGATTAATACTATTAAAATGTCATGAGCAATATAGGCCTTACCATCTGATTTATCGTTCATCATGTCCATATAACCTACTCAGAAGCTGTATAATGAGGAGGGATGCTAAATTAACACAGCTATGAATTCTTAAGTAGAGGAGAAGAGAAAAAGATCCCTCAGAGTAGCCTGCTTCTAAGAATACGGATTCCAATTATCTAAACTACAGTTAGTTGGAATGAAAGCCCATGGAACTTTTCAATATGTGCAATGCTAATGTCAGTTGAAAACTAATGCCTTTAGGATAGGGTAGAAGGCAAGAATGTTAGGACGTAACCATTCAGTAGAATGCATATAATGTTGAACTATGTGCATGGCTACAAATGCTAAACCGGTCGCTGTTTCAAACAAAAGATATGGAAATCATTAGACATGAAGTTGCAAAAATTGGCCAAAAGCATCTAAAATCATTAACAATGTCTCAAGAAGTATGCTTATGGAGGTGCACAGGGGATAGTTGCATTGGTAATACATTTTCTTTGAAGGCCATGAGAACCTAAGTTAGAATCCCCAGTATTCATGTAAAAATGAATTTACATGAACCCTACCCAGGCTGGAAGGGAATTCTTGAAATCCTGATTCTGGGAAGTATGAGGCAGATGGGTTACTGAGACTCTCTGCCCAGACAGCTGAGCTGATAGAGTGAGCTCAGGTTCAATGATGGGTTCTGTCTCAAAGAAAATTATAAGGAGAGTAAACAAGCACAAGCACAAGCACACACACACACACACACACACACACACACACACACACACACACACACACAGAGAGAGAGAGAGAGAGAGAGAGAGAGAGAGAGAGAGAGAGAGAGAGAGAGAGAGAGAACATGCAGACTCTGGAATAGGGTTAAAATTCCAGATTTGAAATTGCTAGGATAGCTGTTCTGCTTTTATTCTCTGGGAATGTGGGTCTCTTTGGAGGGGAGACACAGAACTACTTATGTGTGTAGCTCAGATGAGAAACAGTGGCCATCATCTATCGGCCAAACATATCCGCACCAATGTATCCCCACTTTTTAAAAAATACCAGGATCTCTCCAAATTGCATACAAATCAGAATTTGTCTTAAAGAAAGATCTGAGGCAGACTGTGAGAACTTTCATTGCCAAAAATTATTAAGATTTTGTCATCTGGATAAGAACACACTGAAAGATGCTCTCTTGCATACATATACATATTCTGGAGTATGTACATGTATACACAAAAACATATGTGTACATGTGTGTGGAGGTCACGAGATGACTCATTGTGATTCCTCAGGAATTAGTCATCATTTTTGGTTTGTTTTTTTAAACAGGGTGGTTTACCAAGACCTGTGGCTAGCTATTAGACTGCTTGCTTTCTCCACTTTCCATGTACTAAGTTTCAAAGTGGGCCACCTGGTTTCTTAGAAAATTGGGACTTGATCTCCCTCAAGTGCTAACCATGTAACCAAAATATGTTGCATCCTACCACAAGGATGTAGTAGCCAGAAACTGGAAAGAACTTAGATGAACAGAAAGAACTGACAAATGGATAAAGAAAATGTGCCATGCCATGTAAGTCAAACCAGTCCCAGAAAAACGAACATGGCACGTACTCACTCATGGGTGGATATTAGCAATAAAGTAAAGGACAAGCAGCCTACAATCCATAGACCCAGAGAGGCTAAATAACAAAGAAGGCTAGGAGAATTCACAGATCTCTCTGGGATAAGAAAATAGAGTAGATTTTATGGGTTGACTGAGGGCAGGTGGGGGTGTGACCAAGAGAGATCAGATAGGACATGGAGGGAGAGACAACTAGAATAAGGGCCCATTTAGGGAGTGATGTGGAAATCTAGTACAGCAGAAACTTCCTGGAATCTATGTGACTGACCCTAGAGAGACTCCCAGTAATGGGGGATATGGAGCCTGAAACCTTCTGTAATAGGTAAGGCTCCTACGATGCAACTGGGACATCAACACAGCCCCCAAACCTTTGACCCACATTAGTCCCTCCTGCAAGTTGTTCCTGGGCATTTGTGGCTCAAAGCTCCTGAGAGTGACCAAGCAATGACTGGTAGAACTTGAGGCCCATGCCACAAGAGGGAGCCCATGCCTGAAACCGCCTGGATAGCCCAGAGACCCAGAGTATAACCCAACACAACTGACCAAAAACAAAACAGAAAAAAGTCAATGAAGTGACCCCTAATGATATCAGGCTATACTCACAGATTGGTGCCTCGCCCAATCATCACCACAGAGGCTTCCAGCGGCAGCTGATGGGAGCAGGTGCTGAGATCCAAACCCAAATATTAGGCAGAGCTCAGGAAATTCAGCAGAATAGAGGGAGGTAGGATTGTAGGAGCCAGAGGGGTCAAGGGGACCACAAACAGAATCAGCTGAGCAGATGTCATTGGGGCTCACAGAGACTGAAGCCATCACGGAGCCTGCGTGGGTCTGTGCTAAGTCCTCTACTTAATGCCGTGGTTGTTTAACTTGGGATGTTGGTGGAACTCCCAAAGTTGGAGTAGGGTTGTCTCTGACTGTTCCGCCTACTTTTGGGACCTTTTTCTTCTTCTTCTTCTTCTTCTTCTTCTTCTTCTTCTTCTTCTTCTTCTTCTTCTTCTTCTTCTTCTTCTTCTTCTTCTTCTTCCTGAGTTGGCTCATCCACCTTTGTTATGAGGGTTTGTGCCTACACTTATTGCATCTTGTTATTCTGTGTTTAGTGTACATCACTGGGAAGTCTCTTTAATGAAAGGGAATGGCAGGGTAGTAGATCTGGGGAACAGGAAAGGTTGTAGGGTAGAAAGAGTGAAGGGAGGGGAGGCTGACATCAGGATGTATTCTCTGAGAGAATAATAAAAGGAAACAAACTGTGCCACCACGCTTAGCTTCTTATATGAATGCTGAGTATCAAACCTGGATCCTCATTCTCATATGACAAGCATTTCACTGCCTGAGGAATCTTCCTAGCTCTGTGGTTTCAACCACCAACAAAGAGTATCTCTGAAGCATTCAAAAGCAGCAAGGATCAACGGATACATTGACAGTACTGGGTACTTGAATATGTAAGTTTCTGTCACATGCCCGTTTCCATTTTTGCTCCCATTCTTTGAAATTCCTGGTATATGACACCCCAGCAGTCAAATGCACCACAATTATATGAAGAGATTTCATTTATATTTACTTGTCTTTCTCTTTCTTCCATCACTACCCCCTGAATTCAATGTTTCATGTGCTTTTGTCACCAAACCAAATACTTCATATCAATGCTAGTAAGCTCTTGAAGCTCTTGCATCTTATATGTAAAAAAATACATGTTTGTTTTCATTTTTTAAAAAAGGCATGTATAATAATGTCCAGCATAAAATAAATGTTTAAATAATCATCATCATCATCATCATCATAATCATAATCATAATCATAATAATAATAATAATAAAGACACCCAAAAACTAATTCAGGAGGGATAGCAACAAAGCTCTCTTCAAAGTTTGATGAATAATATTTTTTTCTGGGAATATAAATAAATTATCCACTGGTGGTGAGATGGCTCTGTTGGTAAAGTTCTTGTTTCACAACTATAAGGATCTGAGCATGCCAGTAGCTTTAGCAAGAGGCAGGTGTGAAGGAGACAGACAGATGTCCATGAATCCCACAGACCATTCAGCACAGCTCAGTCAATGAGGATCAGGGTTAGTAAAAGAGATACTGTCTCAAGACATAAAAATATAGAGTGAGTAAAGTTGACCAATGTCTATCTCTGTATTCCAAATATATCACACATATGTGCATATTATACACCTATGCACATATATGTATATCCATACGGAGGATAGTATATACCATATGCATGCACACACACACACACACACACACACACCAAACAAGAAGAACTATTTGAACTGTTTCTTTAAGGAAATTTTCATTCAGGAAAGACTAAACACAAAGGAGACAGTGCGGTCTTGCCATATCACATTGATTCTGCAGAGCTGTGAAGATGGAGGCAATGGTTCACTGTTTCGTTCCCAGTTCCCACAGCTGTTTGTTCTGCCTACCCCACAATGGGTGCTACTCACTCTTTGGAGTGACACACTGGCCTTTGTGGAGTGGAAAGCCCCTAGGGGTCACTTTATTATCTTTGTATTCTTCCTTTTGCAAAATAACTTAGATGATTTAGTAAGATGACTAAAATTTAGCCACTGACTTAAAACCCGGCCACTGCCTTTGCTAGAATGTTTTTCAAGCACACCTACATGGCTATTCATTTTTGAAGCCATGTTTCCCCTCATCATCTTGTTTCATAACTGCATGCAGGTCTGGCACTTAGCCACCGGTAACCTAGAATCGGGTTCATTGTTGCTAATTGCTTCATCATCATTTGTGCAAAAAATCAATGAGAGGACTGTCATTTCCATCCAAGGGAACACATACCTTGGCCTCAAACAGACCTTCCCGACCCAAGTTGTGCATTAGAATTGTCATGGGAGATTTGAAAAACAAACCTGGGGCCAGACATCACTTTCAGAAATTTAAATTTTATTGATTTTAGGTAGAGCCATGGCTTCGTCGCCATTTTAATGCTCCCAGGTGACTGTGATATGTAACCAAGGTGGAGAATCATTGACCAAAAGAAATAAAAATAACCATTCTCCACGGGAGGATGGGCTATTTCCTCTCCTGGCTTTTGGGTTGGCAACAGCTGTCAGAGCAATTGAGACTATATGAATGAGGAGCAAAGAACTCACTCCTGTTGTGTTTGGCATAGCCAACGGAAGGAGCAGCACACAAAAGTCTTTCATTTGGACACCTGTTAAGTCTTCTGTGTTGGCCGAAGACGGGCACTGGCTGGTGGCAAGCAGGTGATTGCTCCGGCCAGGGTCTCTTGCCAGGCTCACTGACTCTCAGGCTTCTGTGCTGAGTCTCTGCCCTTCACATGCTCACCATCTGGGAATGTCTCCTCTATCCTAATATCTATACTTGGTCTTTCTCCTGAGCCGTACAAGTCCACTACGCTCAGATGGGACCACAACAGGACAATGATTTCCCATTTTCCAATTGTAACTACATATAGCCCATGTAATTTAGGTTTATGCTGATATGTGTGTGGCATACACATGTGTGCATGGTGATTCCTTGCCAGCTGTACCTGTGGTGAGGCCAAGGGAGAACTCTGCATGTGCAGTGCCCTGCTCTGTCACTGTTTTCTGTTTCTTGAGATAGGCTTCTCACCAAATGCGGTGCTAGGCTGTCAGCCAGCGGGGCCTAGAGATTCTCCTGTCTCTGCCCGCCCCCCGCCTTGAAGAACTGCAGCTAGTCACATGCACAGGCATGTTTGGCATTTTGTGAAGGTGGTGGAATCTGAAATCAGCCCCTCATCCTTGAACAGAAATCACTCTTACTTCTCAGCCATTTCTACACCTGCCCCACACATAATTTTTCATCTTAAACTGATTAGTCACACTAATCCTTTCCTGGGCATTTTACATATTAACCTCCTTTAACTTTCCATATTAATCTCTTTTCAGCCTTTGGAAACATTGCCTTACACCTCATTTAATTGTCATATCTGTGAGTTTGCCCAAGATTTCAAATTCTCCAGGAACAGGGACAATGTATTTCACTATATTAAGTTGCAAGGGATGAAGGTGAATGGGCTCACAATTACTAGTAAGTCCAGCTCCAGAGAATCTGATGCATATTTTGGCCTTTGAGGAGACCAGCATATATGTACACACACATATGCAGACATGTACACATGAATGTAACGAAATAAATTTTAAAAGGAATGCTTTTTCTTTTTAAGGCCACTGTCAACTTACACCCATGTCACATCCTCTAATATTGACTTTACCAGATAAAGTACCCATTTTTCACTGTCTTATGTACTGTATAATTACTGCTGAATTCAATTGGAATAGCAGCCAATGGATTTCAATGTATGTCCTCAGTCAGCAATATTGGGGGCCTCCTATAAGTGCTCATTTCTGGCCTCAACCCAGACTACAGACTACAGATTCTGGACCTAAGACTCAGAAATGCCAACTGTATAAGAGTCCCAAGTAGTTCTGATGTTGGCTGCCATTTCACAATCAGCCAGAATCTTCCTCCCATCTGGTGCAATCTCAATGAAATCACTGAGATCCAACCTTAATGCCCCACATTCAACCTAACTCCCACTTTGTATTTTAGCAAAATCCATAGGGTGTTTGTATGTACATTAAAAATATTAAAGATTTTTAAATTTAATTTTTGAGAATCCCCTACATGTATATGATGTATTGAGAATGTATTTTCTGTTACTCTCTTTTATTCCCCTCACTCCGACCAACTGCCTTTTTATTCATGATATCAAAGTAAGTAAGTATGTAGCTAATTTGCCTCCTAAATCTTTATATTTATACCTTTAGACTTTCCCTGCTACCCACCTTAGCTAGAGAAGCTGTATTTACTTACTGCCTTCTCTATTGTACATTGAGCAGTGGTAATACAGAGACTCATAATGGTCAAAACGCCAAAAATAAGGGACTGTTACTGCTCAGACCTTGATGGGATATCTACATCACTGTCCGCACCCAAACCCAAAATAAGGAACCATCCTGGAAAGGGGTCAAAGAGATTGTAAAAGCTAGAGGATGGAGAGGAGTCCTATGAAATGTTGTCTTTAGTAGCCACCTGACCAGGACCTAAACAGAAAAATAAATTAACACATCAAAGGTTTTAAAGTGCTGGTTCAGAGACAACAATGTGAAAGTCAAATCCTAGGGCAGGGAGAAGCTGATAAGGTTTTAATAAGCTGTGCAGCCTGAGCAATACATGCCTGGGGAGTATGGCTGCATTGAGAACAGATATTGAAGTGTGGAAAGGGGTTGTTCTGTGGAAATCTCCAGGAGCCAGAAGCACCTGCTTCTACCCAGTCTGCTCTCATTAACCTCACTCCAGCTTACCAGTTAACTCCATTGTGTTCAGGCACATGCTGGGCCCAAGCTATCACCCGGGGTGGGTTGTATCTCATTCCATTACGCACCGTTTTCACTGGCAACTGAGATCTACATGAAATTCATAAAACAACTCCTTTTGAAATTCTTTCCACAACAGCAAGGCAGGCCTCCCTAGATGTTGACAGAAGGTCATTTCTCAGTCCAAACATGTAGGCACCTAGGATCAATAAGGGTCAATGCAACGCCGAGCATTTAAACATGTGGCAGAGTGTGAGTAAGTAGCTGGAGAATTTGTTAAAAGGCCAGGTGGCAACTGATACCTCTGTAACCAGCAAGGTATCTTTGTATATATTTGGCATTTCACAGAACCTTCAGGCTTAGTTTGATTAGTTGTGAAAATTGTGGTGGGCCAGTGGGGAGAATCATGGTAATTGGTTTAGGTCATAGATAATCAGAAATGTCTCTCCCAGTGGGATGAAATCTATTAAAATTCCTTATTTAAATATCTTTGCCATTCTGCATTCTGATCACATGCAGAGTGGCATGTCCCATTCTTGGTCTCTGAGGAAGAAAGCAGATATCTTTCATTGTTCTGCATTTAGAGCTAATTACCATTTTCAAAAGGGGTGACTTACATATGGTTCTGTATACCCCAAACGCAGCCCCTCTAGATTCCAGTTTTAGCTCATTCAAGAATTTACATCTTTGGCTTAAAGAGATGGTCTGGTACACAAGAGAGCTAACTATGCAAACATGAAGAACTAAATTCAAATCCCTAGCATCCATAAAAAAAAAAAAAGCCAGACATGGTTGCTTGTACCTGTAACTCTAACATTTGGAAGCAGATCCTGAGCAACCATCATAGCCAAAGTGGCAAACTTCAGGGTCACCGAGACACTCTGTCTCATGAGAATACACTGGAGAGTAATAGAAAAGACCCAAATATTTTTTTCAGGTTATACACAAATGGGCATGGCCACTGGCATGCTTATATTCATGAAACACACACACACGCACACATCCAAATTTTCAAAATGTTTAGTTTAGTTTGTTCCAACCTGTGTTTCCAAACTTGAAATCACAAATACGCAGCCCCTAGCTTTATACTTGAAGCACTGAAGGGAGAAAATGCTTTATGAGCAGAGATGTCTGATATTTGATCTTTGCTTTCAGCTGAGAACGCAGCAATGCTCCTTAATTGAAGAATGTCTCATGGTCCCCAATAGACCTGGAATAATACCAAACCCAGGTACACAGTTTCTTTCCTGAGCAGGCATATCTGTGATGAGGTTAAACTTACAAGTTAGCCATTGAAGGAGATCTACAAGGCATATTAAACTAGACTGATTATAATAATGGATTGTAAGAAAAGTTACAAAAATGCCTCACTCTTGAACCTTTAGTCTTTTTATTTAAAACCTGAATGCATATAGAATAATGTCACGTGGGATTCTATTAACATGGGCAATTAACACATGTTAATAAAGGCTAAAATTGTTGCATAGTTTCTAAGAATTGCATCCACCCTATTTATGTGCTTTGGGGTCATGAACAAGTGAAGTACAGAACACAGAAACCACAATATCATAATAACCTTACAGCTGAAATAGTTGCTAAGTGCCAGTGCCAACAGGCCTGCAGTAATCACAACATGCAAATTTCAGGGCAGAGAACAACTTTAAATCCTAGGTAGAGCTGGCAGAGTAGAAGCAAGGTTGTAGCATGCTGTTCAAAGCCACATACAATTGAAAACTTACACAATTCTAGGATTTCTCCAAATATTGTTTGGAGTTTTCCTAGACCTTGAGTGACTGAAGTCACAGAAAGTCAGAACATGGACTAAAAAACAGTAGTGAGGCTCAGGGAAATCTCCTAGGAGTCTACATGAAGGATCCCAGTTTAGTTTTCTAAGAATAGTAGATAAGTAGCCTGAAATAGCCACCTCCTGTGACAAGATTGTTGCCTGACCCAGCATTAGAGAGGTACCATCTATCAACTGATGAAGGCAGATACAGAGACCCACAGCCAAACATTAGGTGGAGTTTGGGAATACTGTGGAAGAGGAAGATAAAGGAGTACAGGACCCAGAGGGGTCAAGGACAGCATGGGAAAGCTCACACAATCAACTAATTTGGGCTCCTGGGGGCTCACAGAGAAGAAGGGACAGCCAAGGAGCCTGTGAGGGACTGACCTAGGCCCTCTGCATATATGTTATCATTGTGTGTCTTGCTCCTCTTGTGGTACTCTTAACAGCGGGAACAGGGCCTGTCTCTGACTCTTTACTGAGTTTTGGGACATTACTCCTCATTCTGGGTCACCTTACCCAGCATTGATACATGGGGGGATTCTTAGGCTTACTACAACTTGATGTGACATATTTTATTGATACTCAAAGGAGACCTGCCCTTTCCTGGATGGAAACTGAAGAGGAGGAGCTTGGGAGTGGGAGTGGGAGAGGAAGGAGTTGGGGAGGGCTACAAGGGGAGAATGGGGTGAGGTTGGGGCCAGGATATAAAATAAATAGATTAATGATGATGATGATGATGATGATGATGATGATGATGATGATGATGACCATAACAGCAAAACCAGGACCAATTGGGCAGTTTAAATGGGTTTTCTCCCACTCTAGTACCTCTGAGGAGTGGAGAACATTGGCATCACTGGCTGACATTGGCATCTAGCAGAATTGTTGTATCATTCACCTCTTCCATTGGCATCTAGCAGAATTGTATCATTCACCTCTTCTCCCCTATATTCTGGTTAATCTGGTCTGAGGTTAATAACCTCAAAATCCTGTTGCCATTGCCTGGATCATTTTTCTGTCTCTTTCTAGTCTTATCTTGGTTTTTGTTTTTCTTTCTTTCTTTTTTCCTTTCTCTCTTTCTTTCTTTCTTTCTTTCTTTCTTTCTTTCTTCCTTTTTCTTTTCGTTTTTGGCTCCCTTGAATCATCTGATGTGGATACTGGGAATCAGGACACAATCACAATCAGGCATTTTTTTTAACCTGGAGGGTTCTTTCCCTCTTTATTAAAATTAGATTTTTCTCTTACATACTACATCTGATTATGTTTTGTTTTTTCCTCCCTTTACTCTCCTGGTTCCTCTCCACCTCCCCTATCATCTATACCCACTCCCTTTCTGTCTTTCATTAGGAAAGAACAGGCTTGTGTTATAATAAAATATAACAAAATAAAATTCAAAAAATGAAACAAAAACTAACAAGTTGAAGTTGGACAAGACAAACCAGACAGAAAAGAAAGAGTTTAAGAGAAGACACAAGAATCAGAGATCCTTTGGCTCACACAGTCAGGAATCCCAAAAAACGCTAAACTGGAAGTCATAACATAGACACAGAATTCCTTGTGCAAGCTCTGTGAAGGCCCTTTGAGAACATGTGAGATTTGCTTATCTTGTTAGAGGACCTTGTTTTCTTGGTGTCCTTCATCCTCTCAGGCTCTCACGCTAGTTCTAACTGCTCTTCTTCAGGGTTCACAGAGTTCTGAGGAAAGTGATTTGATGGAGAGACCCATTTAGGGTGAGTGACAACTCTCTGCATATTGTCCTTCTGTGGGTCTCTGAATGTTTTTCCATCTGCTTAAGGAGGAAGCTTCTCTGATGATGGCTGAGCAAGGCCCTGACCTATGAGTATAGCAGAATGTCAGTAGAAGTCATTTTATAATTATGTATTTTTATTATTTGTTTTGTATTTATTTTTGTTTTTGCTTTTTTTTAGACAATACTTGGTTTTAACTGAGGCCCCTGGGTTATATAGTTTCTGGCTCTTGGTCATTCAGAAGTGTCCTGTATGGGTTACATCTCCTGTAGTGGATCTCAAATCAACTCAGATATTTCTGGGTTACTCCCACAATGCTTGTGTCACCGTTGTCCTAGCATATCTTGCAGACAGGGCACTATTGTAGATTAAAGAGGTTGTGGCCGTCTTGGTGTTTAGTTTCTCTTTTGTAGTGCTTTACACGCATTTTTTTTTGTCCACTCAGCCATTTACCTGTCTCAAAGAAGCTAATTCTTGAATGATATAAAGCTAGAATCTGGAAGTTGACTTTCTTAATAAGCTTCCTTACCTTTCGTATTTATTTCAAACACTTTAGACTAAAATTAGAAAAGCATCACAAGCTGGATAGAAAATATAACAAAAGCAGGAAGGGAAAGAATTGAGAAGCTACAGATAATCTTAGCACAAAAGAATAATTCCAGAGAATACTTTATATTCTCTTTCTATACATCTGAACACACATACTATTTTTACCCAAATGCATTGTGCTGAGGACACTCTTTTGCTGTGAAAATATTTACCCCAACATTGTCCTGTAAAATATCTACAGCAAATAATGACTGTGAGTTTCCATTTGTACATATGCTGAGGAATAACCCTTTTTTACACTGAGTGTTTGTCCCTCAGATAGGTTTAATAAAAAGCTGATTGGCTAGTAGCCAGGCAGGAAGTACAGGTGGAACAACCAAATTAACGATGCTGGATGCAGCAGGGTGGAGTCAGAGGAGTTACCTGGACACACAGAGAGAACAAGACATACATGGGGACAGGTAAAGCCATGAGTCATGTGGAAATACATAGAATCATAGAAATGGATTAATTTAAGTTGTAAGAGCTAGCTACTAATAAGACTGAGCTATCGGCCAAGCATTTGTAACTAATATTAAGCCTCTGTGATGGTTATTTGGAAACTGTGGGCATGACAGAAACTTCCATCTACATATGTGTTCATGTGTTTGTATACATGTATACACATGTATACACATGTATACACATGAAGGCCAGAGGCCAGAACTGAGTGACTCCTTCTATTATTTTTCACCTTATTGCTATGTTTTAAACATTTATGATTTTTTAAAATCTGGATGTATGTATGTGAGTTTATTTGCACCACATGAGTACAGTGCCCATGGAGGCCAAAAGAGGTCAGATCCTATTGAAACTAGACTTACAGGAAGCTGTGAGAACTACACACAGAATTTCAAGAGCAGAAACTGCTCTGGACCTGTGAACCATCTCTTGAGATGCTCCACCTTACTTTCTGAGGCATTGTCTCTCATTGAACTTGGAGCTCTTTGATTTAGATAAATTGGCTGGTTAGTGACCCCACCCCACCTGTGATTGTTCCAGAATTCTCCTTTCCTGCACTGAGATTATAGACTTGCCTTGTCACATTCAGACTTTGTTTTAGAACTCAGCTTTAAGGGTTCAAACAGGTCCTCATGATTATAGAGCACTCAGTTTAATTGACAAAGCCACATCTTGATTTGGATAATGATTCCTTACAATCTTATTTGGAAAGAGTGTGAGGGCACCTCATAGCCTATACTGTAGCAGGGAAAAATGCCCATATTTAAATGTCTTTGCAAATCTAATACTCGTTCATCAATATTGGTAAGCAAGATAAGAGGTTTAAACATCACTGAACTGGTAGAAATAATATGTTAAAGATGTGGAGATGATAAAGTAAAGCAGCCAGTCAGGGTCTTAAAATAAAAAACATAATTGTATGGCTAATTTTTTTTTTAAATTTGTGTCTGTGTGTGTGATCTGTGATTTCCCTGTGCCTGTGGTGTTCAAATGTGTGTATGAGAGTGGATGAGATGTAGATGTGTGTGATATGTGTGGAGTATATTATACACACACACACTATTGTATGTGTGATGGCTATAAGTTGTATTTGATTGTGTATTATGTGTGACATGTGCCATGCACGTGATGTATGTAGTGTATGTATGACACTATGTGAGTGAGATTGTGTGTGGTATGCATTGTGTGTATGATATGTGCATATGGTGTTTATATGGTATGGATTGTATGTGTACGTATAGGTGTTAGGTGTTTGGTGTCTGTGCTTATGATGTCTCTCTCTCTCTCTCTCTCTCTCTCTCTCTCTCTCTCTCTCTCTCTCTCTCTGTGTGTGTGTGTGTGTGTGTGTGTGTGTGGTGAATGTGATTTGTGTAGCAAGTATCTGTGTATGCGATCTCTGTATATGTGGTGTGTATCAGTATACACATGTTATTCTGTCTGATCTTTATGTATGTGTGAACATAGTATATTTTTGTATGATATGTAGGGGAGGCTAGCATGAGAAAGCACATGTGGAAGTCAGAGGACAACTTTATGAGCCAGTTTTCTCCTTACACATTTATGTGATTCTTTGGTATCAGACATAGGTCACCTTTACCCACTGAGCCATCTTGACACTCTAAAGAGTATAATGTTCAAAATGGAACATTCTGGAAGCTCAATGTGTCCATTTCTCTCCAGACCCACTAAGAAGCAGTTTCTATTCTTGTATAGCAATACTTCTCACACTATCTTGGCCAACGACCAGATTTTTGCTTGCTTCATTTTGATGTCCTTCCAATTTTTCATGGATATATACTTTTGTAAAATAGTATAAAAATGAATGCATAGAAAAAATAAAATAAAAATGATATATACTATACAAGCCTGTGTTTTTTATTACTAGATTCAAGAGTCATAAAATTTCTTTGACAAATTGCTATAAATATTTTAAAAGTGTGCTCTCAATCTCTCCACTCAATTTTTCAGGATGGGCCAGTAACTAACACTTTACAGCTCAGCGCTGGTGAACCATAATACGAGCAGCACAGCTTTAGGGCACATTCTCAAATAAATGCAGCAGCTATAGAATATAATCCAGCATGTGGGCAGAAACAAAGTTACTACAATAACTAAAGACCACACGGGATAACATACGTACACACCATACACACACCACATACACAGAGGTCACATATGCATCACATATGCACACACATGCCACACATATCACACTTACACCACATACCACAGAGAGAAATATCATAAACATAGACACCATCTAAACACTTCATACCTTTATGTACACATACCATATCAGCATCACATGCACACATCATACACGCAATATATGCCACACACAATCACACATATAGTGCCTTTCATACCACACATACATCACATGCAGAGCGCCCACTGCACATGATACATTGTAGAAATGAAAACCAAAGACACCAGTAAGATGGTGCAGCAAAGGAATGTGCTGGAAAAGTGAGGACAAACACCCTGGTCTCCGTAACTCAGGAAAGATCTGAATACACTTGGGAACCCATATACAGTCTCTTTATTCAGGTTGCAGAGCTAGAGGATCTTAAACAACCTGGCCAGCTACACTAATTGAATCAACAACCTGGCGATCACAGAGAAACATGTAGATAATATGTGATATGAAAAGTAACTCATCAGACACTGCATGCCAACCTCTGACATGCACACACATGTGCATTTACACCTACAAACATGTCCTCACATACTCTTGAATAGCACACACACACACACACACACACACACACACACACACGCAAAATGTCATAATGAGTATTTTGGCGATTGGCTGAAATAACCAAGTGGGTGTGTCGTGAATAATAAGTATTATCGACACAGGGTGCAGGAGAGGACATGGCACAGGACTGCAAAGATTTCAAGAAAAGAGTGCAGGCTGCATAAGAGCAATATGAACATCCAGGGGGTGGAGGGGCACTCGATTGGCTGAGAGTTTGCCCATCATGCACAAAGCCCTGATTCCAGCCTCAGCACCACAGAAAACTGTATGTATTGTTACATGCCTATTATCCCAGCACTGCGGAAGTGGAGAAGGAGGATTAGGAAGAATTAAGGACAAGTTCAAGGCCAGCCTTGGATATCTGAGACAAGGGGGAGGAGTAGAGAATTGTGAAGCCATTACATTTTCTGAAGGTATTATTTTCAGTTTAAAAATGATTTTCTCCTTACATTCATTTATTAAAGTGTGTTCATCCAAGTAAATGATGTACACCCCAGGAGAGGATCAGACCTTAGCAGGGCACACAGGACACAAATTCCAAAACTGAGGCCAATGGAAGCAAGGGACCCAAGGAGACATGCGATGCTCTCAGCTTTGATCTGAAAACAAAGTTTTGTTTTAGTTTTAATCTTTTAGCGCAGGATGTCTAATGAAGAAACTCATAACTGGTCAGAGTACCAATTATAAAAACAATGCTGAGAGCTTAGCAATGGATGGGCTGTCTCTCTCAACCTTCTACCACCCTGGGCTTAGGAAATCTCACAGATGGGGGATTGGGAAGAATGTAAGAGCCAGTACATGGAGAGGAAGGCTGTGAAATACTGACTTCTGAACAAGGTAAGACTGTTGCACCCATCAGCTCACAGTACCTGAGGCTCCCTGCCCACAATACAGCCAGTAAAAATTTCAGCATGGATGGGTAGCACCTCCAAGGCTCAACATCCTATAGGGAATGCTGCTAAGGGAGGAGGAGACACTCTCTTTTGGCTCATGCACCAGTGGAGGCCCAGCACACAGCCATATGCATAATGGCGGCACCCAACCTCTTTACTATCAGGAATATTAATAACAAAAAATATCTAAATAAAATGAGAACACAAAGCAGATGGGGTGGGAGTACTGGGAGGTGGAAGTTAATGGTAAATGGATGTGATTAATGTACATTGTAGAAAGGTCTGCAACTTTCAAAGAATAAAAAAAAAGCAGTTTACTCAAATAAATAAATAAAATATTCTCGTATGTTTTTTTTTGTGTTTCCCCATCTCTATAAATTTAAGACAGCACACACCTGGTTGCTTACAGGTGTAAAGGCTGTGACAGGTGTGTCCTCCGCCAACACAACTGGATTCAGGTGAGTGATGGGTCACTGCAGGTGACTGTGCCATATTCATACTGCACAGTACAGTGTTTCTGTCTAAAGTCCCTTACATAAAGACTTTCATACGTATCACACTTACAGAGGGTAAAATCTGATAAAAATGAAGACACACCAAAGTCTTACTCTCACTAGTGAAGGACACTCTGTTATTCTTAAAGGAGAGTTGTCAGATGGCGGCACCCGAAATGACTGATGCTGTGTGGTTAACATCTACAAGCAAGGAAGCAGGGGTGCGAACGGGGACCGTCACACCCCCTCTGCTTCTCTCCTACTTACTGATAGATCCTTAATGAAAGAAAGAACACTCCTTTGCTTGTGACTTCATTTTTAGGATGACAGAGCAAGCTACTCATGGACTGGCTGAAAAATAGGATCAATTCTCATTAGAGTATATGAACAATTGTGTGTACCTACGAAGCTCAAAAACAATGTTTCCTCTCAAGTTTTGCTTTTTTAAAATTTTTAAATGTTTATTTTGGTCATTCCCTGTGTGTATGTGTGTGTGTGTGTGTGTGGTGTGTGTGTGTGTGTTGTCGCACTCATGCATGCATGTATCCATAGGCACACTCATACACTCATGCCTATGACACCAGAACAGTCACCCGGACTCTCTGTAGCTGTGGATACAGGGGTTTGTGCCTTGCTCCCCTTTTTGTGACCTAGTGCTGGAAACCAAACTCGAGTCCTTTACAAGTGCAGTGTGCACTCTTAACTGCTGAACCATCTCTCCAGCTTCCTGTTGCTTTTCTTTCCAGGCTTAAATGAGGTATTGTGAGACTGTTGGAGGAAGGCAAAGGCTCCTCGTTGGTGGGATTGCTCTGCTAAATTTCCATTTCCTTTCATCACTAGAAGGTACCTAAAGGAGTTGGCTTCATTTCTTTAATTAGAACTGTAAACAGTTTCTCTGTGGGTTGCTTTGCAGTTGGCTCATTGAATGAAAGGAAGAAAAACGCTCAGGAGTTTTTTACTAGGATGATTATCAGGTCTTGCTCCAATGTCTTCTGGAAGCCTCTGCTCCCCTCTTGAAATCAAATGTTCCACAGACAACATGTCCAAGCTTCTCTCTCCCAAATAGTCATTGTGCCTGGCAGGATTCTGCAGCACGGGCAAGTCACTTAACCAGTAACTGGAGGAGAGATGTTTCACCCTTCGTTTCTTTGGTTGAATTTTTAACTTTCTTTTATTCTTTTAATTGATTTGAAACAATTGATTTTTCTGCCCCGAGATCAGAGGAAGGCAAGAAAAATTAAGAGTGATAATGGGGTCAGAGCAAATGAATGAGTTAATTACATGCACTTGGACCAGCAGAAATGGACCTTGATGTGGGGAGGGGACAAAGATAGCTCTGCTCTTTGAACCACTGGGAGATGCATTGAGCTCAGTATCACCATTCTTATGTTTTTATTGGCATTTTGTATTTGGAAAAAGAATTAAATCCAGAGAATTAGAATGAGAGAAACAGAAAGTAGGAGCTAGTGAAATAGACTGATTTGACCAAGTCTGTTTGGTTATTTTCCTGCTAGCATACATCAAGGGTTGTAAGTATGGAAAGAAGAAAGCTGGATAAAACGAAAAGGACTACGGCGATGATCCAAAAGTAGCTGAAAGATGCACAGCCAAGTACAGCACCAGGTTTGCCTTGTAAGAAGGTCACAGAAATTAAGGATGGGGGAATGGGTCAGAGGGAAAGGTACTTGCTATACAAGCACAAGAACCTGAGTTTGATGCCCATCACCTGCGTGAAAATCTGGGTATTGGCATGAAACTGTGTGCCTAGCTCTAGGGATGTGGAGACAGGTAGCTCCCTGGGACTTGCTAGCTATCCAGTATAGACAAATTGGCTAGCTTCAGGACAGTGAAAACCAAAGTGGATGGTATTCTAAAGAGTAGCACCCAAGCTTAACCTCCGGCCTCCAACAAATGAGCACATATATCCATGTGCAATTGCATACACAGCAATGTGGACATACCATGTCTCTAAACAAACATTCAAACAAATCACAGATGCTATTTTAAATCAAGGGCTGCAAGTCAATTTCCTTGAAAGGCTCTAGGGCAGAGGTGGCTGGAGAAAGGGCTCAGGGGTTAAGAGTGTGAACTGTTCTTATATGAAAGTTTGGTTCTCAGCACCCACAGAAGAGGCTCACAATTGCCCATCACTCCAGCTCCCTCTTCTGCCTCTTGTGAGCACTCACATTCACATGCATATACACACATGTGTACGCATATGCACATAAATAAAGATATAAAAATCAACCTCTAACAATGACCAGTAGAAGTACAGAGGAAGCTGGCTCAGCAAGAAAGAAGAAATGGTTGCTTTCCTACAAGCATGCAAGTCTCACTCCAGGCTGCCCTCCACTGCCAGATCCTGCAGCCTCCCACCCTCCATCTTAAAGAGAGCCAGCCTGGCTAGATCTTCTGATATTTGAAAAGAAACTCATCACTGAATTTTTATTTAAAATATCCAAGTGTCAAATGTGCTGTCATGGAGTCATCTTTGTCCAAACCTCTAAAGATAGAGTGAAAACAGGAATAAAAATTAATTCTCCCATTAAATCTCCTCCAGCATGTTTCATTATGCCTCATGGTGTTTTCTTATTTTTTTTTAATTTCTGGACCTTTGTTTATGGGAAATTAAAAATTCTTGAAGAGCAGATAGTGGGCTGTGTATTTCTTCATATGCCGCTTGTATTCCCTGGCACAGACTAGAAATCTAGTTTGATTAAATACTAAACATGCTTAAACCAAAATTATTTGGTGATGTCGCCAGAGAAACTGGGATACAAAAAGGAACCTAAGAGATTCATACAAGGTCCCTCACAAAAGGGGAAAGGAACAAGATCTTCTGAGCATATTGGGAGTGGGGGGAGTAGACAGGGAGCTCGGAGAAAGAGAAGGGGAGGAGAAGAAAGCATGTGGGACTAGGAAGATTGAGTCAGGGGAGAAATAGATAAGAGAGAAAAAAAGGATAGATGAGAAGAGGAAACTGACTCTAGAGAAATGTCCAGAGACCTACAAGACTGACCCCAACCAAGAATCTGAGCAACAGTGGAAAGGCTACCTTAAACTCCCTTCCCTGATAATGAGATTGATAACTAATTCATTCATTATCATAGAGCCCTCATCTAGTAGCTGATGGAAACAGAAGCAGACATCCACAGCTAAACACTCAGCCGAACTCCTGGAATCCAGTTGCAGAGAGGGCGAAGTGATAAGGAAATGGGGTCAAGACCAGGCTACAGACACCCACAGAGACAGCTGACCTGAACAAGGGGGAGCTAATGGGCCCCCAGACTGATAGCTGGGAAACCAGCATTGAACCAACTCAGACTCTCTGAACAAGGGTCTCAGTTAGAAGGCCTGGGCAGCCTAAGGGACCTCTGACAGTGGAACCAGGATGTATCCCTGGTGCACAAAAGGACTGTGCGAGCACATACCCCATGGAGGGACACTTCCTTAGCCTACAGGCAGTAGAGAGGGCCTAGTCCCTACTCCAAATGACTTGACAGATTTTGATGATCTCTCCTGGAAGGCATCACTCTCCCTGTGGAGAGTGGGACTAGATGGGGGTTTCTGATGGGCATGAGAGGGAGGGATGGAGAGGGAACTGGGATCGATATGTAAAATAATAAAAAATTATATAAATATATAATTTGCTGATGTATTCTCTTCACTGCCCACTTCCAAATGGAATAGAACAAAACCTCACATCACCTGTATTTGTGAAGGTTGCTATCATGGTGAGAAGAAATGCATCATCTGGCTTTTAAAAGCTTCCTTTTTATAAAGCTGCCAGGTAAAATCTTAAATATCAGACACTGTTTGCAACCCACTTTGAAAGAAAATAGCAAATTGGGTACAATAGCTAATTCCATTTCTAAACTGACTGGAATTGTTAGGGAACATTATTGTTGTTATTATTATTACTGATAATAATAATAGTTATTATTTACTATGTATGTGTGTGTGGGGGGGGGTGTTTGCATGCCTGCTGTGGAAGACAGAGAATGAGTTTCAATGCAGTTCATCATGCCTTGTCCATCTTCTTTTTAAGTCAGGCTCTTTCATTGGCTTGAAACTCATCAAGTAGTCTAAGCTTCCTGTCTAGAAACTCCCAGAGTTCTACTTATATCTACCAACCTAGCACTGGAATTACATACCACCAGACCAAGCACTTGGTTTCTAAACTAAAGTTTAGGTGTTAAATTTGGGTTGTCATTCTTCTAAGTATTTTACTGACATGTCTGAATCATCTCTCCAATACATACAATAATTTTTTATTAGGAATCAGCAAGACATTATTGCAAAAGGCCAGGTATGTTTTTAGCATTAAGGTTTTACACTCAACTTTCATGAACCTTGTCCTTCCTGTGTACAAGCAGCCACAGCAAAATGAGTCACTGTGCCACAAAATAACATTCCAAAAGCAGGTAGTGGACTTGAAAGGGCCAAAATCCCATAGTTGCCCACCCGTCTATGTATCAACCACTATTCTCAGCCTGTATAGGTGTCCCTGTTTCAAGGTTGTTTGCCACTGCACGTGACTCACTTTACTTAGCATTAGGTCCTTCATTCTGCTCATGTGGATGTCTCCATGTTAGTACAGGTCATTCCTACTACTATAGTCTAGTCATTATTCCTTCTAGTATCAAATCCAATGTCTAGTCAATCGTCTCTGATTCTGCTTCTTATTGCTGATTGTTGAATATGGTTTTAAAACTGTCTTTCTGTAACTCCTTCCTTCTCTAATAGTCTACTAGGATGTACTGAATATTTTAAAAGCTGAAACTATAATTTAATCACTCTTTTTCAAATTGTCACTGTGTTCCTGTAGTTAACAGAAATATGGATATATATGAATGTAAATATACATACATATATGCCTCTAGTATCTAAGCATATTCTTGAAAACTTGTGCTTTGCATTTCTCTAACACTTAGGTCTCTGAACAATTTTCACATGTATTTTGCAAGGTGACATGATTCTATGTCATCAAATCTCTAACTAAGATATAGTATTCTGCATAAACCACCCTATGAAAAGAATAAGCCCACATTATTTATATATTTATTTTAGTAACAAGAAAAACTTTTTTTTACCCACTTATACATAAGCAATGCTTTGTATCCTTGCTTTATATCACAAGGTTTTTGTTTAAATTCTGTCCCTCCTCATCACCTAATACTACCCTCTCTTGGTCTCCTTCCTAAATGCTATATTATACCCACACTTAACCACGTGTCCACCTACTCACACATGAACATGGAAACATTGTAAGCTAAGATCTTCATGCAATGAAGCATGTGTTTTGTGTGTTTTCTTCTCAATTTTTCAGACCCTGAACATAGGCAACCATTTTGAGAATAGACTCTTGGAAAGCAACCCACTGGTTTCTTCAGCAAAGGTTCTGATGCTTTTACAGGACTATGCCCACGTTCCATTCTACTCCTACCATTGCATCTTCAGAAAATATGCTTCATTTCTTAGTGTTATCACTTATGCTATTTGATTACTGGAGTGGAAGTGTGGCTTAGACAAAAGTGTGCGGGAGAGAAGAGTGTGTCTAAAGATTGAGGGGAACTGCTAGACGACAGGTACAGAAATAAGGCTTCTCTAAACACTTACAGGGAAAGGGCAGGTGGATATTTAAAGCTTTGTGACAAATGGATGACCTGATGCTGTTTTGTGCCATTTTGCTGAAAACAAGTATTTAAGAAGAGACAGTATGATTGAGTTAGGTTGGGTGACCTCTCACCCTGTGTCTTGAAATGAACGTTCTTGAATTTGACAGTCTCAGTAGAACAAGTTCTCCAAAAGGACAATCAAAGGCTGCCAACAACAGAATACAAATGAATGGCAGGCAGGTAAAATTGACATATGTCTACCCGGGTTGTCATTTTAAGAGCATATACTCTGTATTAGCATTTTCCCTGAGCTTTCAGCTATTTATAAAATTAATCAAATGTACCAATTGGATGAATGATGACTTGTCTTGTTTAGACAAGGAAGAAATAGGTGCTAGGCTGTCCTATAGACAAATATCTCAAAGAACCTTTTCTGGGATTGCTTTATGCTGATAAGTAGCACTGGTAATATTTGCCTAATGCCCAGAATCTTTTCTATCATATCAACTACTTATCAAAAGTCTGACTAAATGTCTTTGATATTCTTATTGCTTGATCAAATCTACACCCTAAAAACATGGAGAATTGGGAATGAGCTACAGAGAGCATAATTTTTCTGAGGACTTTTTCACTGGCAAACTATTATTTTGCTTAAGATGAGACAGAAGAACAGGGGTGAGACTACAAGTATCTATAAGATTCTCTGAGCACCTCACCTTTTTGGAAGGATGAACAAACTGAGAAGTGGAAAGAGAGGGGAAGAGTGGAGTTATTCTAGATAGTTACCATCAGCACTACAGATCCCATGCCTCTCTCCACCAGTGGCTGTGCATGTGGAGTTCAAGATCACTTGGCCATTGAAAAGGATTTCAGACCAGTAGGACAATTAACTATTATTCTTTTCTATCTTAATCCAACTCAAATTTTCTGTTTCAAAGTCTTACCCCCATCTTATGCATAATGCAATCAAGGTTCAGAAGATTGACTTACTCCAAAAATCCACAAGACCTATGCAATAAACTAGGTAGAGATTCAAACACAAGCTCCTGGCCCAGGCCTCAGTTTCCAATTAATCCTCTACTGGCCGGTCTTGATTTCTTTTTCCACCAGAGGTGGGAAAATGGGTTATTAGTAATCCTACAAAGCACTAAAGATTTGGACAGGATCCCATAACAGTGAAGGGATAAGGTAAAGAGCTCCCAGCCTCTCTACAAGCAGCTAGCTGCTGAGAAGGATATCTAGCTAAAGCTGTAATTTAAGTTGTATTCTGTGATGATGGTATATTGTTTTCTCTTACATTTGTTTCATTATAATGCTAGAAGGAGAAAATAAACTCTCAGTGGGGCAAAAGAACCTGCATTGTATAACCCAGGAAATAGACTTATGCATCTTGGTGAAGATCACATGCATAGTCCTAGATCAGATTGAGAATAGAGACCATGTGGCTGGATACATTTTATAGAGACCACCTGAGGATTGTTATCTGCCCATCACCATGGAATCTACTTGGATTCCAGCCTTCTGAAATAAGAAAATACAGACCTCTAGATTTCCCAAGACAGGAATACAGATACATCCTGTTGATTCTATCTCTCCACTGTATCTCCTTGAAGTCTTATAAATTCCTGCTTCCATCAAGTTTTCTGTATGAGTAGGACCTGGGAAAGGCTGGAGGAAGGGATGTTTCTCTGTCAGGCAGATTTCTGTTTTTTAGAGAAATGTTACCCTTTTCACAGGCCACTGGCTTCTCTTCAAAATGTGTAGTAAGCCTGAAAATGTCTGGACCACAGCAGTGGAAGAAGTGCCCTTCTTCAATGCTTGCAATTTCCTTCTTCAATCAGATACCCTTTGTCCAATGCAAAGGAAGATGAGTCATGATAAGTATTTTTCTGTCAGATTAAACTTTACAAAGTTGAAGTGGTAAATGCAAGCAACAACGTGTATTTAATATAGTTTAAACACAAATCCTAATTATCACTATGAAGAGATGTCAACAATGCCTTTGCTTTATTTCTTGTTGGTGACAGTTCTCACACATCTTAACCATGGCTAGGAAGATGGCACAGTGGGTAAACTGCTTACACATAAACATGAGGATGTGAATTCAAATCCTCAGAATCCACAAGAAGTTGGGAAGCGTAATGAGTCTTTAGCCCCATTGCCCTACTGCAAGATGGGAAATAGGAACTGGATAGTCATTAGAAGCATGTGAGGTAGCTAGATTCACCTGCATAGCTACAAACAGGTGCAGAGGACCTTGTCACAAACAAGGTGAAAGCAAGTACAGATATAAAAATTTGTCCAATGACCACAATTCCCCAAATGAACACACACACACACACACACACACACACAGAGAGAGAGAGAGAGAGAGAGAGAGAGAGAGAGAGAGAGAGAGAGAGAGAGGGAAAGTCCTTACCATTGCTTTTCTATTTCCTATTTATTTGACATTGTATTGTTCCTGACAATGGTGTGTACATGCAACAATTATAGAAGGTTTAACATTCTGTACCTATGTCTTTCAAAGTACAACATACCTTTCTGGATGGAGAGGGAGATGCCCAAGAAACTAAGGAAACTAGGAAATCTAAGGGCTCAGATGGCTACAAAGGATTCTAGAAAGTTTTCTATGTGATCAGAAAGAGATGCAATATACTACAATATTTAGGCTTTATTTTCTTACTTTGCACTATGGTCCCCACTCTCTGCCTCATGCTCTCTCTCCCATCTCTCCCTCCCTCTCCTCCTTCCTCTCTGTCTTCTCTGCCGAAGTGGAATTCTGTGTCATACCATTTTCCTGTTGTCTCTTTTGTACCCTTTTCTCTTGTGAAGAAGCCATGCCCTGCTCCTATTATTTGGTGTGCTTCAGTGAACTGTCTCATCACCTGAGAGATGTATTTTGAGTTCAATTATGTATATAAAGGATCTTTTAGAGATTAACTATCTTCATAACTAGAAACTGGATGCCGGTGAAATAGTACCCATAAGGACAATGACTAGATTGGGCAAGTTTGTTATAAGATGGACACTTGGTCATGGACTGGACACTTGGACATTATGCTATCAGTCACTAAAAAGAAACATCCTAGAAATGTATAAACATATTTTTTGAGTAAAGGAACACCTACATTCATATCAATTGGAAAATGGGCTTCAAGATAAGAACAAAGCAAAAGAACACCACAGTTAGAGAAAACAGTAGAGTAGTGCTGTTAATCAAAGACAAAAGAGTCAAAATGTCATCAAAGAACAAAGCGATTGTGGGAAATTTGAATATACACAACAAAATCTTAAAGAAAAATGGGATTATCCCATCTTGTACCTGTCAGAATGACCAAGATAAAAAAACATTAATGACAGCCTATGTTGGACAGGGAGTTGGAGAAGAGGGGTGATGGGAGGCTGATTGGTATGTAAAATAAATTTTAAAATGAATAAAACAAAACCACCTCAAAAAATTTCCAAAATGTCAAAAACACAGGAGTATTAACATATTTTCAAATAAAACATTTTTAGATAATATCTAGAACTAGGGAAATTTCCAGGAATCCACAAGGATGACACCAACTAAGACTTCAAGCAATAGTGGAAAGGCTACCTTAAACGCCCTTCCCCTATGATGAGATTGATGACTACCTTAAATGCCATCATAGAGCCTTTATCCAGTAGCTGATGGAAACAGAAGCAGGGATTCACAGCTAAGCACTCAGACAAACTTCTGGAATCCACTTGTAGAGAGGGAGGAATGATGAGCAAAAGGGCAAAGACCATGCTGGGGAAACCCACAGAAATAGCTGGCCTGAGCAAGTGGGAGCTCACAGACAGCTTAATACCAAATCAGGCCCCCTGAACATGAGTGTCAATTGGGGGCTTGGACAGTCTATGGGGTCCCTGGAAACAGAACCAGTATGTATCTCTAGTGCATGAATGGGCTTTGGGAGCCTGTTCTTTATGGCAAATTACTCTCTCAACCTACATACAGGAATGAAGGCCTAGGTCCTGCCCCAAATGATATGACACACTTTGATGATTCCCCATAGAAGGCCTCAACTTCCCTGAAGAGTGGGTGGGGGGTGGGATGGGGAGGTAGTAGGGAGAATGGGAAGATGAGAGGGAGAAAGAACGGGGATTGATATGTAAAACAATATTGTTTTTTAAGTTAAAAATTAATTTCAAAATACATTCAATATAGTTTGTTTAACGTATATAGAATATATTCATGTTATAATAATCATGTATGTTATGTGTGATGCATCCAAATATTAACCTAAAACAGTATTGGATAATATTTCAATCCCATGTTAACAGACGTCAGTGGTAATATTTTACATATTTTTAAAAGATAAAAAAATCAAATTAGCATGTTATTTAGGGGTAGAATGAAAAAGAGACAGGGAGTTGAGAGATGTCTCAGTGGTTAAGAACAGTTGCTGCTCTTTCAGGGGTCCAGAGTTCACTTCCCAGCACAAACATGGGGCAGTGCACAACTATCTTTAACTCAAGATTCAGGGGATTTGACACCTTCTTCTGGCCTTCACTGGTACCTGTGAGCATGTGAGTACACACATAGAGACATGCTCTATTAGATATAATATTGTTGGCCTATTACTAGCATTTCTTATTGGCCGGCACTGTCTTAAATATTAACCCATTTCTATCATTCTAAGTACTTCCACGTGGTCTTATCTTACTGGAGAGAGGGCCCAGGACCTCTGTTCTCTCAAGTCTCTACAAGTTGACTCCTCCCTACTACTTCCTCAAATCCTCCTTGTATCCTAGTCCTGCCTATCTTGCTTTCCTATTGGCCAATGGTGCTTTATTCATTAACCAATGAGAGAAACATATTTACAGAATGACATCTCCAATCACACACACACACACACACACACACACACACACACACACAATCTTGATATGGAGTAATTAATCGTAAAAACTATCAACTGAGAGAAGAAATTTAACAAATAATAGTGACAAAATATTAAGAAAAGCAGAGAACATTCTATGCAGGGATAATAGTGCACAAAGTTATGAACTCAGAGAGGTTTGTAGGCCAAACTTGGTCTGCAGAGAAGAAGGGTGCATGAGAATGTTAAAACCTGACCTGAGTCATACATAACAGATGTTGTGTATTTCTGGTGTTATATATTCATTCAACATGCTTTCAATAATTTGACTCTTATTTTAGATTTGCCAAGAAGTCAACATTTGGAACAAATTTAACAGAATAGGCTAAAATAGTAAGAATAGAGATAGGAGTCTTGTGAGTTTGCTTAATAATAAGAATGATGACGAAGAAAAGGATGATGATGATGATGATGATGATGATGATGATGATGACAATAACTGTGGGATGGTCAGTTTAGGATGCCAAGACACAATTAATACCATAGACATGCCAAACCAAGACAGTACCTTAGGAGTTTAAAAGCACACCATGGGAATAACACCCACGGAAGTCTTCTGAGAATAGCTAACTGTGTATTGTGTTTATAATACTGTCTTTGTGGTCCTTGTTTGTTTCTTTAATTGCATAATGGTCCCATTATCAACTGTGTATCGTGTAACTACATAACTAATAATATAAGAATGATTTTTCTGGACTAAACTTTAATCAAATCTATCCACAGTGGTAAAATTACTTCTTTCAAAATTCTTCATGCTTTTTGGGTGCAATTGGCATTTCCACCTCCAGAATTTCTTTTGAATCTGTTTGGACAATTAGCTTGAATTTTATTTTATTATGCAATTATTCTGATAACAATTAGAAAAATCTGTAAAGGTTTTTTTTTCTTATTCAAGGAGTAATTTATAAACATTTCCGATACAAGTACTTCAGACTGAGGCTCTATTGTTTCCTGAAGATCTATGTGCAATTGACAATAAACAGAAATTCAAACAATTTTGGAGAAAGTTCTGATGTTATTTTTTTAATGTCTAGAATCCATTGGAAGATATTTCTTTTTGGAAGATTATTTTTTTTTTTTTTTGTGCCCATACTTGCTTTTAAGAAGCCTGAGGCTGTAGATGAGACAATATAGTGGATAAAGCCTACGGCAAGTGTGTGTTTGGGGCCACAACCCACATTTTGAAATGGGAATCACTGCAGTGGTTGCAATACCTGCCTAGGAACTAGTCATCTCAAAATAGAGCCAGAGTTGGGAAAGAACAGAAAGCACAATCCTGGGCTCAACCTCTGGTTTTCCTAATACGGTAGGTCTGAATTCAATCTGGAAAACTGGTGTTTGTTCTCTATTCCTCTTCTATTGCTAATGGAATTTATTGATTTTTATCTGGTGCCTCTTACAAAAGTTGTAAAAATGAATGTGGTACTAATGATATTTTGAAATTAGCATTTTCGTAAATGCAATATGATTCTTGATGCTTCTGGTTTGGCAATAAAACTGTGAACTCATACTTTTTATTTCTGATAGACAGGGATTTGCCAAATTCAAGAAACTGCCAAGAGACTTGTTCTATTCTAGCAAGTTTCCAGATTCGCTGAATTGCTGTCAGGAAAACTGCCCCATGACTTGGTCAATACAAGTTATTCATTCCCTCTGATCCTAAGCCATCCCATCCATCCAATGTGAATCATTTGATCCCTTCCTTTTTTTTACAAATACCATATCTTCTCATCCCACAAATTCAAACTTATCCCGTCTCTTTTAGTTTCCTTCCTATTGCTGTGGTAAAGCACTCTTACAAAACACAATTTGAGAGAGGACACAATTTTTCAGCTTATATCCTGGTCACAATCCATCATTAATGAAAGTCAGAACAGGAACTCAATTCAGCAGACTGAAGACGGGAGCTACGGAGGACTGACCTGTTGACCTCAGCTATGGCCAGCTTTCTTACAATCTCATTCTTAGCCAGTTTTATGCTAGAGTTCAAGACAACCTGCTCAAGGAATGATGTAGCCCACAGTGGGCTCAACTCTCCTACACCAGTTAATAATAATAATAATAATAATAAACAAAAATGAAAAACCTCACAGACATGCCCGCAGTCCAATCTGACCTAGAAGAAGACACCCTAATTGAGTCTGTACCATCAGATGAGTCTAGGCTATGACAAGTGGACAATTAAGACTAACCACCATTTCGTATGATCCTAATCCCTTCCACTCATTCAAGCCCACCCTATCCCACTCCACCCATTGCACCCATGGGGAAGGTGGCACAATATCCTATCCTCATCCACAGATGTTCACGTCTCCTGCGTAAACAGGATTAGACTTGGCATTTAACCTCTGCTTATTCTTTTATACACTTTAAGTAATTTGTAGATGGCTCCTGGTATCTAATACAACATAAATGCTGTGCATATCGTTGCTATAGTGTATTGTTTGTGGAATAGTCCAATTTCCCCCACATGTCTTTTGTGTACAGTTGTTGCATGCTTTGAGGCAGAAACCTTGAACAGTGGAGTATACAGTAAGACTCCAAAGATATGCATTGGTGCATTTTATCAAAGGTGTTTTCATTTTTTTGACTATAAACTCCAAAAGTGATTGTTACCTTCAAGATGGCTTACTCTCTGAAACTTTCCCTGGAGTCTTCATTTGACTCTATTCAGTAAGAGGTGCTGCCACCTTCTGACTCAAAACTGGAAATGTGTGTATTTAAAGCCTTGCTTTGGGTAGAATGCATCATGTGTTTCTTAAGCATTTATGTTAGCATTCTTTTCTCCATGATTTCTCTTTCTCCCTTGGGCTTCTTTTTTCAAATGCTGCTTATTGTTTCCTGTTAGCACATTTCTATACGAGCTCTTGTGCTCTAATCACAGCCCTCAGTATTTCAGAAGCTCTGCCCCAGTTAAACCGCCCCTCTCTTCATGGGTCTAGAGCCATGTGCCAAAGAAAAATGCTTTAGATTGCAAAGTTTTCTGGTGAGTGGGTTGGTTCTCAAAGACTGTTTCAGAAGAGGCTTCGAAAGCCTAGCACTCAGAGTCATTGTGTAGTACTCATTTCGAAAGTTTCTTTGTTTTAGCTATCCCTTGTGCCTCCGAGACCCCTTCTGTGTCTGTTAGAATACAGATCCCAATAATATGGAATGAAACAATGCATGCTCATTTCCCTTTTTATGGAACAATATACTGTCAGAACCTGCTGCATGTAGGCAGAAGGTAATCAAATCCATTCCTATGGTTTTAATCCATAGAGAAAAGCAGAAAGCTTGTTCAAGATCTTACCTATTCAAGTGAAACAGCTGGAGCCCTCTTCAAACCCAGGCCACTTCTCTGGACAGGTCTGGCCGGCAGCAGTCTAAAATCCACCTCTAGATCATTTCTGTGGCCAGTGAAATGGAACTCCGTGATTAAACAAGTCTGGTTTAAATGCCAATCTCCATGACTAGGGTCAAGATGTCTATCTACCCAGGCAGGGGCAAGCCCGGTCTTCAGAATTAATGGAAGTTAAGTGTTTCAGCTGCTTTTCCTCCTGATTGACCAAATACCTGACAAGGAGCAACTTAAAGAGGAAATGTTTGTTTTCAAGGGAATAGAGTCCATCAGGGAAGAAGGCATAGCAGCAGCAGTGTGAAACAGGAGGCCGTTCCGAACCCACAGTCAGGAAACAGAGCTGCTTGCTGCTGCTATGCTCCTTCTTACTCAGCTCTCAACCTCAGCCAAGAATGAATGGCGCTGCTCATATTTAGAGTGAGTTTTTCCTCTACCTCACCTAACCCACACAGAAACACTTTCATTCATTCTCCAGGTAATCATAAATTCTAATAAGTTACAAGCACGACTAACCGCCATCTTCCGGATTGCATGCTATTAACCAAGATGTCCTTGAAGAAGTTTTTTTTTTTTTAATTTAGACTTTTTTCACACTGTAGTCTCAGACTTTCAAGAGGAAGACAGAGGAGGAAGCAGGGATTGAACAAGAAAGATGAATTTCCATGATGATACTCACTACTTCTCTGGTAGCATCAGCTAGCTCTTGTTCATGGGCAAGTTCAGCTCTATCTCAACTTCACCATCCGAAAGAGACTTAGTCCCCCCTTATGATTAATGGTGATAGCTTAACGATGGGTTTGAAGGGACCCAACGATCACAGTGACAAACAGATAATAACACTCAATCAATAGTGACTCTCATGGTGATCAATACATTATTGGCATCATCAGCTTGGTGCTGCCTGAGAGGCTGACATCGTTGTCAATATGACCTTCTTAGTACAACCTCCATTCTGCATTTGTATGACTTTTTAAAAAGTACACAAACCTTGAAGCCATGGTTGAATTTGTCGAAGCATGAGGGAACTAAATGTTGGTTTTCCTAAGAGTGACTATAGGTTTAAATCATCCACTAAGAACAAGTATCTTAAAAGTTTCCCAGGTCCATCTGTAGTGCCTGCAGGGGCTGGTGGTTTGGATACCATGATACCATTGGAGGAGGACCTGCCACTCACTCTTTTTTATTTTTACCCTTAAAAAAAAAACCCTTCTGGATCATATATGACATCCTGCCTTATTAACTAGAAACTAAATGAGCATTCCAGAAATTTAATTGAAAGTGATCCTCTGAATGTTAATAAGACCCTGGTCAGGAGGGAGACTGATGTTCCCAGCTGCAAACCCAGCATTGAGGATAGGTCTCTGAAGACCTTGTCACCAGAGCCAGGCTGAGCTTCTGTTTATCACTGCTACTTTCCTTGCAGGCTTGCTTCTAGATATCCCAGCCACCCACCTGCTCCCCGAATTCCTGCTAAATCAATCTTCCCCATAGAGGCTGCTACCCTCTGGTTCCACAGAAAAACAAATACTATGCCAATAGTGAGCTCTTGTTATACAAATGGAAATGAAAAGTCTTCTGGATGAGGTTTCAAAAGAATTAAAAGGATAGTGCTTAGAAAATGAGATTCAGACATATAGTTTTGCATGCAGAAAGCACAGAAAGACTTACAAGCCTTTCCCTTTGAGAAACAATGTCTTTGTAAAACAAACAAACATGAGGGAATACTGGGAGAGATAGATGACTGGACTCCTGGGGCATTAAGGATCAATGTGTAAACCCAGTGTAATGGAAATGCGCTAGAATCTACCAGGATGACCCTAGGGAAGACGCCTAGTAATAGGGTATACAGAGTCTGAACTGGCCGTTTTGTGTAGCCAGGAAAAGCTTCCAGTGGTGGGACTGGGAAATCAACACAGCCACAACCTTCTACAGACAGTTTGTTCTGGCTGCAAGATGTGCTGCAGCCATTATTATTATAATAATAATGGCCAAGAACCAGAGGCTGGAAAATGCAGAGATCTAGAATAGACCCAAAAGCACAAGGTGGCACAGACCTTGTGAAAGTGGTCAGCCAGTGACTGTCCCAACTTGAGGCCCACACCAAAATAAGGGACACCATGCCTGACATTTCCTGGATGGCCAAGAACCAGAGGTTGGAAAATGCAGAGATCTAGAATAGACCCAAAAGCAACTGGCACCAAACAAAACTAAAGTCACTGAAATGTTTCTGAATGACACTCTGCTATACTCATAAACTAGAGCTTAGCCCAGTTGTCATCAGAGAGGCTCCTGCCAGCAACTGATGTAAACTGATGCAGAGACCCACAGGCAAACATGATGTGGAGCTCAGGAACCCTAAGGAAGAAAGAGAAAATCCAGAGGGGTCAAGAACACTACAAGAACACACCTCACAGACATCAACTAAGCAGAATTCATGGGGCTCACAGAGACTGAAGTAACAAACACAGGGCTTGCATGGGTCTTAGCTAGGTCCTCTATGCACATACCATGGCTGTGTAACTTGGTGTTCTTCTGGATGATTAGGGGTTGTCTCTGACTCTTTTGTCTGCTCTTGGAACCCCTTTCCTCCTACTGTGCTGCCTTGTCCAGACTTGACATGAGGGCGTGTGCCTATTGTTGTTGTAACTTGTTATGCCATGCTCAGCTGACAGTCCTGTAAGGCCTTCTCTTTTCTGAAGGGAAATGGAGAAAGAACGGATCTGGGGGAGGGGGACAGTTGGGGGATTGGGAGAAGTGGAGGGAGGAGAAATGTAATGTAATGTAATGTATATTACATTACAATTGGAATGTAATATATGAGAAATGAATAAATAATAATAGCAGTAAATAATAATAATAATAATAATAAAATAATAATAAAAACAAAGGATTGTGAAAGACTCAAGACTCAGCTCAGCAACTGAAATACTTATTATGCATGTATGAGGAACTTAGTTTGGATGCCCAGCACTATTATAAAACACGCTAAGCTCAAAATGACTATGTCTATAACGGCAGTGCAGGGGCAGAGAGCCCTGGAGCTCTCAAGCTAGCCAAGCTCATCAAGTCAATGAGCATCAAGTTCAGTGATAGACCCTATCTCAAAAAAAAAAGTGTCTGACTTTGACCTCTGGCTGGTAAATGCATGCACACTGTGTATACACCCACATGGCTATGGACATACACCACACACACACACACACACACACACACAGAGGCACACACAGACACACACACACACACACACACACAGGCACACACAGACACAGACACACACACACACACACACATACACACACACACACACACACACACACACACACACACACACACGAGGCACACAGGCACACATACACACACTCCACTCGCACAGTGCTAGCAGTATATCCAAAGACTTTAATTATTGTTTTTTACCTTAATATCAAGACATGCATTTTTCTATTTATCCATAATCGAAATAAAGTACCATTTAAGTAGAAAAATAAGGCAAACATTCCCAATTGTTACATAATCAAGTATGTCTACATAAAAATGGAAATGCTTATGCTGTTGAACTACTTACTGGAATATTCTCCTGGGTTACGCTGAAAATGTTGATTCCTCAGTAGCTCTATGGAAACCTGAGCTATCTCTGTGATAGAGGGTTAAAGTATCATACTGCACAGATGAAAGTGTGACATATATGGAAAGTTGAGGGAGGTGGTATTGCAAAGCACAAATTCTTCTCTGGTGTTGCTTGCCTTGGGGAACTGGACACCAGCCTGGGGTTACTGGTTCATCTCACACCTGTACTGCCAGTTCATCTTTGCCTAACTCCAGGGGCAAAAGGACTTTGATTAATTATTCTTGCACACTCTCTCTCCTAACAGGTTATCAACAAAACAAGGGATCAAAGGGGCTGGAAAGATGATTTGGTGGCTAAGAACCCTTGCACAAGACTGATGTTCAATTCCCAGCACTGTCATGGTAGCTCACAGTTATCAGGGGGGGATCTGAAACCCTCTTCTGACCTCTGTAGCACCAGGGATGCACTTGATAGGCCGACATACATGCAAACAGAGCATTAATACACTTTAAGTAAACATTTTATATATTAATGTGTTTTATTATTTTATATTTTGAAGTTATAACTACATCATTCCCCCCCTAAACCTTTTAATACCCTTAAGAATGGTTGTGTCCCAGTGAGATTCCATAGGAAAAAACACATTTTTTGTTTGCAAGCACTTATTAATTTGATATAGTGTCTAGATCAGGGACATGGTCTTGTGTCCGTGTCTCTCAGCACTGGAACCCCATCTGGTGCACGCCTGTGCAGGTACTGGGCATGCTACCAAGGCATCTTTGAGTTTATATGTGTGTTCATTGTGCTGTGTTTAGAAGGCTTGATTCCTTGGTGCCTACATATCCTTTGGCTTTTACACTTTTTATGCTTCCTCTTCTACAGAGGTCCCTAGGCTTCAAGGGTAAAGATCTGATAGAGATGTTCCATTGAAGACTAGTATTCAAAGGCCTCTAACTGTCTGCATTATGCCTGGCTCTGGCTCTATTTGTTCCCTTATACTACTGGAGGAAGCTTCTCTGATGATGGCTGGACAAGGCACTGACATGTTAATATAGCGATATGTCAGTAAGTGTCATCTTATTGCTATGTTAATCCTATGGTTTTCCTATATGTCCCTGGCCTATCTAGTCTCAGGTTCATGGCCACCTGAACAGTGTTGGGTATGGGTTCCGTAACTAAACTCTTTTTACATACTGATCCCAGTTTTGTAAAATAAGAAAACTAAATTTAAAAAATGTAAACTCTTTTTGCAAGAGACTGTTACTGGAAACAACCACCAACAAAAATGCAGGGTTGTAGAGCCCAGTCCTGACTGATATATCTACCAGACAATTCCTGCATGTAAGGCTTGCCAATCATGGTGAAGGGCAGAGTAGAGAGATTGAAAGTCAGAGAAACCGGAAATTTTCTGTGAGAGTTTGTCTCCTAAGGATAGCCAGAGAAACCACACCAATAAATTCTCACCAACACAGCTGCATCAACATGAGCAGAGCAGGAACAATAGTATTTATGTTAATGTATAGATGGAAAGCAAACTCACAAAGCTACAAACTTAGACCAAGAGCTACAGGCAACAAAAGAATGCTGAGAGCAGGAGAAATAATCTTACCCAGGGAGGGACGTACCGTTGTTATCAAACACCGAATGGAGAGTTCTGAAATCATACGCATGTAACATTAAATGGACTGAGAAGGTTACATGTATATATTTAGTGTGTGTGTGTGTGTGTGTGTGTGTGTGTGTGTGTGTGTGTGTGTTTATTACCATTTTAAAAGAGGCCATGTATTTAAATACTAGCAGGGAGGGAGTACATTGACTGGAAAAGTTGGAAGCAGGAAAGAAAGGGAAAACAGAAATGATGTAATTGTATCAAAAAAAATTAAACTGTTATTGTAAAAACAGACTCCATGTGTGCATGGCCACTGAAGCCTGATTTTCAGGTGACAACAGTGAGTCTTAGGCCCTTTGGTGGAGGCTCGTCTACAGAATCAGACCCTCGGCCAAAGACATTAGAAGTGAGATTCCCCACTGAATGACACAGAATAATGGGTCAAGAAGGGAAATTGCATAGCTCACAGATTTTTTCCTCCTGCAGCTATGGTTCTGTGCACTCTCAAAAATTATGCTTTCAAATACTGGCAGAACAAGGGGAAAAGTCTATTCAAACATTCCCAATGAAAAGGATAAAAGCTTGCACAAAGCCAAATTAGAAATTAAAATTGACCTCATTCCAAATGCTTAATTCCGAAATAGCAAGATCTCTTTCAAAAGTTGTCAGCATTGACAGCGACATCTTTTGTTTATGAGAACACACAGGGAGGGCCCCTGTTGCTTTTCAAAGTATCCTAGCCTTAGATCTGCGGGATAAGTAGGGCAGGCATTAGAAGGAACTTTAGAATCAGTACACGCCCTGCTGGAGTCATTGGAAGTAAGGGAGTACAACTTCTCTGTTTATATGTGAAAAAAAAAAGTGTGCATGGAAAAGCTTTACAATCTAATGTAGTCAGGATGGAACCGGTGATTCTTGGCATTGGTTTGCTCAGAAATTCATATTTCTGTTGTAGTCTAAAAAGTCTCCAGGGTAGATGATTTCTCAGACAGGACTTTGTAGGCATTTGTAGTTTCCATCTTGTGACTTTAACACCTCAACTGTGCCTTTCAGATCAATGGGATTGTATAGAAGTTTGTTGACAAATTAACAGGGCTCATCATGACATCTGTTTATTATTCTTAGATCGTACAGAAATGGTGGTACATTCTGAGCAAGGTTCTTAGTCAATTAGTATTTCACATATTCATAAAGCAGAGAGAGGGAGGCAGATAAGAGTGAACAGCAGTCAACTGCCACATAAGTGGCTTACATCCCAGGCTTCCTGCTGGTGTGGCTTCGAATGTGACTTTTCAAAAACACTCACTCTCCACTCCCCAAATGGTGGCACTTTTTGGTACAGTTCTGGAATCACTAAGAGCTAGAGCCTCACTAGAGGAAGTGGGTCACAGGAGGTGGTGGAGGAGGCAAACCTTAGGACCTTGTAGTCAGGCCCGACTTCCAGTTTTTTCTCTGTTTCCCCAAAGATATGAGCAAATGAAAGTTCCCAGCCAGCCACCCACAAGTATACCTTCCTGCTATGATGGCCTACATCTCATCAAACTGTAAGCCTATACAAACTCTTTAATTGTACACTTGGCACGATTTAGAATCACCTGAGAAAAGAGACTTCCTGAGAAATTATCTAGATCAGGGTTGTCTTCTGGCAATTGCCTTGAATGCTAATTGACACTAGAAGATCCAGTCCTCTGTGGGCGGCACCATTTTTTAGGCAGGAAGTCATGAACAATATGAGGAAAGAAGCTAGCTGAGAACAAGTGAGCAAACAAGGATGTGTTTGTTTTTCCTTATTCGGGATTCACAACTTGTCTTTGAAAGTAGCTTATCTGTCTTTCTCAACTGCCTGCTTCTCAGATACTCATTGTTAAATGTTCAGTGTCTGTTCCTGCATCCCTGACCCAATCTTTATGCTTTCATTTTCATGACCCTTATATGAACTTGTGTGTGTGTGTGTGTGTGTGTGTGTGTGTGTGTGTGTATGTGCGTGGTTGCATGTGTCTGCTCAGGTGCACATGAAAATATTTGCATGTTATTATGGAAGTCAGAAATCTACCCTGGGTATCACCCTCAATCATTGTTGTTGTACTATTAGCAGTTTCTCGAATTCCTATCTTGAGTTTTCTGACTGTACCTTTACTTCTGGTCAGATATTTATTTTCAACTTGATATGCCAGACTTCGTCATTTCCCCAAGGAAAGCTTTTCTCTCTCTGGGGAGTGGATGGGGGGGTGTTGAGAAGGGTGAGAGGTGGGTTGTGGAAGAAGGGGAGTGAGGGAGAACTGAATTGATATGTAAAATTAAAAATAAATTAAAAAATTAATTAAAGTAAGAGTAAAACTGAGATTGATGGAAAGAAATAAGCCATTCTTTTACAAACCTTAGTGAAAATAATTAACATTACCAAAATGATACTATATAACAATATTATTCCAATAAAATTTTGTCTGTTTAAAAAAGAAGAAAAGAAAACCGCCTAGCTGCCTAGCCTAATTGATATACGAGCGGCTTCATCCAGCAACTACTGGAAAACAGATGCAGACCTACCTGTCAAATGTGAGGTGGAGTTCCATCCATCCTATAGAAGAGGGGAGGAAAGGATTGTAGGAGCCAGAGGGGTCAAAGACACAACAAGAAAACTCACAGAATCAACCACGCTGGCCTCATAGGGGATCACAGAGACTGAACTGACAACCAGGGAGCTTGCATGGGACTAACCCAGGTAGGCATTCTGCACATATATTATAGTTGTATAGCTTTTGTCCTGCTTGAGGGACTCCTAACAGTGAGAACAGGGGGCTCTCTCTGACTCTTTTACTGACTTCTGGGACCCTACCCTTCATACTGGATCACCTTGCCCGGCCTTAGTACATGGGAAGAGTGCTTAGTCTTACTGCAACTTGATACTCACAGGGGACCTGTTCTTTCCTAATCAGAATCAGAGAAGAACTAGGAGTGGGGGTTGAGGAAGAGAGGGGAGAGGTACAGGGGGACTGGGAGAAAAAGAGGGAGGGAAAACTGACACTGGGACATAAAAAATAAATTTATTAAAATAAAATAATAGAAAACTGATTATAAGTTTTCTATTAATAAGACTCTAAGGGATGTCTTATTTGCTTGTCCTTGTAGTCCCAAATTATTGAGATTGGTAGATTAGACCTCATATTCCTGAGAATATTTTAGATACATATTATTAAGAATGTAATGTATCATATCAAATACTTTTAAAAATTTAAAAAGAAGAAGTTATATTAAAGGCACTTAAAACCCAAAGGAATTCTAGCAGAATTAATTAATAAACCAATATGCTGAGAAACTAGAAATGGTTTTATTCGGGATTCACAACTTGTCTTTGAAACTACCTGCTTCTCAGATACTCATTGTTACATGTTCAGTGTCTCTTCCTGCATCCCTGACCCAATCTTTATGCTTTCATTTTCATGACCCTTATATGAATTTGTGTGTGTGTGTGTGTGTGTGTGTGTGTGTGTGTGTGTGTGTGCATGTGCGTAGTTGCATGTGTCTGCTCAGGTGCACATGAAAATATTTGCATGTTATTATGGAAGTCAGAAATCTACCCTGGGTATTACCCTCAATCATTCTCCACCTGATTTATTTTATTTTATTTTTGAGACAAGTTCTCTCATTGAACCTGGAGCTCTAGAATAAATGGCTAGCAAGATCCCGGGGATCCTCCTATCTCCATCTCCCTAGCACACAGATTACAGCAGGTAAAATCTGCCATGCCTAGCTTTTCACAGCAGTACTGGGTATCAAATTCAGCATTACATGTTTATGCAGAGCATGTTATGTATTGAGCCATCTGCCCTCCCTACCTTTTTTTAATTTGCAGTAACCATTCTAGCTGTCCAGGAATTCACTCTGTAGACCAGGTTGGCTTCAAACTCACAAAGATCTGCCTCTGTCACCACAACCCGGCCTTTCATTTTTGTTTTGTTTTCTCTCTGTATCTCTGAATTTCAAAACACCCTGTAGTTACAGGGTCAATGCCATAATATTAGGATATCTTGGATGACTGGTGGATTATTAGACCCCCATCTCTAAGGAAACCATATTGGTTCTGGTGGAAGGCAGAAAACACACACAGACTATACCTCAATGGGCATAAGGGCAGGGTAGCTGACTATGAATGCATTGCAGGCAGGCAATAGTATATTTCTGACATCTCTCATGCAAGGCCATCATGCACTAAATGTCAAGAGAGGCATTGAATTTGAAACTGACTGATGCTTCAACACCAAGCTGATAAAAATAATGCCTAAGGAATACTTAGCCAGAAATCATGCTGTCTTTTCCACTGCCTTAGCCTCTGTAGATCCTCACACAGCAGTCAGCCTCCAATCTAGCTAACAGACACCGTAAGAAATTAAAATGTTTTCTTAAAGCTGGCACAAGTTTTTAACGAAATCTTTGGAGAATATTCTTAATTGAATTAGTAACGCAATGGAACAGTAAGAAAGAGTAACTAAACTAAAGGAAAATTGCACATTAATAGTTCTCAGGCTAAACTTGAGTTGGGACTTTGGGGAGACATAAGACAGGTTGGATGTGTTCTAGTGGGAACTCTGGGTTTAGTGCAATAATTAATTTTATATCTTTTATTTCTAAATCTGCATATGTGCAACACTGGCAATCCTGATAATAAAACTTTGTCACAAAATACTCAGTGACATTATGTAGAACATTTAGCCTTTCTAGACCTCGGTTTCCATAACAGTAAATAAAATAAGAGTTGAATTAAATTACCTTGGAGGATCTTCCCAGTTATAAGATTCTGTGACTAGCTCATATTTTAAATTTAGCATATGATCGTCCCTATCTCCTGATTACAACCTGAGGCAACAATCATTTTCTTCAACATTCATTTTAAATAGCATCCAAGAGTCCTTCACTAGACATTGTTTTGAACTAGACTGCCCAGTAGAAATTTATTGAATTCTATAAATAGTCTATATGTGTCTCAAGCAATAGCCCATAGCCATGTTCAACAGTTGAATATTAAATTGCATCTACTAGTACAACCAAGAATCTCAACTTTTAGTTTTCATACTGTTGTATTTCATCGTCATATTTCACATAAATAGCCATATGTGAATAGTACGTCACATAAAGTAGGGTTGTAGGATTGTACTATGTGAATGACAAAGAGCAATCAAAAGTTAATGATATATGATGAGGCAAGAATTGGTAGTTGAAAATCACTGGCCTCTATCTTCATGTAGTACTGAATGGTTCCATTTCAGATTTTTGGTAACGTTCCATTCTGGAACAATGTAGGTCTCCTCTGATAAAAGAGGAAGAGAGGTTTCTGTGCCCGTTTTGTTTAGAAGAACAGTAATGAGCACACCTAATCAAATATGTTTGAAAGAAGAAAACAAACAAACAAACAAAACTAACAATGGTCTCTGTGAGGTTAACATTGATTTTAATTTAACAGGATCTAGAATCAACTAGGAGTCAAACTTCTGCCAATAGCTCCAAGGGAGTTTCTATATTGGTTAACTGAAGTCAAAGGTCAATACCAAATATGGGTGGCACCATGTCACAGGATGGGGTCTTGAGCTTGATAAAAAGGAACAAATAGGATGATAGCAAGCATTCATTTCTCTCTGCTTCTTGATACACCAGATAGAGTGTGACCAACTCCCTCACATTCCTTCTACCATGCTTTTGATAAGATACCTTTTATTATGAGCCAAAATGAAACACTTTCTTCCTTAAGTTTCACTTGTCATGTATTTTGTCACAACAGTGAGTCATTAACCAATACACTCTCTTATTCTATACCCTATCAGAAGACTGCAATATTCATCTAAGATTCTTTTTGCAAAAGCCAAACAACTCAAATAAAGAGGATTTAAAACTCACTGGTAGTTTACTCCAGTGAGTAAAATTAAAAATTGGAGCTATTATCTCCAGTTCCAACTTTGACATTGATATGTCTCCTACTCTGAATTCCCATTTGGTGTAAAATTCACCATGCACTGAACAATAGTTGTAGGAAAGCAATCTGGGCAGCAGCGCCTCTCTCTGACTCAGTTATGTTGTGTATTTCTCCAATATACCCAATGGCAATATTACAACACTGGCAACTTCTCTTCATGCAGAATCTAAAAATTGTGTAGGTTTTCAACTGTGGGGTTTTAAAGATTTCTAGAGATTATTTTCCATTAATCCCCAAATTCTGAGTTGTTACCTTTCCATCCTCTTTTGAAGGGATGGTGGAACTGAGTGATTCTGGGAATTTATTTCCCTTTCCAGTTTGGCTGAGATTCCACTTGTGTTCCAGCAAATTTCACTATGCATCTGATTTGGTGACGAAATCTGAAACTAAGTGATTTGGTGATGAACTCTGAAACTAAGTTAGTCTTACAAGACTATGATCAAATGATTACGACAAGCAGATGTACTGCTCCTAGGTGGCGAGAGATAATCTTCTATGATGCATGGAGCAGCCGTAACACTATCTTTGAGAATTTGAAGCCCTCATCTGAAGGATTCAACACTGTCTACTCTATAGAATTGGCAGGCCTTTCATATGGTCTGCTGTTTAGTCCACACATAATAACATTGTATTATAAACTAGTCTCTTAATAGACTACTTTCAAAGAAAACTTAATGGAAATTCATGTTTTCTTTAAAATGTTAAGCTAGAATTGTTTCTAGGAAATTTTACTATATTAATAATGGATAAACATTCAGAACTGAGTTTACTAAGATGGGAGGGGTACCGGTGGTTGCCATAGTTGTTGTAATTTAAAAATGGCACCTGAGAGAAAGATACCATGTGACAGATCTCAAGAGAAGGGGTATTTTTATTATGGCAAAGGGAAGGGGAAAAGGAGAGTGGGAGAGAGAGACTGGCCTCTGGGGACAGGAGCAGCAGAAGAGAAAAGAGCGGCAGAGAAGTGGGTGGAGAAAGAGAGACAGAGGCAGAGGGGGACGGGGTAGTAGGGCTCCTTTAAAAGGAAAAATAGTGAATGTGCACAGGTGTACTCTTAGTGGTTACTGTCAGAAACCCAAGGGCAGGCCAGTACAGATGCCTGAATACTAATAGTCATCTTCTGGTTTTCAATTATCAGCAATTTGTTTTGAAATCTATACATGTCTTGCATTTGGAGACAAACATTATTGCATTATTTTAGGAAAATATCAACATATTGGCTCAACTATAAAATGGGGTTACTGATACTAATTGCCACTCTTCATCAAATAGTAAATTCTGCACTTCTACTATCTCATTATTGAAGGTCGTATGATTTATTCATTTAACTCATCTTTCAAATATAGAAGATAAGCTAGAAACATAATCAGCATCTTAGTTACTTTTCTCTTTCTGTTTTAAGACACCATGACCAAAGCAAATTATAAAAGGGAGAGTTTACTTGGGGCTTATAGTTTTAGGTGATTAGAGTCCAGGTATCTCATGACAGGGAACATCGTAGTAGAAAAGCATATTGCTGAAGCAATAACTAAGAGCTAAAAGATTTTATTAATTGTATATAAAGTGTTTGTGTTCCTCCATGACAGAGGAGGACACCACATCTCATTATAGATGGTTGTGAGCCACCATATGTTTGCTAGGAATTGAACTCAGAACCTCTGGAAGAGCAGCCATTTCTCTTAACCTATGAGACATCTCCCCAGCCCAAGAACTCACATCTTAAGACACAATATGAGACAGACAGAGGGAGATTCAGAATGCCCTAAGTCTTTGGCAACCTCAAAGCTGGCTCCAGTGACATGCCTCCTCTAACAAGGCCACATCTCCTAATCCTTCTCAAACAGTTTTACCAACTGGAGACCAAGTGTTCAAATATATTCATGTATGGATGCAATTTCATTCAGTCTGCTACACTGAGGTTCATAGTTTTTTTTTTGAGTTGATTGTGAAACTGGAGCATACTGCTATGTTCTGATACAGCAAGAAGGTTCTCAGAAGATGCCATCCCAAGTTCTCTGACTTCTTCCCAGCCCCACAGACTTAACCTACATAAAGGTGACTAGTCTTAATAAATCATGCAGACTTGGTTTTGTTGTAGAAAAACAACAAAATGACTATGAGACTTAAGTCCTCGTGTTCGAAAGCCAAAGATTTTTATTCAGAATCTTGCTAACAGACTAGAGAGATGGTTTAGTGGATGAGTGTCACCACTCTTACAGAAGAGTTGGGTTCAGTTTCCAGCACGTACATGGTGGCTCACAGCTACCTACATTTCTGCATTCCTGAAATTCCAGTGCTCTCTTCTGGCTTCCTTGAGCTTCTGAATGTATGAAGTGTACCTAGAGCCATACAAACACATATACATACACTAGAAATACTAAATAAATATATCTTTGAAAACAAGTCTTGCAAATACCAATGCACAATTTTAATGTGCTATGTGACTCCAGTATGAAAATCAAACATTTATTCTATTTCATTGCTAGCCTCTTAGTATCTTCAGTAGTTTGATCTGCTTGTTATTTATATTTATTATCTTCCTGAAAATGCTTTATAGTAGTCACTCAAATTCAACCAGTGTTTGCATACTTAGTAGTTCTAAATAACCTAATAATAAACAATATGAGTATTAGGTACTTTCTTATTGCTCTCATATAATACCCAGCAAAAAACAATTTTTTAGAAGAAAAGGTTTGCTTCTTTGTTCATTTGGTATTTTTTGTTTGTTTGTTTTGATTTGTTTTGGCTCATAGTTCTAGAGGGCAAATAGTCAATTATGCAGGGAAGGCATCACAAGACCACAAGGACAGCCAATCACATTTCATGGGCATACAGGAGGCAGAGGGGTAGAACAGGAAATGGCCTCTGGCTATAGAGCTTCAAAGATTGTCTGTAAGTGATGTACTTCTTCCAATCCAACTCCACCCACGACAAGGTTTAAAACCTCCCTAAGCAGCATAACCAGCTAGGAACCATGAGTACAGACACATACACCTATGGGAAACATTTCACATTCAAGCCTTAATAATGTGTGAATATTTACTTACGTTTAAGTCATCATTTAATAAACAAACCAGCCAGTTTCTGTGTGTAGAGAAAGGATACTTCTCTGTGATCATATTTTGCTTCTAAGTACTAGGCTGAAAAAATTTACTAAACTAATTAAAAATGATCATTGGTTATATAATATTGAGCTGGTCTTTAATAATCTATTTTAATAATTAAACAATCATCTTAAATTTTGTTATTAGCATGAACACTCTTGTTACTAAGACATTCAGTATGACATTGGTGCCCAGTTTTTCATATTTTTTAGATTACTTGTAGTTCATGGTTTTAGAAATTCTTGCTGACACAGTAAAATATTTGTCTTTCATAGGACATTTGAAATTATTTCAAGGAAATGTAAAAAGGAGTCTTCAACACATCAATATTGAATATTTTTTTCATTTTTTCTTAGCTAAGAAGGATGACCCTTCCCAATTGAGCATCTTCAATGAATAAAACATTAATTTTCTTCCCACTGACAACCTGGCCATTATGTGATTATATATCATTCAAAACAAAGTTAAAGAACATTATTGATATCAATATAAAATAAATTACTGATAATTTTCCACAAGAGGACATTTTTTATTTCAGCTGTTACCTTTATTTTGGTATTAAACTGCAGTCTTAATTTCAAGTGGTCTCAGTGTCTCTTGGCAAAAAGCCCACTTCGTGCTTGTGGATTACAGCAGATTTACCAGCCCATAATAGTTAGTTGATCAAAACCTTACATGGTTTATTTACTGTAGCCAAAAAAGGCAAATGTTGAAATAATTACTGTTAATTAAAGTATTCATGATTTTTAAATTGAATGGAATATTTGAGTTTTATCTTTCTGAGAGGGGTGTTACCATTATGTAACAAAATCAGTATTTATTTTTTTTCTTTATTCTTTCTTTCTGGCACTTTTGGTATCCTTCTTTTCTTCTCATTCCTCCCTCTTAATTTCTTTTGACATCCCTCTTATTTTTACTCCATTCATTCTTTTCATTTCTTTTTCCCCCTTTCTCTCTTTTTCTTTACCAATGATTAATGGCATCATACATTGTACTAAACATTGATATTTCAACCATCTCTCCCCCAAATACTATTCCCTTAGTAGATTATCTTTGAAACAAGAGACACAATTAAGTAATAGAGTTTTCCATAGTGTAAATATCAAAGATTACAAATGTCTTCAATAAAGGTATCAAATGCCAAATATACATGAGCTTTTCAGAAAACACAGCACAGCTCAAGAACTGACGTGTATAGACAAGGTGCTCAACCCTTTCTGTCTTAAGGATGTTGAGACTTCTCACACAATCATCAGCATGACCAAGTATCTCCCTCATTCTGTCTGTTCTTGTAACTTCTCCAAATGTCACAAAAGCCATAGGCTCACTTTGCATCTCATGAGATCCGACAAGCAATTGGTTATCTATTTCCTAGTTATTCATATTAATCTCATTGAGGATAGAAATGTGAAATGCTGCTTTGAAATAGTTTATTTTAGAAAGTAATTTTTCTTAAGTTCATCACTTTTTCCTGTTGCTTATCACATCATTAAGGGGACACATATACATGTTTGTCATACTTGTAGATTTTATATTAAAAATTTATAGGACACTCTATATCTGCATGCCACCTTACACACACACACACACACACACACACACACACACACACACACACACACACACATTTTAGGGCTCAAATTTATGAGCTTATTTGTTGAGCTTATTTTATTCTAATTGTGTGTGTGTGTGTGTGTAATTTATGCACGTACGCAAGGAGATCAAAGGATGGCACTGAGTGTCTTTAGTTATTCCTCACATTATTTTTGAGGTACGGTCGTCTCATTGTCCAGGAACTCACTGATTCACCTAGGCTAGCTGTTCAGTGAGTTTCAAGGATCCATCAATCTCTGCTTCCTCCATGCTGGGATTACAGCATGGCCACTGTCCCTGGCTAGATTTTTAACTAGGTATTAGAGATCCAAACTCAGGGCCTTACACTTGAACAGAAAATGCTTTTCCAACTGAGCCATCTCACTACTCTGAGTGCCTAATATTTTTTCTTTAACACTCATACTTACCACATTTATTTCTGTAAATAGTATCATTTCACTTATATTTGTTGAGTGAAAGGATCACAGGTTGAATGGCTTTATCTTGAATTATACATCAACAGAAGCTTTGAGGCTGGAAGCAAGCTGACCTAGATATTTTTTGCATTATTTAGTCTGTGTCAAGTATAACCAAAAAATTAGTGAGGTATCTGATGATTAAGGTGAGACAATTATATGAATGCTTCTAGTTCCAAAAGAGGCATTAAGTGAAAATAATTTTTACATGTTTATGTGCTATCTAAAAGACAATTTTTCTGAACATATCACCAGTTTTTAAATAATTTAACCTTTGACATAGCCATTTTAATTATATGAATTTATTGTCGGAAAATAGTCACAAGCTCGAGAAATATGTAATTTCATTGCCAAATTACTTATAATTATAAAGACTTGAAAGTATTCAAGGCTTTAATTTAAATGTTATTGTGCTATAGTCATTCCAGTACACTTTATAGTTTTTTTTTTAATAACATCTGTTTAAATGAATGGCATAAATCTCTCAATGACAATTTCAGTTAAAATCCTTAATTTGTATACAATAGAAGAGGGAATTATTTACAAGTGTATGTATAAACAGAAAAGTATATTTCAGATATGATAGGATACTGTTATAACACAGAGCCTCAGGAAACTGAGGCAGAAGGATTTGTACAAAACACAGCTCAATTTGAGTTACATAAAATGGTCCCAGCCATTTGGTCTACTGGATGAGACCCTGTATTAATACTCCAAAATATACCAATCAATCTAATTATGATAACATAAACTATATTACAATGAGTGTTTTTAGTATAGGGTTATAGCTGACACATGTCTGAAATAGTTCAAAATCCGTACAAAAAAGTACACAAATATTTCTACAATTGATAAACTGACACACAAATTGCCTATTTTTCAAATGCTCTATTATTGTAATGAGATATGACTAATGTCTCAAATTTTACTCTTTTAATCCATGTGTCCTTAAGAACATAATTCTTACTCTGAGGAGAGATTGTACGCTTTGGAATTAAATTAGTAGTTCTAAACTGGATATGTAACTGTCTGCTCACACCTCATGAGAAGCATGAGAATGTCACCTTAGTTATTTGCCATCATATATGTTTTTATATGAATAAAAGAAATATAATATCAGCTTTGTAGATGTTTCATAATATGTTAAAAACGAATAGATCAAACCAGTATAAAGTAAACATGAAATAAATATTAAATAATGGTGGATATAACTTATTTTGGTTCTTCTTCAAATTTAAGTGATAGTTTCCATTTTTAAAAAGAAAATGCTGTGAGTGTGGATTGGATGTTTCCACATGAAGTAGAGAATAAACTCTTTGTGAATTAAATATTCCCACCACACTGCTATATATTCTGAGCTTCAGTTTTAGAGCAAAACAAGACACTATTATCAGATTTATCTGATAAAATTATTCTAAATAATAAAATAAAAATAATAGTAATAGAATAAATAATAATAATAATAGAATAAAATAATAGAATAGAATAATAATAATAGAATAAAAATTATTCTATCAGAGAAAACTACTTTTAAAATGCATGTATATCTAAGAGACAGCATTTTACAGCATTTGCTCTGAGCCACTGACTCTTATAGTCTTCCTGCTTCCTCTCCTAGGGTATTCCCTGAGTCATGGACAGTGATTATAAATATTATATGACCCCGTGATCTGCACAAGATCAGCCAATTAAGACATCACCATAGATGGAGTAGGGACTCCAAAGGTTTCATCCCAAGCATAGGAGCTATTGGTAGATGATGAATACTGTTGGAGTCATTGAGATGTGGCTAATGGTAGCCTTCTCATTACCCAATGGACAGCCTCAAACCTCAGTACATGGTAAATATTAAGTTAGGCAGGAAAGGGATTGGGGAATCATGAGCTGTGAGGAGATAGTTTAGCTAGACATGATGAAAATACATACACAGTATACAAACATAAAATTTACAAATAATAAATTATAATTTTATTTTGAAGCAATGTCTATGTGTTTTACCAAAATTAAACAGTTGCACAGCAAAATCAATACTTTCTGAGACTTATTTTTAATTGTGTGTATGAATTGTGCCTTGGTGTGGATTTGTGCACATAATTCAATGTCTTGTGAAGGCCAGAAGAGGTCATTAGACCCTTTAAACCGGAGAAACTTGTGGCTGAGGGACACTGAAGATGTATTCTAGAAACAGAACTCAGGCCTTCTCCAAAAGGAGTGTTTTACGTGTTTTACTTACTTTCATATTGCTAAAAGAACACCTCATGGCCGGGGCAGCCTATAAAATAAGGCATTTAATTTAGCTTGTGGTTTCAAAGTATTAGACACCATGATGGCAGAGAGAAGGAACAGCTGAGAGTTCACACTTGTTCTACAACCATGAGGCAGGATCTTTTGAAAGCTCAATGCCCCCCCTCAGGAAAACATCTTCCCTGACAAAGGCCACAGCCCCTAATTCTTTCCAAATGGTTCTGTCAACTAGGGACCAAGTATTCAAACAAATGTGCCTATGAGAAGCATTCTCATTTAATTCACCACAAGCATAAAGTTCTCTTAACCACTGAACAATCTTTCCAGTCCCGAGTTTAGTTCTGATGTTGATAAATATTACATAGTTCTTGTTGCTTACCAAAACCATACAGTTCTGATCAGCTGGTAGGACTTAGTCCTCAACAACATTAGCAGGCTGTGGTGTGAGCTGCCATAAAGGAAAAGAACCTGAGATGCAGAAACACTCAACTTTCCCAAGACTGCATGCCTGATAAAAGCGAATCTTGCGGCTCTATTCCCAATTTCTCAGCTATCCTAAATATGCAGTAATATTGTGCATCTTTGATGAGTCTTGGTTCAAAGATATTGCTGAAGCTTTTACTAGATTCCTAAAGAAATGTTTGTGAAGCTCCTTTGGTAAAGGGCTTACCCTGAAAGCATATGGATCTGAGTCCTAGAAAAAAAGTGGAACCTGAAAGTATGTGCTTGTAATCCTAGAACTAGAGATATAGGGACAGAGAAACTCTGGAGTGCACTGGCCAGCCAACCTAACATAAATGGTGAATTCTAAAACCATGAGGGTCCCTGCCTCAAAAATATAAGGTTAAGGTTGGATGGGTAGCTCAATGGTTAAGTGCCTCCCATGTAAGTTCAGATCACTAGAAGTCAAGTAAATGCCCAATGTGTGTGACAGCATGACAGCCCATGTATAATATGCCACCACAGAAGACAACATAGAAGATCCCAGAGTGAGCTGGCTAGTGAGATTAGTTTTGCCATGAGCTTCAGTATTGATTGTTACTCAATGAGTAAGACAGCAGGTGGATTGATGATGATTCCCTACATTAACCTCAGGTCTCTATATGGAGGCAAACATCTTCAAACATGCACACACACACACACACACACACACACACACACACACACACACACACACACACACATACACACACACACAAACAACAAATCATTATGAGTCTGCAATGGATATACTCAGGCCAGCCATAAAATTACAAGCTCCTTGGGGACAGGAGCCCTAACTGCTAGCTGTATTCTCAGCACATCATGGAGAAGGCACAAAAAATACAGATGGGAAGATAAAGTGAATGGATTGCTTTTGTTTGACTTTAATCTCTTCAAATTTTGCTTTCCTGTGAGGAAAATGCATGAAGCCCATCAGGATAAATTTGAAACCTAAGTAACTGTTCAATCCTTTGTCGTCTCTGTATGCTCTAGAAAGTAGAAATGTTTTGTTTTGTTTTCCTTACTTGGACAAAAAGTAAAACATTGGCCATGACATTGGAGTCTCCTCCTTCAGAAGTTATTTCTTTCTCATTTGTATCAATTATAGTTTTAGTCTTTGCTAAGCAGCCATGAACTTTCTTTCGCCTTTATTAGGCCATCTTGTATGAAATCATGAAGAAATTCTAATTCCTATCTTTTTGATGTTGTTGTTGTTGTTCTGTATAGCACAGGTACCATCATAAATGTTCTAGAATGCTCTGTCTCAATTATGAAAATAACCCTCTGATGGACAAGCAAACCATTCTTTCACAGAGCTCAAGAAGCATTTTCATAAAAAGCTACATAGAAAAACATGTCTGTTTTTAGATGTGGTCCTAGTTAGCTTTTACTGTCAACTTGACATGGCCTAGAGTTAGCAGAGATGTCCTAGTCTGCTTTCTATCACTATGATAAAACACCATGACAAAAGCAATTTGGGGAGAAAGGGTTTGTCTTACAAGTTTGGATCACAGTCCATCATGAAAGGAAGTCAGGGCAGGAACTCAGGGCAAAAACCTGGAAGCAGAAACTGGAGAAAGGACCACACAGGAGCAATGCTTTCTGCTTTACACCCATGGCTTCCTCAGCCCGATTTGTTGTGTTACCCAGGACCAGCTTTCCAGGGCTGGCACTGCCCAGATCTATCAGTAGTCAAGAAAAGACCACACAAGCTTGCTTGCAGGCCAATCTGATGGAGTTATTTTCTCAGCTGAGGTTCCTTCTTCCCAGATAACTCTAGATTGTGTAAAGTTGACTGAAACTAATCAGGACAAGCATAACTCAGATCATATTTTCCTATGAGCATGCTTGTGGGGAAATGTCTTGATTGTTCAGTGCTACAGAAGAACAGCCTTCTGTGCACTGTACTACTCAATAGGCAGTTAGATCTTAGGTATATAAGACAGCTAACCAGCAAATAGCATTTCTGCATGGTTTCTGCTTCAAGTTTCTGCTGAAGTTCTGCTCCTATTTCTGTCAGTGATGGACTTGAGTTGGAAGTGTGAGCCAAAACACACCTTTCCACCCCTAAGTTGCTTTTGATCATAGTGTCTCCTCACAGCAATAAAATGTAAGCCAAAGAGACATACACTGTCATTGTTATTGCTAGTATTCAGACATCTGTACTGGCCTGTGCCTGGGGTTCTGACAGGATATGCCCTCAGCTGCAGAGACTAAGAGCAAGAAAAGAGATACCTTAATAGAATGAGCCATTATAGGTTTAAAGAGAAGTAAGGGCATTGGGAATGTCCAGAGATCCATAAGGATGAACAGAACTAAGAATCTAAGCAATAATGGAGAGCTACCTTAAATGGTCTTCCCCTATAATTGATGTATTGATGACTGCCTAAATGCTATCCTAGAGCCTTCATCCAGTAGCTGATGGAAGCAGAAGCAGACACCCACAGCTAAACACTTGGCATAATTCCTAGAATCCAGTTGTAGAGAGGGAGGATGTGCAAAGGCGTCAAACCATGCTGGAGAAAATCACAGAAACTGCTGATCTGAGCAAGTGGGAGCTCAAGGACTCCAGACTGACAGCTGGGGAGCCAGCATGGGACAGAACCTTGGTCCTTGAATGTGGCTGTCAGTTAGGAGGCTTGAGCAGTCTATGGGGCCTCTAGCAGTGGAACCAGTATTTATTCCTGTGCTGAATGAACTTTGGGAGCCCATTCCCTGTGGGGGGATACTATCTCAGCCTAGATACATGAGAGAGGGCCTAGCTCTGCCCCCAAATGATGTGACAGATTTTAATGGTCCCCATGGAGGGCTTCACCTTCCCTGGGGAGTGGATGGGGGTTGGGATTGGGGGGACATGGGAGGATGAAAGGGAGAGGGAACTGGGATTGATCAGTAAAATAAGATTGTTTCTAAAACAAGTTAAATAAAAACTTCATAAAAATAAATAAAAAGTACCACCTGTGCACATTCACTACATCCCCCTTTAAAAGAGTCCTGCCCCTTCCCATCTTTCTTCCTTTCTCTCTGTTTCTTTGCCTGTCTCTCTGTTCCTTCCTCCTTCACACTCCCCATGCCTCTGTCTTCTCTTGTTCCTGTCCCAAGAGGCTGGTCTCCCCTCACCCCTCCCCTCTTTTCCCATTTACTTTCCCCCAATTAAACAAACAAACAAAAACAAACAAACAAAAATAAACCACTCCACTCCACACAAGTTCTATGGTACATCATCTTTCTGTCTGTTAAACAACACTTTTTAAAATAAAAATAATTATGACTACTCAATTTTTGTAGTAGGTATGTGGTAATAGGTGATAAGTAAAGGAGTGAGCATAGCTACAGGCTAATAAAACTTCATTTACACAGTGCAATTCTGTACTTGATTTCCACACCTAGTTGCTTGGTAACTTTGATCTATGTCCTGTCTCAGGATACCCTGCTAATTCTAAATATGAAAGAAAGGGCAAATTTGGGAGAGATAGACAAACAGAGAGAGAGAGAGAGAGAGAGAGAGAGAGAGAGAGAGAGAGAGAGAGAGAGAGAGAGAGAGAACAAAATTATTGAAGAAGCCCTTCTCCATTACTTGAAAATCCCCAAGAGGTTGGCCTCCTGAGAATATCTTGGCAGTTTTATTTGTGTATGCAAACTTGATATTATGGTTTGTTTTGCATCTCATTCTGGCTTCATGAAATCCTTTCCTACCACATTGGATTCTCAATTTCCCCTTAAAGCTCTCATTCTCCTAAACTTTAGAAGATAATCAGCAAGCTTTCCTGATTAAAGGTAATGGGATTCTAGGGATCCATTTGCAAAGATAAAATGAGACAAAATAATCTTATTAGACCTCTCCCCATCATCTAGATATTATCTGCAACTCACTAATTATGAAATTTGAATTTCTTGCTTTATCAATCAACCGTATCTCATTTCTTACAACATCCTTTTAGACTAGGAATGAAATTAATTCTACTTTCTTTAAGGCAAAAAGTGGACAGGTATCTAGAAAATATCTTGGCTAAGAAATAAAAGTGTAGGCAGCTGAGTAACCACCATGCGATTAACACGTGAAATGTATTTAAATGAACATTACCGCCTACTTCTGCCTTAAAGGCTATTTATGTTGAGTCAGAAAAGCAGAAACCAGTACTTGCATTTAAATAGAGGAAATTTAAGGTCAAAACTTTTGCATAGGTCATTGATATGCTGCCAAGCTAAAAATGAATCAGGTATGTTTCCTATATATCATTCATGTGTCATTAGTGTTAACTTTAAATTTGCATTACATTTAATTGGGGGTCAAGTGTACATGTGGAGGTTGAAAGATAACTTATGGAAGTCAGTTCTCTTGTTCCCCAATGTGGGGTCCCAGGGAATCCAACTCAGGTGGTCAGTCTCGGTGGCAAGTAACCTTACCCACTGAGCCATTTTGCTGGCTCAGTGCCAATTCTGATTAGAAGCAACATTTGCCACCATCTGTTTATATTCTGAGCTAATGCTAAATGATATTGATAATGCCACTCAGTGGGATTCAAGTGAACAACAATGGAGATTCAAACATGGTGAAGAGAACAAGTGAGCAGGGCGGAAGGCTTGATTTTTCACACACACACACACACACACACACACACACACACACACACACACACCACTATGCAGGCCTCTTCTCCAAGCAGAATGTCGCCTCTAATACACAGACCCATGTGGACCATCACATCCTGATGTAGGGAAATTTCATTGTTTTCTTACTTTTATTTGTAAATAAATGCTCCTATGTGATTTCACATATCCCCATTCAGGGGAATCACTTAAAATACAGCCCCTTCTGACCAGAATTAAACTATGTCTATAGAAGCAGCTCTTGAATCAGTTGAAGATTCACTCATCACCAGTTTGCAGGCCTAAAGTGGGTAAGCCAAAACAGCTTCCTGAATCCTGCTGACTGTGATATGAGCTGGCTCAGAAGATGTAATTATTAATATTAGGGTAATATTATTGTGGACTTCAAGGCATCCCTAAACCCAATGCTTGGTTTCGCTGTGACAGGCAGAAAGGGGTGGAGTGAACAGCCAGAGATGATGGTATGCAAAGATGAGTTAGGAGTTTGATAATGTGGCTATATGCAAAGCACCCCAAAAACTCCCCCAAACCAGAATCCACCAGAAGAGGGATGTGGAACACAGGCTCCTTTAATTTCTCCAGGGTGATGAAGCTCACCAGTGATGTGATATTTTTTTATCTTTTAATTCTGTCTTTGGAACAGGAAGAGTAAACATTTGTATTATTTCAAATAACCCACCTGGTGGTGATTCACTTCAGTAGCCTAAGGAGGCCATATAAAGTCCTACTGTTTCTCTTCTTCCCTCCCCTAGGTACTGTAATTCCAAGTCAAGTCGTGAACTGTGTGCAGACCCTTTCCCACTCTATGCCAGGACCAATGCATATGTCCAGTCGTATATGCCACTGGCTTAAAATTCTTACAGGACCTTGAGATGGTAGCTGAAACTTTTAGGTTCTCTGGGAGGCTGAACAACATTTCATAAAAACCTACAAAGGTAACATGAAAAACTATATAAGCCTTTAGAACAGAGACACTCGCTCTCCTCTTCACACCTCCCTGGGGTGGGATTCTCATAGGAAGTCTTGAAGATGATAAGGCCTTTTAATGCTATGAGAGAAGCTAGAACCAGAGGGTAGAGCTGACACATATGAGGGCTCTTGGAAAGTGGAGACAGAGCCTTGTCTCCTCCCATGGGAATTGATTTAGTTGTGTAAGTCGTCAAGGCCCTGACTAAAGGACCACTTAAGAATTGTTATGATTCAAAATGTCAGAACTTTATTCACACTAGTTTGTTTACGTTGTCCTTTCACTGTTACTAGCCAAAGTTTCTCATTATAAACATAGCAAGACACCTTGGTGCTTTTCATCCACTATTGCTGACTAATGATGGTAATACTATTGAGATCATGCAAGAGTCATTTTTACAAATTATGCTTTGCTTATGAGAAGCTAAGATATGGCAAAGTCACTTCTATTTACATGGTATGTGTCCCTTCTGGTATTCTCACAAAGGTATGAAAGGATGCGATATATCTCTGCCTTTTATTTTCCCACCAAATGGCTAATTTAATGTATATTTATTACAAGCCTGTTTTAAAGGTCCTGGTGGGTACCATTATACCAACTGACAGTAGGAACTTCTGCTTTTTGCCGAGCAAGTATCATTCTTCAGGTGCATCCATGAAGGAATCTCTGCTACTATCCTTGTTGCTGTAATTGAATATCTGACAAGAAACAACGTAAGGGAGAAAAGGCACATTCTAGATAATGGGTAAAGAAGGACTACAGCCCTGTTGGCAGAAAAGGTATGAGGGCAGCAGAATGATGCAGCTGCAGAACGAGGCAGCAGGGGGAATATGATGCAGCTGGTCACATGCTATCTGCAGTAAGGATATTGAGATCAGAAAGAAAGTGTGGCTCTGCTATCAAGCTGCAAGGCCCACCTCTAGGAACTCACTTCCTCCATCTCCCAGGCTCCACCTCTTAAAGGTTCCACACCCTTCCAAACAACACCTGCAACTGACATCAAATATTCATGAGCCGATGGAGACTCTTCACGTTGTACGAACAGGATGCAACTCTACTTGTCCATTGCTGTTCTACCACGATGGCGTAGAAGTGCTGCCTGACCTTGACTATTTGCATGAGGTTACTTGAATTTCTGTAAGAAAATGCCACCTGTTGGCTAGCTTAAACAACAGAAATTAATTTTTTCAAATAGTTGTTGGTAGTGAGTTGGAATTCTAGGGAAGGACTGTAACTGGTTGTCCTGTCACAGTGTTGTCAGATGCTCTTTCATCTATGTATTCATGCACTGTGGCATTTCTTCATATACCCAGAAGGGCACGAGTCTTGGCTGGGGCTAGAAAGATGGTTCGGTGGTTCAGAGTACTTGCTGTACTTGCAGAGGACTTGACCTTAGGGCCCAGGACCCATATCAGCTGGATCTGGATCTCAACCACCTGTAACTCCAGCTCCATGGGCATCCAATACCAACAATATTCTGACCCCCACTGGTACTTGTGTACATGTGTACACACACACACACACACACACACACACACACACACACACACACTTAAAAAGTTCCAGTCCTATTGCAACAGCACGCAATGTTACGACCTTACATAACCTTAGTTAACTCAGTAGTGGCCCTGTCTCCAAGTGAAATAATGCTGGAGGCCAGGGCCTCAACATGAGGACACAGACCTACTCAGTTAATGACATCCTTGGTGTGAGTTTTTCTTTGTTCACCTTGTAGCGTATTATGCATTTGAAATCTGAAAAATGCACATGTATGACATTGCCTAACTTGGAAGGGATCTTAATAAAGTGTGTTTGCAAATGTGTACCATTAGCATTGACAGAGCGGCATCCTTAGTGATTTCTTTACAGCCCGGGTTGTCAAAATCTGGCAGATCATTAAAATCCATCAAGATCCAGTCTTGGCACAGCCAATCCTTCTCTGGTTTGTGTGTTCTAGTGCACTTCACTTTTGCTAATGAGGTATCTGAACACGCATACTGACCATAGCAACATAAGCTACCACCTGCATCATTCCATCACAATGCCTTACCCATGCTGCTCTAGTCACGTTCAAGTTTCCAAGCCCAAGCATGACCGTTCCTGCTGCATCTGCCTGCTTCCATGCTCCTGTCCATTGCCAACTTAGACTAAGACCCGCTTTCACCCACAGTCTTTCTTGTCCTATCCCAGACCTTGCAGAACCCGTGCTCTTAACCCACACTACCCCTGTCACAAGACTATCAGTCACCAGCACTGTCACAGCTCTTTGACTTAATCCCCTCTGTATCTGCTTTGTGATAACAAGCATGGATTCTTCTCTCAGATACTCCATTCTGAGTGTCAAAGACTTTCTAATTCTTATTGTGTCATCAAAAAATAAACTAGCTTTGCCCTCTGCCCTCATGGGCCCCAGCACAGTGTAGAGAGAGAGAAATTAGAAATAGAAAAGTGAATAGCTCTGCTTTGTAAATAGCTTCAGACAAAACACAGAACACCAAAATCCCATCTTTGCCATGTGTGTGGCTGCCACCTCCATCTTTCATTGCCAGGGTCTTCCTCAGTGCCTGATAATCAGACACCACACCGTGACTCAGAACCACAGCAGAAGTGTGTATCTAAGTCAGTCTTGCCTCTTCAGATTCAGAAAAAGGAAAATCGAGAATGGAAAATGCTTGTATTAACCCAGCATCTAAGCAAGCAGCTTTCCTCATTTAAACATTTCTAACTATGGAAGCAGACAAATATGTTTTATTAACCCTATTGTCTGGAGGACTTTAGATTTGGGTGTATTTATTGTGCCTGAAACAGCCGTCAGCTTTTCCATCTCTCACGGACACCAGGCTTGACTTTGGGTGAACCTTAACAATGAATGAAAATTGATTAAAGTCACACACGGTAAATTATTTTTCCTCCCAAAGATAGCTAACAATTTTCTGAATAAACTTGACCTTTTCACTTCCGTTCCATTTTAATATAAAGGTAAAACGGAAATCACATTCAAACAAGTCTATCAATTCACTTGGGAGAGTCTACAAACAGATTTTATGTTGGTGAAAATAAAAAGTAATTTACCACCTTTATTAAGATGCCTTGTCAAATCCCAGCAGGTTTAGCAGCACTGATAGTCTATTTACTGTTTTTCTAAGGTTTTAAAATCTCCCTGAAATAATTTTTTCCTTTGGAATACAGATCATTGTTCTTAAGGAGAATAGATTAGGTCGAGATATGTCTGTTCAGGGGAAGATCAAGCCCACATCTATGTACAGAGGGACTTGGATTGGTGAACTATGAATGCTGTTTATATTTAAAATATTTTCTTTTTACTTTTGGGACAGTGCCTTATGTAGGCTGGCCTCAAACTCCTGAAGTCCTGTGTACCAGAGGATGGCATTGGCCTTTGGATTCTATTACTTCTGCCTTCGAACTGCTAGGATATGTGGTTCTAGGATGAACCTGGGTCAGGCAGCCTTGGTGAGCACTCAGCAAGCAAATCCATATCCAATGCCTCATTATTTCATGCCATTAAATGTTTCATGGTTATGGTAATTATGGTTTAACAAAGTAGCCCCCAGAGCTTTATTCTCTCTCCAACTCAACAACTTACAATTTTCACAGTGCACTGATTGATATTTACCCCAAAATGACCCATTTTTTTAAAAAAATTTTGCATAAAGATGCCACTGCCTAGAAAGGTTATATCAGTTATATCTTTTGCGTATCTCTGAAGTGCACTAGGACATGACATGTACACTGCGTGAAATGAGTTACTTAGCTAGCAAGTGCAGAGGCACTGGAACTGTAAACAGCTATATAATGTCAACAATGGAGAGACTGAAGGAAAGCCTGTGAGGTAAGCAATGGGGAGATTTAGGGAAAGTGATTTTGAGTTCTGAGTACACAATGAGATACAACAAGTTTGAACCTCAAAGCAACCTGCCCAGTCATGCTTCCTAACCTCTGTGGTCCCCTGCCTGTGTAATAACGCATGACCTTTTCTGCTTTATAATCTACCATAATCTTAAGTATACCTTTCAGCCGACAATGAACCTCTTGTCAACTTGACATTTTATCACATATTTGGTTCCCTCTCTGATCAACTCTGCAATTTAACACTATTCAGTTCATCAATTTCACAGCAGATTTTCCAGGTCTCGACAGGGTGGACCCAGTAGGATTCTTTGGGAGGTGCTTGTCTCCACAGCAGTTACAACTCAGGGCTTCTCTATAAACAAAACAACACAACAATGTTGATCTAACATAGGTGACAATGAGAAACAGGACAAGGTACTCCAGAGCCTGTCTAGAAGGACAGGCGGGTTTTTTATTTGTTTATTCTTTCTAAGATTTACTTTTACTTTTATTTATGTTATTTGTGTGTGTGTGTGTGTGTGTGTGTGTGTGTGTGTGTGTCTGTGTCTGTGTCTGTGTGTGTGTCTGTGTTTTGGGTGTATGCCATGTGTTTGCAGTATCCACAAAAGCCAGTAGAGGGCATTGGATTCCCTGGAGCTGGTGGTTTTGAGTCATGTCACATGGTGCTGGGAAACAATTTGGGTCTTTGGAAGGGCAGCAAGTGGTCTTAACCACAGAGCCATCTTCCCAGTCAAAAAATACTTTTTTAGAATACTTAGCTAGGAAGTTTCTGCCTTGCCAAAAAGCTTCCATATTTGAAACCAAACAAGATTGTGACAAGGATCTGCATCCATGCTTACTTTTTAAGCATCTCATTTGATCCTTGAAATTCTGTAAGAATTTGATGTGATTGTGTGATTTTTATTGCAGACAAGAATGCTTAGGAATCGTGTTAGTGACTTGTCTCATACTGCAAAATAATAATAATAATAATAATAATAATAATAATAATACATAATACATAATACATAATACATAATAAAAACTAAATGCCACTAAAGGGAACAAAATAATAACTCATTCTGTGGCACAATTTGAGGCTACAGTTTATCATGCCGAAGAAAGCGCAAAGCTTGAGGCAGCTGGTCACATTGAACCCCATTCTGAAAGCTGAGAGTGATGATTACCCAGCTGGACTTCTCCTTTTTATTTGCTCCATAACCCCAGCCAGCAGGACTGTGCTGGCACATATAAGATGGTGTTACTACCCGGATGAACCCAACCTAGGCCCCACTCACTAGCATGTCCAGATGATTGTTTCCATAGTGATTCAAAATCCTACCAATTCAACAATTGGCAAATCAAATTTAGTCATCTAAAGATGAATCAACACTAAAACACCATAATTCGAATCTATGTGTGACAGACATTGCCACAGGCGCTCTCTTCCTTGACAGTGTGGTATTTTTGCATGGCTCTTACTGATTTCTCTGCAGACATGTATTGCTGACCTCTTCCACTTGAATTGTGTCAAACACACACACACACACACACACAGAGAGAGAGAGAGAGAGAGAGAGAGAGAGAGAGAGAGAGAGAGAGAGAGAGAGAGAGAGAGAGAGAGAGATTTAGGATGGCTTGGCATTTCCTTTCTTTCTTTTCTCTTTCTTTTTTCTTTTTCTTTTTCTTTTTTTTTTCTTATTTCATTCTTAGCCAGGCAATCACCAAATAAGTTGACTGAATGTTTTCATATTACATCTACTTTTCCAAATGATAAGCGACATGAATGCAGTGATAAAATAACATCCCAGGGGACATTTTTACATCTTACTTGCTGTTTCTTCTTTAAAATTTCCATCGTTAAAAGCTCCAAATGGCCATAGGCTGTGGATATAATAGCTCCTGCAGCAAATAAAAGAGCTGCCTTTATGAATGGAAGGTGTGAAAAGGAATATTACATTGGTCTTTTCAGCTACCCTCCCCAAGAACACGGCAGAGTTCAGACAAATGAGGCCAGCAGTGAATAAATCGGTCCTCGAAACTTGTGTGAGAATTTTCCATACAGGAATTTGAGATCATTTTGGAGGCAGATCTTAATTGAGTCTGTCTTTTCTCCTAATTTTTCATTTGGATACATTTAGACACAGAGGAGATAATGAACTTGGCAGAGAATCTGAGTAAGACATTGATGAAAATGCATACGCACTGTCAGATGCCTACTTAAGTACTTCCAGCCTGTATTTCTCAGACTAAAACACAACCATACCATTCCACTGTGTTTCACGGTTCACTGAGCAGTTGCAATAACACACTTTAAATACCTATCAAATGTCATAAAATGTCATTTAGTATTGTCCTCAATATGTAAATGGAAATGAAAACTGATAAAGTTCATGTATATTTTGTGCTGGTTCAATACCCTGAATATAGTACTTTAAGTTATTCAACAAATACATAGTCTACTGTAGTAATATGGTCATATTAAACAAGAGTGTGCTACACTGTGTCAATAGAAAGTGGTCATATTAAAAATGGATTCTTTTAATGAGGCTCTAAACAATCTCTCCAGCTGCATCACAGCCTAGGTGGATAATAAAAATTGCCTTTGAACAGAGTACTCTAAATTTTTACAAGGCTCCAATTCTCCTGTGCAATTATGGAATTTGAAATGTAATTCTCCCTGGAACCATAAAAGAATTAGACCAGAGAAACACTGTTAAGAATAAAGCAAGATAAAAAGTAACTGCTTCAAAGACCCTTTTTATTTTTCTATTTCTTGGTGTCGTGTTGTATTCCCAGTTATTGAGTTGTTATGGAAAAGACAATGAGAAAATCCTCTCAGACAATGGAACTCTGATGCAAGGTTGACTCTCAGGGATATTTCTTCTGTTGATAGTAGTATATTGGCACACTGCCAGCAGCTGTCTGTTAAATATATAAACAATTCTCAGACAAATGGGGAACCAGCCAATGAGCAACGGTCAGCAGAGTATTTACTGTGAACTCTACACTACATCAGTCACAATGAAAGGTAGAGACTGTGGAAACAATGCCCTACACCTCCTCCAGGGATGTTTCTCTTGTGAACAGAGAAAGGCTAAGTCCACTTTAAATTCTACCTCAATTCACCTGGTCCTAGGGTCCACCTATTTCATGATCTTTCAAATCCACCCAACCTATCACTTCCTGGTCCCAGGGCATCTACTACTAGATCTACAAAGAAAATGATCTCATCTTACAAGATAATCGGATACCACAAAGAAATATCTGTCGGGTAAACACATGAACAAATTCTACTGGAGAATTCTAATGCATTTATCTTGCCCTAATTTATGAGTCTAATATTTTCCCTGCTGCAAAATACTTCCCTGAAAAAGTGAGTATATGATTTCTTTTTATTATTTCTGAGATTTTTTAAACAAAATTCTGTTTCAATTTTGAGATTTATTTTATTTTTAATTATGTGTATATTTGTTTATCTGTATGTATATGTTAATGAAGTGCCCCCAGAGGCCAGAAGACAGAATTGATTCTCCTGGAGCTGAAATTAGACTTGGGTTTAAGGCACCCAATACAGGTGCTGGGAAATGAACTCTAGCCCTCTGGAAGTGAAACAAATGCTCTTAACCATAGGCTACTTTCCTGCCGTCTATGTTCCAATAATTAATCATATATGTAATTGAGACTATTTTGCTTCAATAATTGTAAGACAAATGATAAGAGTCCAGGAATTGTAATGTATAGCATTCTGCATAAAAATGTTAAAATACAAGGAGATGTGAGTCTTAGAATCAATGAAAGAAAACTCTTAGGACTTAGATTATGCTTGACCTCGAGCTGTGTTTTTATATTCACTAATTCTGTTATTCTTCTAATGGACTAAAGTTCTGTGATGAGGGTCCTTTGTTTCTCCCATTTTAAAAACTGGTAAGCTAAGTTCAAGTAAAGCAGGTAACTTTGACAAAGTTGACTCGACGGTAGAAGGTGATGCTAGGATTCACAGCTTTGTCTTCCTCCACTGTCTGAAATATTCATGGTAATCCTCACTGGGCTCAGCACTGAGAGGAAACCAGAAAAGAAGTGTGTTCGTCCCCATTTCCTGAATACATTTCCTTAGCTCCATGACACACAGGCATGTATACAAACAACCATTGCATTTTTTAAAATCATGCAATGGATGCTTTTAAAGGTGTTGCTGACTAAGCATTTTAATTATTGTGCATGTATTATAAAAGAAGATGATGACAGTTCAAGGACTCCGAGGGTGAGCCCAGATGAGTACAGTACAACAATAAGAACTGTTTATGATGCACTGGAAGGAGGCATGCTGACCTTTTTAAGGAAGGGCAGATGCCTTCTACTTGCAGGCCCTCTCACACCAAATGTGTTCCATAAATATTTTACATTTTAAGATGCAAGAAGAAAATAAGTCTACCCGAGTACTGAGATATAAATAATACAAACAGTTCAGGTTTCAAGATGTTGTAAGGAAACTGAACAAAGGAAAATGTTGAAATCATCTTGCTGGGCGGGATAAAAAAAATTATTTTACTTTCCTTGCTTAACCTGATTAGGTGGAGATATGATCTGACCTCTGACATTGGGGAAGAATGTATCAGAATCATTTATATCCTTTTAAATGGATGAATTTGCTTCATTCCTTTGTAAACAAACATATGTAAACAAACAGGTTCACAAGCATACACACATATACAGAAATATATACATAAAAAAATATACAGGCCTGTGCACATAGATACAAACATATGAATACAAATACATACATGTACACATATACACAGATTTACAAATGCACATATAAATGCACACATACATATGTATGTAAATATATATGCACTCACATATGTATTATATACATATATATATATACATACATACAAGCATATATAAGCACATACAAGCAGTGTATGTATGTATGTATGTATTGTTACCAAAACTCCTTTCCAGCAGAGATGTAAACCATATCGACAATTCCCTAAACTTACAATGATAAATTTAGGAACAATTCAAGCAAAGTTCACCATGGGGAACCAATGAACTTACTGGTCTTCCATATAAAATATAGATCAAGGCTCGCTTATAGCAATGTGGGCACTCCTCCCCAGTAGCCAATACCTTTACCCAGCAAGGATGAGGGCTTCCCTCTAGCCACATAGATGGAGCATCCCACCCTGGCTAATATACTCTAACCTCTCTCCAAGGCTATGTTCAATTAAGACAGAATTGCATACAGCAGTTACTAGGGAATGGTTGGATATTCAGTCCCTCTGAGAAGGTATACAGACAGTCAACAATCCCATGTCATGATCTTTTGCAAGTGGGTACAGCTGAACACTCCAAGCTGATGCTGATGGTTGCTTGCCTCAATCACTCACAGCATATTCATATAAATATAACAAAAATATACATTCCTACAAACATATACACACAAGTGTATATATATGCACACACATACACATACAAATACACACACACATACCCACACACATACACACACACACACACACACACACACACACACACACACACACACCTATCTGCAGGAACATACAAATAGAGGCACAAACATATTTCCCCCTTCAGATGAATGTTATCTATGCCACAGTGCCTACCCTCTACAAAAACAGATTAGGCGAAGCTCATGTCCCATCCCTTGTAGTCTCTGTGTCACTACACCATACTAAGAGGAGGGCACCCTTGTCCCTTACTCTCCTCCAAAGCTGTAACAGCTGGCCTGTAACACATTTGATTTTGTCAATGTCTAGTCTTCTACAATGGGGATCTTGGCTAGGTATAATTAAATCACTTAAATCAAACAAAAGCACCTCAGGATGATAACAATGTAATAAACTATTCTTTTAAGTTATTTGACAGAGGCTAATAGTAAGAAACCATCCTTTGTATAAGTCAACATTTTCAACTTTTCTCATTGTAGACATTATGATTCCTGAGATGGTTAGTATTGATGGTCAGCTTGGTACAAAATGCCAAGAAAACAACCTTGTAGGTATTTGTGTGAAAGAGCTTTGAGATTGGGTTAACTGATGTAGGAAGATGCCCCCCAATTGTAGGCACACCACTTTTGGGGGCTGGGACCTGAACTGAATAAAATGGTGAGTAAGCTGAGCAAAACCATCAATCTCTCTACTTCCTGTGTGTGAATGCATTGTGACCAGTGACACACTCCTGCTGCCATGCCTTTCTACCTTTCCTAGATTGCTTTTGTTGAGTATCTGGTCACCGCAGTGAAGAAATTATCCTTTTATTAAATTCACCCCACATACAACTTGCTTTAGGCAGACCTACCTCACCCCTCTCCCTAAGACACACAATTCTTTATCTTTTTCTCCCACGGCTTACCACCTTAGATTCGCTGTTTGTCTCCTGGATTGTGGATTCCTCACCTGCAAGGCCTAGACTTTATTTATTTCTATATGGCAGAAACACAGATCACACAGCCCTCTAGATCTCTGTACCTACTTGATTATTTAAATTAGTGATTCTCAAGAAGAAAGGCAATGCTCTGTTTTCTGGAATCAGCTAGTGTCAGTACCCCAAGTGGGCCATTTTAGCATGCACAGGGTTGGTGGTTTTATATTTTCTTCAACATAACTTAGCTTCCTCCATCTTTCTTGGACCAATCCCCTGCTACCTAACTCACTGGACAAGGCAAGAAAACAGAACCCACTGTAGTTCTCAGGTATAAATAACTAGATAGAAAATTGTAGTGTAGATCACAGGACTATGTGATTCTCTCTCTTTTTTTTTTTTGTTTTTTGTTTGTTTTTTTTCTTTTTCCACTCGAACCAACACCCCAACCCCATCCTCCTATCCACTCTTCCTCCTCTGTCCTGAGAAACCAGCAGGAACAAGTAGGGTCAAGGACACCACAAGGAAACCCACAAACCCAAGTAATCTAGTCTGATAGGGGATCACAGAGACTGAACCAACAACCAGGGAACCTGTGTGGGTCTGATATAGACACACTATGTGTATGTAACTTGGTTCTCTTGTGGAACTCCTAACAGTGGGTGCAAGGGCTGTCTGACTTGTTGCCTGCTTTGGCGGCCTTTTCCTCCTACTGGATTACTATTTCCAGCCTTAATAGGAGAGGAGAATCTTAGTCTGACTGCAATTTGATATACTGTGCCTGGTTGATATCCATGGGAGGTATGTGGATCTCATAATGTAGCATGTCTGCTAACTTACTGAGCACTGAACCCACCCTCTTTGCCACTGGGTCAGTCACTATTATATTTCACTTCTTAATTTAAACGTCATTTTTCCCTGATGAAATCTCAGATCCTTTTGTTTCTTTTGGTATAAGAGTCTTGGAACTTTCCCAGGTACTTCTCACATGACCAGCTACCTCAGCATACTGTTGATTCAATTTGTCCAATCCAATATCTGTCCCACCCACTTAGTTATAAGACATTTTAACCCAAAACCTATGTTCTTAATATTTATATCTTAAGCCCCTATCATGGAAACAAGAAAATAAAATATAGATAATAAATGATTCTTGGTAGATGACTAATGAGGTGAGTGAATTAACATTCAGCCTAAAACTAGTTGTTACAGCAAACAAAATAGAAAAGCATAGTATATCCCTCCCCTTCAATTGCTTCAAAGTAACACAAAAAGCTTACAAACAGCTTAGCTTCAGATACTCTATAAGGGCTAAAGAAAACTCTAGAGAGAAGCTCCATCTTAGACAGGATAAGAAAAGAACTTTGAATTATTAAATAAAGAAAGGTTTTGGTTGAACATCGTCATGACAGATTGGAATTAGAGAAAGGATATTTTGGGAGGATGGAAGACTGGGTACTCCAGGTAAGGTTATAGGAATGTTCTCTGAAGACCATTTGGGGGGAAATAGCAGAATCCTGAGATGTGGAAGAATCCAGAAAATAAAAAGAGGAAAATGCGACCCTAGGCTCCCTGTTATCACTGCTTGGCATATGCCTTATCAGAAAGAGATTATAGTTTCTTCAACTGAAAAGCCTCTCAAGGGTTCCTGCTGGGTCCAGGGTGGTTGCTAATCCTTTCTTAGCATCAAATTTAAGACTCTGAGGCACAGGCTAGTTTGAAACATTTTAAGCAAGTCTTACAGGAATAGATTAAACCTATAGACTGTTGTTAATTACAGACTCTGGAGACTGGACATATGGCTCAGCAGAAATACTCACCACTCATACATGGGACAGGACTTTGGTTCTCAGTACCTACTATGGTCCAGTCACAGCCATACTCTCTTCTATTTGCTCCAGGTACCTGCACTTAGATGCATGCACCACAAACAAAAAAGCATGCATAAAAGAGAATTTGCTAGAGCTAGATGCAGACTTAAGGATTACAACTGAACATAAATGTCAAATAATTTAGTTTTGAGATGAAAAAGACCAGCCCAACTAAAAATAGTCAAATTAGGTGGTCAGCTTGACCTTGAAGTAATTGTATTATGAACAGCATACATTCAAATGAATTGAATAGAATATAAATTCAGCCTAATCTCTCCCCTGCTCCCTCCCTCCCTCCCTCCCTCCCTCCCTCCCTCCCTCCCTCCCTCCCTCCCTCCCTCCCTCCCTCCCTCCCTCCGTGTGTGTGTGTGTGTGTGTGTGTGTGTGTGTGTGTGTGTGTGTGTATGTATGCGTGTGTGGATGTATGCTTACCCACATGGGGAGACCAAAGGTCAATCTCTGCTGCTATTTTTTGAGTCATGCCTACTTAGTTTGTTTTGAGGTTTTTATTGTTTATATTATATTCTATGTCTTTTTTGTACAGCTAGTAAGTCTTGGGTTCATGTGGAAGGAAGGGATCCTGCAGCTCAGGTTCCCTCCTGCTGGTTTTCACCAAGTGTGCTTCTCTGAATGAGCAGGCTGGTCTTTCAATTGAGCCCAAGTACCTTACTTGTTGGCTTCCTTGGTTTCTGATTTCTCCCCTTCACGTAGTTCAGGAATCTGTCTTAGAGCTTGGAGTGTTTGATGTGTTCAGTGTGTACATTAACTGTCTTGGTAGAATTTTGCTCTTAACTTGCTTCCTTGCATCTATGCCAACAGCATGCTGAGTGACACAATAAACACTTTAGTTCTGCCATGGTTACATTTACAGTGCCTTTCTTTATTAATTCTCTTCATGTGTTCATTCTCTTGATGTCTGCCTCACCCATTTTATAGATTCATTTGTATGTGGTCAAAGGCACAACTCAATATTATCCCCAATACCTAGAGAACATATGGCAGGAGCATTTCCTCCTTCCTTTGTGTTTGACATTTTGGTGAATTACTGGAGGACATCTAAGAGATGGGGATTCTTACTAACTTTGAACTCACCAGGTATAGTAGGATGTCTAGCCAATGAGCCAGAAAATGCTTGTCTTGTTTCCTTGGAGCTAAAACTATAAATGTGTGTCATTGTGCTTGTCTTTGTCTGTTTTTTAATGTGGTGTCTGGGAACTAACACCCTCTAGTGGACCACAGTATCATTGTATTTCTTAGGAGATAGTTAAAAATTTGGTAACAACCACAACAACTTTAATAGCTCTCTGTGGGCTCCTTTAGGGAGAGACTTCAGAGTTGATTCAAGCACTAGACCAACTTGCCTAAGAATAAAATGGTGCTTAGTCAAAACTAGACTAACATACATGAATCAAATATGCCTGCCTGGACAATTCATTTCAGACAAGAGGACAAGCCCTGTACCTTCACCTGCAAAAATGGACAAGCACTTTTTATGTACAAACATGGTTCCATTGTGAAATGAATGAGTGAGTGTCTGAGGCAAGCCAGGCTCCTTTGGTGAGATGGGATAGAAAGAACAGAAGCCCAGTCAGAGCCTGAGCTAGACCAAAGAAATGTTGGGTGTTTGATGTCTCCAAGTACAGTCACGATCCTTGGCATCCGGAGACCCTTAGCAAAGTATTAAAGACCCCGCTGCCCTGGAGCTTCTATTGTGAATCAGGTCCAGAGAAGAGAGAAAATCACTTTCATGCTAAACTCATCTTGGTTTCCCCTTTCGTCTTTCCCTTTGCATTCAGGCTCACTCTGAATGCTGTGAACAAGCAGGTGACAAGGACAACTGCAATGAAGTGACAGTTGAGGGAAACCAACTCCTTGAACTGCTTTTGACTAGAAAGTGGTCAGACAGCCAAACGCAAAATGCCTCAGAGACAGGTCTACTTAATTTTGGCTCCCAGGCACCCGATGTTATCTTAGGGGTTATCTTAGGAGTGAAACCAACAAAATCCAGTCCAACCAGCCAATAGTCTAAGAAAAATCTTTTATGTCTGGAATATGGGAAATGATTTCATAAAGACAGATTTTGCCAAAATAATGGAAGGTAAATGTTAATATTTTTATTTTTAACATTCATATTTTTTTCAGATTACTGTATGCTTAAGTGTTTATGCATCCATGCATGAGGATGCAATTGAGTGTAGAGGCCAGAAGAGGATATCAACTCTCCTAGAACTGGACTTACAGGAACATATGACCTGCCTGGTATGAATGCTGGCATTCAAACCCAGATCCTCTGAAAAGCAGTATTCACTCTTAACCACAGAGTCGTCTTTCTAGCACCCATATTCTTATTTTAATATTATGACATTTATTAATTTTTTTATATTCTTCAGTCTCCTGAAAAGATGATTTTATCAGGAATGCCAAAGCCCTTGGATATCTTGACACAAGTTAAGGAGATAACACGTTTACTTTTAAAAATGTGAGCACACTAGAGAGGCAGCTCCATGCATAAAATACTTACTACAAGGACCTAAGTTTGATTACGCAAAACTCACATAGAAGCAGGATACAGCAGGGCACAGGGAAGCAATCCCACCACATCTGTAGGGAATCTGGAGGCAGAGACAGTAGAATGCCAGAAAGCTTTTGGGTCAGATAGTCATGGAAAAAAAAGGAGGAAGGTGAGGACCAACACGAAAGCTGTCTTCTGACCTCCACACATACACCATGGCACACTCATGTGCACACACACACACACACACAATATTAAAACGTCAAGGATATAGCCAGTGCTACCCAGAAGCCTTATCTCTGTAGCATGACTATAATCGAGTCACACTCTGTGATAACCCTCAGGTGCGTACCTCTAGCTGTGGGCTTCTGTGCAACACAACAAAACATGCTTTATAACAAATGACTATCGGTAGATATGGTAAATTGGAAATGTTATTGAATTTTAAATGAAAGATTAAAATATATGGCAAGCTAGAATAGTGTAAAACCACAGAATCTCAGCTGAATGACTCTCTTAAGCAGATGTTTTAGTTGGAATTTGAATTCTAAACAAGGTTCTTGGCCGTCATCCTTATTTTTGTACAAGTTTATATGCATGGATTGTATGAATATGTGTGGAAACCATTGGTTCACCCTATTCATTGTCATTTTTTAGTGATATCCACTTTCTTTTTTGGAGTGTTTTTTTTTTTTTTTTTTTTTTTTTTTTAATAAAGGGTCTCTTAGTTACTTAAAACGTGCTGAGTTGTGTAGATTGGATGGCCAGAAATCCACTTGAATCCTTCTGTTTCCACATCCTTGGCACTGGGATTACACCTGCACAGCACAGACAGCAGCTCTCTGTACTCCAGGTTCAAATAGCTTTGGATATACAGCAGTAGGTAGATATTCCTCCTACAGCCATGTACCCAGCCAGTCTACAGTCTTTGACAATGACATGGATTTGACTAGACAGGGCTCTTTCTAAGGCATCTTACCCTTTAGGAGAGGTCAAAACCAAAAGAACAGGAGCCCACAGGATGGCTCAATTGGTCAAAGAGCTTGCTTTCAAGCAAGGCATCATGAGTTAAATCACCTGGGAACCAGAAAAGAGTGGAAGGAGAAAAGTGAGCCAACACGGCTGCCATTTTACCTTACATATGGATTTTTTTTAAAGTTGTTTTACTTTTTTTCTGATTAAAAAAAGAAAAAAAAATAAGGGTGTCAGAGCCTAGATCTGAAAATCATGCCTTGGAGAGATGGCTCAAAGTTTAAGAAAAATTCTTAAGTCTTGTGCATGGCAATATATATGAATCTATCTGCAGTCTTCTACACACCAGCATCCAGTTATGCCAGCACCATTTGTTGAAGATGCTTTCTTTTTCCATTATAAATGGAAAATATAAATTTAGCATTCTTTTCAAAAACCAGGTGTTCATAGGTGTGTGCGTTAATATCAGGGTTTTCTATTCAATTCCATTGGTCTATCTGTCTATTTTTGTGCCAATACCAATTTGTTTTCAGTACTATAGCCCTATAATAGAGTTTGAAGTCAGGGATGGTGATGTTCCTGGAAATTCCTTATATGTCCAGCCACATCGAACCTCTTAGAAGAGAAAGTAGGAGGTACTATTGAAGGAATTGGTACAGGAGACCACCTCCTTAACATAACACCAGTAGCACAGACACTGAGATAGACAATTAAATGGGACCTCCTGAAACTGAGAATCTTCTGTAAGACAAAGAACAAGTCAATAAGACAAAACAAATGGCAGCCCCCAAAATGGGAAAATATGTTTACCAACCCCACAGTTGACAGAGGGCTGATTTCCAAAATATACAAAGAACTCAAGAAGCTAGTTACCAAAACACCAAATGATCCAATTAAAAAGTGGAGTACAGAATTAAATAGAGAATTCTCAATGGAGGAATCTAAAAAAGGCTGGAAGACACTTATGAAAGTGTTCAACATCCTTAGCCATCAGGGAAATGCAAATCAAAACATTGTGACTCCTGTCACAATGGCTAAAATAAAAAACACCAAAGACACTTTATGCTGGAGAGGATGTGGACAGAGGGTCACACTCCTCCACTGCTGGTGGGAATACAAACTCATCCAGCCACTTTGGAAATCAGTATGGTGGTTTCTCAGGAAATGGGAGTTAGTCTACCTCAAGATCCAGTAATTCCACTCTTGGGCATATACCCAAAAGATGCACATATAAACAACAAGGACATCCATTCAGCTATGTTCATAGCAGCATTATCTGTACTAGTCAGAAACTGGAAGCAACCTAGATGCCCCTCAACTGAAGAGTGGATGGAGAAAATGTGGTACATTTACACAATGGAGTGCTACTCAATGGAAAAACACAATGGAATCCTGAAATTCACAGGGAAATGGATCGAACTAGAAGAAACCATCCTGAGTGAGGTAACCCACTCACAAAAAGCACAAACATGGTATGTACTCGCTCATATATTGGTTTTAGACATAGAGCAAAGGAGTACCAGCCTACAATTCACACCACCAGAAAAGCTAGAAAACAAGGAGGACCCTAAGAAATATGTGGTACCCTGGAGAAGGGGAAAGAGATGACAAGATCTCCCAAGCAAATTGGAAGCATTGAGGTGAGGGGAGAGGGAGTTAGGAGAAAGAGAATGGGAGAAGAGGAAGGGAGAGGTGAGCATAAGGAAACAAGAAGACTGAGACAGGGAAAGAATAGAAGAGAACAAGAAAAGAGATACCATAACAGAGGGGGACATTATAGATTTAAGGAGAAATCTGACACTACAGATCTACAAGGATGAACACAACTAACAATCTAAGCAATAGTGAAGAGGCTAATTTTAATGCCCTTCCAAGATAAAGAGATTGATGACTACCTTATATGCCATCCTAGAGCTTTCATCTAGTAGCTGATGGAAGCAGAAGCAGACGCCCACAGCTAAACACTAGCTGAACTCCTGGAATCCAGTTACAGAGAGGGAGGAGTGGTGAGCAAAGGGGTCAAGACCAGGCTGGAGAAATCCACAGAATCAGCTGACCTGAACAAGGGGGAGCTCATGCTCCTTAGTCTGATAACTGGGAAACCAGCATAGGACAGACCCAGACCCCCTGAACAGGGGGTTAGGGTTAGGAGGACTGGGTAGTCTATGGTGCCTCTAGTAATGGACCAGTATTTATCCCTAGTATAGGAATAGACTTTGGGAGACCATCCCACATAGAGGGATACTCTTTCAGCCTAGACACATGGGGGAGGGCCTAGACCCTGTCCCAAATGATATGTCAGACCTTCCCCATGGAAGGTCTCAGCCACCCTGGGGAGCAGAAAGGGGATGGGATGGTGTTTGTTGGGGGTGATAAGGGAGGATGGGAACGTGAGGGAACTGGGATTCACAGGTAAAACAACCCTGTTTCAAATTTAAATAAAAGAAAAAAGAAAAATTATTCTTCTTGCCCTGAATTCAATCCTTAGCCCCTATGTCGGGTGTTTCACAGCTGTCTGTAACTCAAGCTCCAGGGGATCTGTCTACTTTTTCTGGTCTCTGTGGATACTGCACACAGACTGTACAACCTCCATCTTCACACCCAACTTATTAATAAATAGCAGTAAAAATTAAAATACACAGAGCACCAATTGTTCCTCATGATAGCAATGTAAGATGAAAAGAAATATAAACAGGTTTTCTTCATGAAAAGTAAAATTTAAACTAGGATAGAGCAATGATCAGTCTATTCTGGTCTACTCTGTGATCTGTAAAATGTATCTGAAGGTTTTGCTTCACTGCCCAGGTGTCCACTGATACACCATAATGGAATCCACACAAAGACATTACCTTAAGGAAACTTTTGTTTCTATTTGTCACAAAAACATTACCTTAAGGAAACTTATAGTGATCAGGTGTACAATTATAACAAGCATCTCTAAACAGTCCTACCTGGGAAACAAATATATTACTTTGGTCTTCATAATACAATTAATTCTTTTTAATGAGGGAATCAAGCCTGGGCATACAGTTTATGGTATGGTATTCCATCCATTACTCACCTCTCCATTCTAAAATACAAGTTAACACACCAAAAAAGGGGAAGACATCTTGTATCCACAAGGCAAAACATCAGAGTTAGGATGTTAGACATGGATATAGAGTTGTATAGCATCTACTCCTTGCCAGACTCATTGCTGTAGAAAAAGAAAACAAACAATCAAACAAACACAACCAAAATTCATTGGAATCATAGGTAAAACAGAAAAAATCTGAGGACCTAAAGTTGACCCTAAGAACCCGTGTGCAAAGTCAGGTATAGTGGCGTGCACCCAGCGCTGGGCAGTAGAGACAGCACTTTCCTTGGAGCTTGCTAGCCATCGGATCCATCTTAGCCTAATCAATGAACACTATGCCAGTGAGATAAGCTAGTCTCAGAGAAGGAAGGATGAGAAGGAAGGAAGAGAGGGAAGGAGGGAGGGAGGGAGGGACAGAGGGAAGAAGGAAGGGAGGGAAGGGAAGGAAGACAACAAACATAATATCACAAAGAACAACACCCATGTGCTTGCATACACTCTAAAATTGCATACGGATACATAAGTGGGTACACAAAATATAAAAGGTTATATTTAATCTAGAGCTGAGAAATAGGTTGAATTGGAATAATTTTCTTTAAAAGTAATTGTGATGATCCAAATACAGAGAAGCAGGAGATAATTTATGATATGGATAATATTGGAAGAAACTAAGTCATAAAATCTGAAAACAAGGAGTAGTTACCGCGTATGAGAAAATTCGCTACCATAGAGGTTTATTTTACTGTGCTTTGGGGACACATTTTCCTAAAGCCTAATTCATATCTTTAGTTTAATGTCAATTTAGTGGATTGAATGATTCTAGAATATCTTATGATAAAAACCTAGAAAGAAATAAAATTAATTGTTAAAAATGTAAAGTGTTATATTTTCTGAAAGGCTATGTTTACTGGGCCGTTTGTAATTTTTACTCATGGATAAGCACCTACATAAATATTTGACATGTGTTTTTGTTCAACTAGCTATGTCACAATGTCTAAACAGACATGAAACTAGTTTCCACAAAGAAACAAAAGCCACATGTTATTTTCAAAAAAATTTAAGTTTCATTATGACATCTTCATGCATGCATTTATTATACTTTGATGATGTTTACCCTTTAGTATTCTCATTTATTCTCTTCTTCCCTATTTCCTAAAAAAGAAAGACAGGCTTAGGGTGTATCTTAATTGGTAGAGTGCTTGCTTAGCAAGCTTGGAGTCCTGAGATCTAGACACAACACCACATGGTGGTACATACTTGTCTTCTCAGCATGTGAGTGTAGACAGGATGATCAGGAGTTCAAGGCTACCCTTACTACACAGTGAGTTTGGTGCTAACCTGGTCCACATATGACAGAAACAGAAAAGGATGTAAAAGGAAGGGAGAGAAAAGAAAAGAAAAGAAAAGAAAAGAAAAGAAAAGAAAAGAAAAGGGAAATGTAAAAAAAGAAAGGAGTCAGAATATAAAAATCACACTCTGAGACCAAACATGCCATATGGAACAAGAATGCTGCACCAACAGACAGGCTAACATGGGAGAGGGGGAAATCTCACAAGGCCCCATGTATGAACAAAGAACTACAGGCAATTAACAAATGTTGAGAGTGTGAGAAGATATGCTCTTCCAAAGGGATGAGCCTCCTCACTTGTTACACAATACCAATTGGCTCTACAATCATATACTCATATGTATATAAGTAAGTAAATAGACTGAGCCAGCTGTATGTATATATATACATATATGCATATAAACACACACACACAGAGAGAGAGAGAGAGAGAGAGAGAGAGAGAGAGAGAGAGAGAGAGAGAGAGAAACCCGAATTTAAAAGGGAGTAAAAGGTGTTGTGGAAGAATAAGAGGTAGCAAAAGTAAAAGGTGTTGTGGAAGAATAAGAGGTAGCAAAGAGACAGGGTAGTGATGGAGATATATATATATATATATATATATATATATATATATATTCAAAAAGTAATATATATATATATATATATTAAAAAGAGTGATAAGAGAGCTTCACTATTATAATCTATTCTGGAAGCTAATGAAATGCAGGCCCCAGACTTGTCAACACTGCACTAATGTGGTTTTGACAATAAACACACAGGTGATCAGGAAAGTGAGGAAATAAGATGACGCTGACAGCAATGAAGGCAGGTTTCAGGAGATTCCCAGAAGGGACTTTAGCTGCAGAAGCATCCTGCTTTATTAAAACACGCATTTGGCACTCTCCCTCATTTGAAACGGAGATTCAATCCCTAAAATTTTCAGCCTGAACACTGTTACAAGACACAGAAATTTTCTACAATAAATAAACCCCAAGAGACAAGTCCACACAAATGCCAAGCACTCACATGCTCACAGGTGTGTTCTAGATAGGTTTTTGCAAACTAATTCCCATCAACTACATCCTATTATAATGCCCTTCAGGTCATACCTAGTCATTGAAAAGTCTCTGGGGACCATGTTGCGAACGGCTGGACTTTTCCTTGCATCTTGCATTTATCAACATATTTGAATATATTGAGCTTATTTAGCTGCAGGTTATCTACAGTCTTCTTTGCATAAGAAATAATATAATAGAAAGATATTGCTGTATCAGTTCTTGATTGCTATATCAGGCTGGGGAATGGACAGATGCAGTTAAATAGCATTTACTGTTCTTCCAGGGAACCTGAGTTCTGTTTCTTGCACACATTTTGAGCTGCTCACAACTGTTTGCAACTCCACCTCCAGGGAATCTGACACATTCTTCTGCCTTCTGTGGATATCTGTCTGTATGTGGGCATGCTTTCACACAGACATATGCATACAAACCCATAGATAAAAATCAACATTTACTATCCAAACCATTACATATAGTTCCCTGGCCAGTAATCTACAGTCTATAAGTGTTATGAGAGACGTGGAATTCTTGCTCTCATTGTATAGAAGGCTAAGCTGAGTGTTTGTTAGGCACAGAGATGAAGAGCTTTTGACATAGGTAAGGTTAGAATTTTAATTTTAAGCTAATTTCTGTAGCAAGTTTTAGTATATCTGTTTGACAATCTATTAGCACTTTTGACAATAGAAGAGAAAGTCATGCTTATTAGGATTCTTCAGTGTGCCAGGCATAGGTAGGCTGTTGTGAAATATTATTTTAACTAGGCAAAGATGTGTTACATTTTTTACTGCTGTGGAATATTGCTTTGATTATGTGAATGTGCATTCCATTTGTTTCTGCTGCCTTCTTTAGTCATATAAAGGCATGTTACATTTGTTCGTATTGCATGAATTATGTAAAGATATGCTGCATTTGTTTCATCTTGCCTGCCTAAGGTACCTGATTGGTCTAATAAAAAACTGAATGACCAATAGCTATGCAGGAGGGGGATAGGCAAGGCTGGCAGGCAGAGAAAGGTAAAAGTCCGGAGGCAAAATGTAGATGGAGTGAAATTAAGTTATAAGAGCTTGCAAGACCATCACCGTCCATCATGATATCATCCCCCATCCACAATCTACTGCTCCCAGTTTACCTAGGAGACCTTACCATTTTCCCATTCCTAGGACAATCCATGCATCCCCCTTATGGCAGTCTTTGTTACCTATCTTCTCTACGGCTGTGGATTGTAGCCTGGTTATTCTTTGTTTTACATCTAGTACCCACTTATGAGAAAGTACTTGCCATGTTTATCTTTCTGGTTCTGGGTTACCTCACTCAGAATGTTTTCTGTATTGTTGTTGTTGTTGTTTGTTTGTTTTTGTTTCGTTTTGTTTACTCAGATATATCTGAGTAATACTCCCTTGTGTAAATGTACCATATTTTACCATGTTCTTTTTCCATTCATTCTTCAGTGTAGGGGCATCTAGATTGCTTCCAGCTTTGGAATATTACAAACAAACCTGCTATGAACATAGTTGAGCAAATGTCCTTGTGATATGATTAGGTATTTTGGGTAAATGACTAATAGTTGTATTGCTGGGTCTTGAAATAAATTGATTCCCAACTTTCTGAGAAACCATCATACTGATTTCCAAGGGGGATGTACAAGTTTGCACTCCTACTAGCAGTGGAGGAGTTTTCTCCTTATTTCACATGTCCTCTAGCATAAGCTGTCTTCAGTGGTTTTGATTATAGCCATTCTGACAGGTGTAACACAATATTGCAAAATTGTTTTGATTTGCATTTCCCTGATGACTAAGGATGTTGAGCAATTCCTTAAATGTCTTTCAGCCATTTGAGAATCTTCAGTTGTGAATTATCTGTTTAGATCTGTATCCTACTCTTTAATTGGATTGTTTGGTATTTTTATGTCTTGTTTCTTGAGGGAACAAGGTGATGAACTTGGGGGAGGGATAAAGAGGGAAGCAATGAGATACCTTGATAGAGGGAGCCATTGTGAGGTTGGAGAGAAAACCTCATGCTAGGGAAATTCCAAGGATTCCACAAGGATGACCCCAGATAAGACTCCTACCAATAGTTGAGAGAGGGCCTGAAATAGCCTTCTCTTGTAATCAAATTGGTGACTACCCTGATTGTTATCATAGAACCTTCACCCAGTGCCTGAGTGAAGCAGATGCAGAGATTCATAGTCAAGTATGGGGCCCAGCTCTAGGACTCCAATAGAAGAGAGGGAGAGGGGATTGTATGAGCAACAGGGGGTCAGGATCATGATGGGAAACTCAAGAGACAGCAGATCTGAGCTCATGGGAGCTCATGTACTCTGGACCTACATCTGGGGAGTCTGCATGGGACTGAACAAGGCTCTCTGCATGTGGGTAAACAGTTGTGTGGCTTGATCTTTTTGTGGGGCCCCTGGCAGTAGGACCAGGATCTATCCCTAGAGCATGAGCTGTCTTTTTGGATCCCATTCCCTATGGTGGGATGCCTTGTTCAACCTTGATGCAGTGGGGAGGGGCTTGGTCCTGCCTCAACTTGATGTTGTTTTCTCTCAGACTTTGTTTACTCCCCATGGGAGGCCTAGTTCCTTCTGAGGTGTGGATAAGGGTTATGGTTGGGGAAGGTGGGGGAACTGTAGTTGAAATTTAAAATGAATAGAAATTTTAAAATAAGAGTAATAAAATAAGAGCTAGCAAGAAATGAGGCTAAGGTAAGGCTATGTATGCATAACTAATAATAAGTCTTACTGTCATGATTTGGGAACTGGTTGGTAGCCCAAAAGAAAGCTTGGTACAGTAAGCTATTGGGGAGCAGATGGTTTATTTTAATCTTCATAGACACTTAATGAACTGCTGTCTTTTACAATTTGAAGACAAGGAAACAGAAGCCCAAAGTGTTTATAAAACTCAGCTAGTAGGTGGCCAGGTATTTGATTCGAAATCCTTGTAAGTTCTTCAATGCCTGGCTTCTTCCTGAAGCACAGTGGAGGTTTCTTTTAATCTCTGTAAGAATGTAACTGAGCACCTGCAAGGTTGCTCTCACCCTGGGCTGCATCTTTACCAGTATTTTCTAATATTTAAGTCTAAATAAATACACCAGCATAAGTCGAAGCCCAACAAAGACAATTTAAAAGGTTCACAATGGAGACAAAGCCTCTCAGAGAACAATGATTCTGGCATCATACTGGGGAGGGAGGGATAATTACATACAGTATTTTGGTTCTCCCTAGAAGTGTTCTCTGCATTCAAAGCTAAGATTGATTTTTGCATTACAACAGGCAGCAACTCCACCTCTTTGTGTATCTCACTCTCTTCACCATGCAAATAAAATTTCAAGAATTCATTCAAGTTGTTCTCTGACAAAGTGCTTTGAGACATTTAGCTTTCAGTGCATTTAGCTTTCTGGAACTACAAGGGTGCCATCAGAACTTTTCTGAGATGCTTGTTCCAAGGTCGGAGTCTGCCATTAGGATGGCCAATGCTATTCAGAGTGTCTATATTTTAGAGAAAATGAAGATTTCTGGTTGATAAAGGACACATTGAGAAATATTCCGCTTACAAATGGGGACTGTGTTAGCAGAGAAGCATCCAAGTGGCTGTTAATGAATGAAAATGGGGGAATAGCATTTTAAGTGACTGCTTTGTCAAGAAATGTCGATTTCTTTATGAACAATGTAACCATTATGTCAACTAAAAGCAGCAACAATGGAAATGGCTAGGGAGAATGGATACCTCTTGCCTGACAGTACAGCGAGGATATAAGTTTGGATCCTGAGAAGCCATGTAAAGAGCTAGGTACGGTGATGGTGATCGCAGTCCCAGCAATAACACAATGAGAGGCAGAGACAGTTGGGTCCAGGGAGGCACACTTACCAGCCATCCTAGCCTGTTTTGTAAGTTACAGACTTTGACTCAAACAAAAGCACAAGATACCTGGGGTAGTATGTTCAAGGTTGTCCTCTGATATGTAAACAAATGTGCACATATGGACACAGCCACCACAACCAACATGCTCACAGAGAGAGATACACACACACATACACACGGAATATATAAAATATTCTTCAAAGTAGTGAAGGAAAGGAAATTAAAATTTCACTACTATCTAAAAGAAAGTGTTCATTAGTGACATTTAATCAAACATGATTCTGTGCCTACCTCTGAGTTATTTACCCCAGGATGTATTGTGTTTATCAAGTACTAAACATTGTTATAAACAGAGTGTAGGAGATAATTTTGCTTTTAAAAGATGTTGCCCTCAAGAGCATGCACCTACTAGAGAATTCTACAAGAAGTAAGTATGATTCATAATCAGAATTAAAATTTGGGGAGGAGGACAATAAAAAGGGCAATTTAGGAGAGTACATATTAAGGAATGCTCTCATCTCTGTTGCTGTGATAAAATATTCTAATATAAAGAGACAGTAATTATGGTGGTTTGAATAAAGATGGCCCACATTGGTTGATATACTTGGATGGTCATCAGGGAAAGGCACTACTTGAGAGGACTTAGGAGGTATGGACTTGTTGGTGTAAGGGTGGCCTTACTGAAGCAGATGTGACCCTGTTGGAGGAAGCATATTACTAGGGATGGGCTTTTTTTATTTGTTTGTTTGTTTTAAAAGTTCAACTCAGTCCCAGAGTCTTTCTCTCTTCCTGCTGTCTGTGGACCTGGAGTAGAACTGTAAGCTATTTCTCTGTAAGCTACTTCTCCAGCACCATGTCTACAGCAAGACACCAAGCTTCCCACCATGATGAAAATGGACTAAACCTCTGGAACCATAGCAAGCACCAGTTAAATGCTTTCTTTGATAAGAGTTTCCAGGGTCTTGGTGTCTATTTACAGCAATAGAACACTGACTAAGATGGGGATGTAAGGGGGTTTATTTCAGCATAAAGTTCCAGATTGCAGTGCATTGTAGCAGATAAGTCACAGAGGCTGGAGTGAAGTCACTGGTTACATCATACCCCAAAGCAGATAGAAATAAATGCATGCATGTTGCCACCTGCAGTGGACTGGGTCTTCCCACATCAATAACTTAAAATAATTCCTTACACACACAACCATAGACCAACATAACATGGGCAGTTCTTTCTTGGGACTCACTTCTTAGGTAATTCTAGACTGTCAAGTTAACCATCCAAATTTGGGTCAACTCAATTATCCTTTATGGGTCACATAAAGGAAATTAGGATTAAGAAAATTGCTAACATTTCCTACAGTTAGGAAAAAATCTATTTTTAAATATATTTAAATAATTTTTGGAGAATTTCATGTAATGTATTTTGATCGTATGCACCCCATACCCCCACTCATTCTATTCAGATCTATCTATCCCTCATCACTTACCCTGCAATATTGTGTCTTTTGCTTTTAATAACACAACAAGTACAATGATGCTACCTGTATATTTCTTAGTATAGACAGTAGAGTATGGGTGACTTCTTGGGGCCACACCCTTAAAAAAAACACTGACTTATCCTCCTCTGGAAGCCATCAAGTGTTAAGGGTACTCAGTCACAATGCAAAATCTATATCTCCCCCCAGCATCACACTCAAGGCCCAGGAGTCATTGAGCTCCAAGTCTGTAAGAGTCAGAGTCAGTGAGGATCTCTGCACATATTGGTACTGTTGTACTTAGGAACTTACAGCAACTATAAGCTGCCTGCACAAAATCTGCAGGAAATCAAGCCAGCATAGAAGAGGAAGGGCTTACAATCTACCACCCTAAGGAAAAGAAAGAGAAAAAGAAAGAAAGACAGACAGACCATTTATATAAATATAGGAATGGAGAAAATATTCAATGAAATAACAACAAAAACAGTAAAACAAAAAAAATTTACTCAAGTTTTTTGCGGAAGTGACCAAATCTACAAAGAACAAGGCAAACACAGGCTCTCCATGCATTCATGGCTTTATCATCAATTAGAAGTGAGACACCAGTGAAATATGTCTGCTTTTATCTTCACAGCTACTACTTGAAACTAAAAAAGACATTTCCTCTCATTGTAATTAAGCCATTTGTTTAATGCCTGCTCCCAGGCACAAGTGATTAGAAACCAAAATGATTACTGAGTGCAGCAAAAACCTAATCAATATAACCTGATTCATTTATCATGCTGTGCTATATTACAAATGTTAAAACACAAGTAATGAAACACTCCACATCTTTTCCTTTACGAAGCATTCACTTTATAAATCACATGTAAAAAAATATTGGTGGTTGGGTGGGCCTTTTCTAAAATGCTGCTTTATCTTCCTCACATAAATAATGGTGTCCTCATGAATCTCAATCAGCAAAGAGTTATTGCAGCGATCATCAGATTAAATGTGCTTTCATTTGTTCTAAACTAAAAACAGATCCATTCCAACAGGATAGATCACAAGTGCATCAAACGCTATCCAAACTGCTATCTATGGTTGAAACAGAAATAAGTTTTAACTGTATCGATTCTCCAAGAAGACAATCATTGCACCCATTATTTAGCAGCTGTTAATGGCAGGCAAATCTTTACATGATTATTAGGTTCTTCATTTGTAAAATATGGATGACAGTAATTCAGCAGGGGTGCTGGGAAGATGTCTCAGTGTGTAAGAACACTTGCTGTTCAACTATGAGGACCCAAGTTAATAAACACAGCACTTGTGTAAAAAGCCAGGTGTAGTTACTCACATGCCTATGACCCCAGTGCTAAGAGGAGCAGAGGCAGAGAAGGATGGCTGCCGAACTTGTTTCAGATTATGTGAGAGACTCTGCCTCAAAGGAGTAAGGTGGAAAGTGATAGGTCAGAACATCTGATATCCTTCACATACGTGCATGCATACATACCACACGCATGGAGTCCAGTAATTCTTTTCAATAGTTCATTATTTGTGGAGTGCAATAATCCACAAATGAGTAACCATAGAAAGACCCAACACAGAGTAGGGAATCAATAAGTTAGTGATTTGTTTTTCCTTTAGAGAAGACATTGTGACATCCATTTCAGCCTCTGTTAATTGGTTTTCTATGTTCTCCATTTTTAACAAAAAATAGAGATGGAGGTTCTAATTTCATTTTCCTTATAAATAGTTCAGATTTGTGGCTAGAAATATAGACCAGCAAGTCATTTGTTGTTCAAGCATGAACACCTGAGCTTACTTCCTAGCACCCATGCAAAACAGCAGGTGTAGGCATATATCTCCAGCACTTTGCAACCAAAGGCAGAGTAGATCACACAAGGCTTGTTGGCTGCTAAACTAGCCCCAGTATCATGGAGAGGTCCTATGTCAAAGTGATAAAATGGAGGGTAACAGAGATAGATACCCAATATCTTCCTGGAGTGTATACATGTGCATATATAGGTATCCCCAGATATATATATACATACTAACATACATACATACATACATACATACATACATACATACATACATATATAAATCTACAACACACAATACAACCATATTCACAGTCTAAATCTTTTCAGTACAAAGATCTGAAGCATACAGGGGAAGTGTTACTAAAATGTGTAATGAAAACAACTCTTATTGATAGCCACAGTTTTCAACCTTGTCTAGATGGTTATCATCTAATTATTGTGTGTGACCTTTGATGAAGTTCAAACACTCATCAACAAACATTATCCCCACATTTGCACTTACAAGTAACAAGCAGAAGAAAGCGATGGGCACTCCAAAGAAACTATATATTAGGAGCTATGATTCTAAACTCTAGGATCAGACATACAAGAAAATATCTGGTTCTGTTCATCCAAGCCATTTATCTCCCAGAACTCCAGTGAAGTGAGTCTGATAAAACCATGATTTCCATTTTAGTTATAAAAAGTCCTTAATAAATAGTAACTCACTTGCTGATAAAAGTGACTTCATTGAAAAGCTTCAATATATGATGGTCTTATAAATATTTTCTACTTAAGTTGTTGATTAGTGGCATCCAAGTGATTCTCCAGTGTAGAATGTTTCTGTTGTCTTTTGTAGCCTTCCAGAGGTTGAAAGTAAGTCTGTGTTGCTGAAAATACTATGAGCTTTGGACATAGCACTATAAGGCCTAGAGCTATGACCTGAAAGCCTTTTCCCTGAGTACTAATGTCCACAGTACTGCAACATGCTTTGCCAATGTAGGGATGTAACCAATATCCCTACTTAGCTATAATGTCTATTAATCATGGTGACTAGCCCTGTATGATATTGTTAAAGGTGACATAGCACCATGGCTATCTTGGTGGTAATCAAAAGTTCTCTAAATGTGTTTAAGGCCCTCTCAATAGGAATGAAATCATGTATGCCCCCAGACAACTAACAAGGGCTGAGGATGTAATGTTGAAGGGACCAGCCCCCTGCTTTAGCAGCCATGACAGGCTGCAGAAAAGACTCAATATTTGCTTGCCTAACCTTGCCCCTCCTCCCAGTTACTAAGAGGTCAGATAACATCCTCATGGCAAGGAACCAATCAGAAGTTAGCTGGTGGGGCTGTGCTTTAAGGCTCTGGGTGTAAAGTGTCATACATTTGACATGTAGAACACAGCAACTGCCCTGGGAGGTCCTACAGGCCATAACAACCAGTTGACCAATCAACATAGGACAGGTCATTCGAGCCCAGAAGTGCATCAATCTTGAGGCTGTTGTATACCCCTAGACACTTGCGCTGTCCAATAAGTTCCCGCCTTGCAATTCCTTTGGGATCCTTCTCCAGCCATCTGCTGGGATGAATGGATGAACAAAGGACTCAAGTTAATGCAGTTAGCTCATTAAACAACAATGAAAGACTCTTTCCTTTTGCATCAGAATGGGTCTCTTGGTGATTTGGGAGTTCATGATTTGGGCACAACATTGTATCTTGGAGTAGAGCTTACAGCTGTCACTTTGCTAGAGTAGCACACAGGCTAACTTCATTCTATGTATTTATCTTATGTGCACAGGCAGGTGTAGCTCTCACTGAAATTGCTTCTCTTTGCAGTGTACAGAGACGATTACAGAAAAAGAACTGGTCAAAATACAGCAACAACTAATCTTGGGATATTCACCCATATTATATACATCTAAAACATAATTCTCATACCTAAGACTCAGAAAATTTCATAGGAAGGGCATCGGGTGGGAACCAAAGGACCAGGAAATAGGTGCTGAGATTGTGTCCTCTAGAAATGGCAGGAAATCTTCACTCATGATACCACAACAGTAAGTTTCCACCTGAACAAGGTCTGAACAAGAACAACAATAGACATGCTAACATGGAAGGGGAAATTTCAAGTGGCCCCATCCTATGTAAAGAGACAGAGGCAATTAATGCCTGCTGGGAGAGGAAGAATTAATCTTCCCAAGGGACCTGACTCCTAATTGGTTAGGCAATATCAAGCACAGAAGTCATATACATATATATATATATATATATATATATATATATATATATAATACAAACAGCACAAAACCTACTCAGCAGGTTAGGCATACATACATACACACACACACACACACACACACACACACACACACACACACACACACATTTACTGGACACACATGATTCTCCCAAGAATGAAATGCCTACAGTTCAGATCCAGGGCTTGTGGTCATTAAGGTCAAGAGTTCAGTTAATAAATTAAGAGATATCAGAGTGGTACAGTATAATGAGGAAAGAGTAAGACATCAGGACCTTCCCTTTTGGGAGTGTTATGAGGGGAATAAGCAGGAGAAGTCCTTTTCCCAAGGTGAGGAATTTGGATAACAGCCTCCATTCCCTTAGGAGCTTGAGGAAAGTTCTTGTTTGCTAAACAGGGAGACATTTTATCTCTGGTGAGAGGAAATTGTGGTCTTTCATTGACATATGACTGGGGACTGTTGTCAAGGTCAATGCTAGATTCCTCAACCCTTGATCTCATGCCACACCCTAGCTCACTTGTTTCCTTTTCTCCTGTTTAGTCCTATACAACTACTGATTATAAAATGTGTATTCCTTTTAAAAATTAAACATTGATGGCAGCCATTCTGATTCATCCTTAGATAATGTTCATCTTTTACTTTTTCCCTCAACTTTCTGACTCCACTTGACCTCATAGGGACCTGAACCCCCGCTGAAGCAGGACTTCAGTACCCTGTGTCAAAAAATAAGACAAAGGGAGACATATAACCTCTATCTTTGGCCTCCATACCCACATATTGCACATACACACACATATAGAAAAAAATTAAGATTAAAATAATTGAATCATATATGTGTGTCTATGCATGAGTATATATGCATGAGTGCATTTGTCTGCAGAAACCAGAAGAGGGCATCAGATCCCATTAAGCTAGAGTTATGACCATTTGTGAACCACTTGGTATGGGTACTGGGATATGAACTCCAGTCCTCTGCAAGATCAGCAATCACTCTTAACTACTGAGCCATCTCTTCCTCTCCCCACCCCAACAGTTAAACAGAAGACAACAACTTACAAGATGCTGTATGTCAAGAAAATTAAGGAGCACACTGAGAACAAGAGTGTTGAACATCTATTACCCCTGTACTCATGAGATACAATGCTTGAATCTCAGTACTAAGCTATAAACAGATGGCTAAGGATGCTCTAAACAGCAGGTAGTAGAACTAGGAAACATGATGGGTGCCAAAGGACTTAGTTACATGGAGGAGGCCCCACACCACATTTTTGACATAACCATTAGGAGCAGCCTAGCATCAGAATTAAATGTCACCAGGACAGAATTTCATGTGGAGAAAGGTACTCAATATTCTTCAAGAAGCATAACTGGTATTTCTTTTATAGGGTATTAAACAACAGCACTGATAAATTATTTGCAGAAAGCTGCTATAAATTGCACTGTGTAACATATGCAGTTCCAAGAATCAGACAGTCTCCCACGAACTTTCATGATAATTTCTTTGCCAGAAGAAAAAAAATTACAGAAAATGTAACAAGAAAGGTCATCTGGGAAAGATATGGGTTCCCTCTAGCTTACAAATTGAGTCTTCCAGAAAGCAATCAGTAGCACGTCCTCCCCATTCCTTGTCTCATATTTCATCTGTTATCTCCTGGAGCTGGGATTGAGTTTGTGATTTCAAATTTCACAGATGGAACATAATCAGAAAATGTTGACATAAATATGTAACCACTGATTACCAGTGTACACAATTCTCTCACACAGAGAAGCTTATCTTAATTTATTGACCAAATATTTCTATGTAAGGCGAGTTTGAAGAGAGAGAGAGAGATTGTAAAATTATGAAAATTAGATTTGAAAAGAGCTAAATCAATAAAGTGCTTTCTGCACAAACACCAGGACCTGAGTTCAGATCCACTGAACCCAGGGAATGGAAATGTATACCTGTAACACCTGTGCTTCAAGTTAGGAGTAAGAGCTTTGCAGATCTCTGGAGCTAATGGCCAGCCAATTTAGCTTAAGAGAGCTTTTTAAAAGCAAGATGGAGGGTTCTAATGAGAAAGACTGAGTATTGATCTCTAGCCTCTGTGTGAATACACAGGTGATTGGCCTCACAAACACACACAAATGCATACATACACACAAGTACACGTACATGTATGCATCATACATATATACAACAGTATGATAATTACACTTTTATTAGATTTGTTTTTCTTAAAGGTGCTCTGTTTGGTGTATCTTATAGGATGAGGTAGAAAAGAAGGAATGTGAGGCAATATGAAGTTAAATTGAAAATACCTTATAATCATGCAATTGATCTAGTGTAGGGCCCTAGCGTTAACAATTTTTAAGAGTTCCTGGCTTTTAAAATTTGATGTGCAGCTAGGGTTAAAAGCCATGGAGAGAACCTATAAAATGATTCTTCCCAACTCTGTTTATTACATATATTTGAACAATTTACTCTCTGAAGGTTTTATTCATGCACACATTGTGTTTCAATTTTATTCATCCCTCTTCTAACTCTCCTTGAACTCCCCCACTATGACACCTTTCAAATTCTTCTTCTCTCTCTTTTTAAATATATATTACTGCATCCAATTAGTGTTGGCCATATGTGCATTGGTGTGAGTCCAGCCACTAGAACATGGATGATCTATCAATAGCTGCATACCCAACCAAAAGTGGCTGACCATTGACCAGAAGCATTCAATTGCCAGTGACTTCTGACCCAGAGGTGGAGCCTTCTGAGCCTTCTTCGTGCATGCTGAAATTTTAACGGGTTTGATCTTAGGTAGATCTTGTGCAGGTAACTGAAGGTGTTAGGTGTGAAATATTCCTTTACATCATAGCTGTGATTGGTTTAATAAAGAAGCTGACTGGCCAAAAATACTTGGACAGGACAAGTTTAGGTGGGAGAACCAGACTAAAGATACTGGGAAGAGGGCAGAATCAGAGGAGAGGATTAAGTAGCAAATAGACACAGAGAGAAGCAAGATAGACATGACATACTGAGAAAAGATAGCAAGGCACATGGCAAAGCATAGATAAAAATATGAATGAGTTTTATTACAGATCAATTTCATACCAGCAATAGATACAACACCACAAAGAAAACATACAGGAGAAAATACAGCAGCTTTTTACATACCTGTTTAGTAGTGAAATCCTGCTGTGTAGTTATTTTCCCCCATTTGAAACATTCCATTCTGGAGGGTGGTCCCTTAAGACTGGAGAAGCATACAACTCACAAGTTTCAAGAGGCTTCTAAAATTGATAAAATTCACAAAAAAAGCATCCCCAAGAGTATATGCATAGTTAGGAATTGCCAGAGACAGGAAAATCTCCTACGATTGTGCTGTCTGACTGTCATGCAGGGTGATCTTAGGAAGAATCTAGTTCCCATTCCATTCTGGAATTTTGATAATGGAGCCAACCACACTCTCGTAAGTAATTTCAATTGACTCATGGACTCACTAAGCTAGATTTGTATGGAGTCATTTCTTTCGTTTGACATTGGTTCAATACTTAGAATAAAGAAATATTTTGTTCAAATCAGCATTGGAAAACACACATAAAAAATCTTGAAGGTCTTGGTATCAAAAGAAAAATTATGATACACATGCCTGCTTTTCCATCTGGGATTGGAAAATTATTTGCTGACACAATACCAGAGGTCTGGGGAAAAGACAGAAAATAGTTAAATGCAGAATAAGAGGAAATCAATAACAAGATGAAAAAAATCCAACAATGAGGCCACTAAGGAAGGCACTGTAAGTATGAAAGGATTTCAAAAGACTGATAAAGCTCCCAATAAATATATACAATATTTTTCACTATGAAAATAATACCAAAGTAGAAAATGCAATTTAAAAAAGATCATACTCACAGTAGCAAGCCCCAAACTATCCTGAAAATAACTTTACTAAAAATATGCAGTTTATAGCATAAAACTATATAACTCTACTGGGGCAAGAACTTTTTAATATATTTGTTATTTTTTCTTATTTTTACATATCGATCCCAGTTCCATCTCCCTCCCTCCCATGCCCCCGAAACCCACTTCCTATCCCCCCTCTCCCCAATCCACAGGGAGGGTGATGCCTTCCAGGAGGGATCATCAAAATCTGTCAAGTCATTTGGAGTAGGGACTAGGCCCTCACTCCTGAGGTGAGAACTTTTAAATGAATTGAAATAGAAAATTTTTAAATGAATAGGAAGATATATTGTTTTGTGATATAGAAATATAATTTTACATCATTTAATTTTCCTAAACACCAACAATAAATTTACTATATGGTCAAAGATAATTCTAATTTATATGTTTATTTCTGGTACTGTACTTGTATTTAATTATTTTAAAGATTTATTTTATTTTTGTTTTATGTGTCTGGATGGGTGTTTTGCCTGTCTGTCTGTACCTGCACTTGTATGCAGCTTTGGTACAGACTACCAGAGAGTGCCATATAAACTAGGACTTCATTTCCTGAAAGTAGTAAGCCACCAGTTGGTACTGGGAACCACATTCTCATCCCCAGATAAGAGCACCAACTGCTCTTAACCACTGAGCCATCTTTAGATGAAAATTATCTAGAAGAAAATTTGAAAACAATTACACGTAGTGTACAAAAGAAAAATGACAGAGAATTCACCCTAACTAACTTCAAAAAACATACAGCAGACAAAAACTAAAATATGTTCTGTAGGTGTGAGGCTGAAATTAATGACGGGAGTAATTTTTTAAAGATCAAATAAAAGTATAGGATATAATTACATAGAAGGCACACTGACAACTGATAATTAGAATATGAGACATCAAATGTTTCCAACGGAGGGGTCACTCAATTGTCCATATTCATTGAGTATAAATAATCCAGAGATCACATATTTAAATACAGATGATGCTTACATTTACATGTGCATACATGAAAAATGTAACATTTTGTGTGCATTTTCAACAAAATAATAAAAGAAATTTACAGAACTTACCAAATAAAATTTTAGTGCATTGGTACAGCAGAAAGCACTATAAAGAAAGTGTAAGAACTAATAGTTCAGGGCAATGATGGTAATGTACTAGCAGAATGCTTATAAACCAAAGGAAGATGGGCAAAATTACAAAAAATGAATGTAGAGACGTATAGTAAAATAAATCGATGGACATGATCACTTTCATTAATAATCAGTGTAAAATGTTAAGGGATAATTTGCTTACTACACAGGCAAATATTCCCAGAGATGATTTGTGAAGTGATTTTGAATATATGGATCAAAGATACTCTCTTACTCTTTCAAAGATTGTCTTTAGAGAACAATTTCTTCATACCTGCTCAGATTTCAGATGGAAAAATCTTGTTCGCCTGGCATTTCAAAGACTAGAATTTGATATATAGAATTATTTACTTATCTCTGACTTAAAATAATCTATGTCCTTATATGTATTGTTATATCTATGAAAAAAATTTACTATCTATAATACACATGTACATGAATATGAAATATACATATGTATGTTCATTATACATTGTCTATGGCTGTCAAAGTTCAGGAAAAATAATGCTGTCCTGTGTGTGTGTGTGTGTGTGTGTGTGTGTGTGTGTGTGTGTGTGTGTGTGTTGGACGTGCATAAACTTAGCCATATGGATGTACATGAATGCCATATATTGATGTCAGGGAGTTTAGCTCAATCATTTCTCCACTTTATTATGCATTTTTGCTGAGACAAGGTCTTTTGCTGAACCCCAGTCCTGAGTTTCCCTGGGTTGGATGACCAGGGTGCCCTGCCTGTCTCTACCTCTCCAGTGATTAGATTAGAGGAATGCTTCACCAGGACTGGATTTTTACACGGGTGCTTAGGCACTTGGGACTTCATGCCTTTGCAGAAAGCACTTCCTCCACTCAGCTAGCGCTGTGGCCCTTGTTTCGTATCAACTATACCCAAAAACATCATCCATCTACTCAAAAAAACATAGAGCAAATTGCAAAACACGATGGGTCAGATGGTCTGCTCTGTTATAATTAATATTGATACGTACTCTCCTTGACATGTATCTACTTCAAATTTTACTTTTACTTTATTTGTTACAAAAGACATACATGAACTACTTGGAAAAAAAAGTCTTAACCAGCTAGATACCTTAAATATTTTCAAGTGTTCAATTAGCACGGCCCCAAACATGAATTACAATTTTCAAAGGATTGCAACGTAGCAGTATGAAATGAACAGTCAGCTCAGGTTACACAGTTCATAAGGCCACTGAGCAGGCATCAAGGCGTCCAGACCAAGTGAATAAATTTAGTATGCATTTCTTATGTTATCAACTGATGAACTCAAAGGCCAGACAGCAAATGTGGCAGGGCTTAGAGAGCTTTCCTAATGAAATAAGCCCTACTGGTTTCCACATCCTTTCTTTCATGTTCTAGTTCTTTCCATCTTTCTCCCTACAACCCTTTCTTCTACATCTATAGTCAGGTAAAGATGCTGTTGCTTGTTTTGAGGTGTAGTGGTGTTGGTTCCCTGCTCTCTCTCTCTCTCTCTCTCTCTCTCTCTCTCTCTCTCTCTCTCTCTCTCTCTCTCTCTCTGTCTCTGTGTGTGTGTGTGCGTGCGTGCGTGTGTGTGTTTGTGTGTGTGTGTGTGTTCAAGTGTGAATGTGCACATATATATTCATCTGGAGGTTGTGGTCAACCTCAGCTGTTATTTCTCAGATACCATCCACCTTCTTAAATGAGACAGGGTCTGTCATGGTTTGGGGACTTGTCAAGAAAGCCAAGCTGGTTGACCAGTGAACCTTAAGGATCTACCGGTCTCTCTCATTTTTATTTTATTTTATTTATTGATTTTTAACCAGGACTACAGTAACAAGCACACAGCACTACAACTGGAATATTTTAAATGGATACAAAACATGTAAATGAGTTCCTTCATTTACTTTACCAGCTGATCCATCTCCCCAGCCTTATTACCACCGTTTTCAACACATGCATACACATTCACACCAGCAACTGAACAGGTTATTTATTTTGACATCAAAGGATGCCAATGTCTTCCATTAACTATGCCTAACTAACTGGTGGTAAAATCCCAAGTTTGTATTAGATCATGATAATGATTTATGCATATTTTACCTTATTTAACTCCATGAGTTTACGAATGGAGGAGACTGAAACGAATTATAATTTAATTATTATTATTAATTTGTGTTTTTTCCAATATGTACTGTTTAATGTTTATTCATTCTTTGTTCACTTGGTATTGAATATCTCCTAGTGATTTGATGATAATTGTTTAAAAGCCTGGTTTTTGGTTAAAACAAAAACTGTTCATGCCAGCTTTATGGTATAAAATGCTACCCCCCATGATGATGATACCAAAAATCTTGTATGTTTCCTGAAAAAGTCATAGTTAACTCAGCAAGACTCAGTCAAATCTATTGCTTTTTGAACATTAGACACTCTGGTAGATATTACAATATGATTCCCACCTACGAGTGTAGGCTGGCAACATGACCCAGCATATACACGTGCTTGTAGCCAAGTCTGATGACCTGAATCCACAAGCTGTCCTCTATAACACGGACTATAGCACTCACACACCCACACTCACCCCTCCCAAGCACCCACCCATGGACACACATATACACCAATAAATAAATCAATAAGAATTTAAGCAAATACTAGGATACATTAAAATAAAAGAATAGCCACTCTCAGGGATGTTAAGTCACTAAGTGAGTACAGACACAAACCTCTGAGTTACACCAGTGTATATTACAATTGCTATGTTATAGAACCAAGTTAGATGACAACATTGGAAAAAGAGAATGTGACGTATATGCACTGGAGAATTTCTCTCACTCATAAACAAGAATCAAGCTGTGTTGTTTGAAGGAAAATGGCTGCAGCTGAAGATGACCATACTGGGCAATTTATGTCAGTTTCAGACAGGTAGATATCACATTTACTCTTCTGTGTGTTTTTAGATTCTTATATAGACATATAAAGTCATACATGTACATATGAAATGAAGTAGAAATAAAACTGTCAAAGGAGATGGAAAGGGAAGGGGGGTAGGAAAAGGGAGGATATGAGGCATGGAGGTTAATGCTCCTATACCACAATTAAAAAAATAAAGTTGTTTTTCATAATTTCATATCTTTTTTTATTTTTATTTTTGGTTTTTTGAGACAAGGTTTCTCTGTATTGCTTTGGAGTCTATCCTGAAACTCACTCTGTAGACCAGACTGGCCTGGAACTCATACAAATCCACCTGTATCTGCTTCCCAAGTGAGTACTGGGATTAAAGACATGTGCCACCAATATCTGGATCATAATAACATTTTTATGAGACCATTTATAATCCATTTTCCAATTCAAAGATCCACAATTACAATTTGCCCTCTAGGTTTAGCCAGAATAGAACTGCCAATCAAATCTGCTTTGAGGCATTTCCTCTGTCCAGTGGAAAATCTGTCTTCTGGGTTGTTCATCTTGGATGTTCTCCACCATGAGGCTGGATGATGACTCAGAACACAACCCAATGGTGGGAACTCTCTAGTCTTCCTCTGATAATTACTATAATCACACCATCATGATTCTCCAAGTTGATGTGTTTCTCTGCAACACATCAAGAAAATTATTTACTTCTCGAATGATGAATGACTCCCCAGCACAATTTCAACAGATACGATGATGCCAGCTCATGGCAGACACATAATTTTCTACTGGAACATAAACACAACCTGTTCCTTGTGTTCTGTCTGGTGGCATGTGCAGATGGTCTACCTAAAAGAATGACACTTTTCAAGTCCTGATGGGCATCAAGTGGGGGGTTCTAATGTGGAAAATCACCATGTTAATGAAGAAGATAACTCATGTGTCTTTTCTTCTTGAGATAAACCACATTCAAATTTGTATAAAGTAGTCATTTTAGCAAGGAAAGGCGATGTTGGCAGTTTGAAGGGAACCTAAATGATAAATTACTAAATAAATTTAAATATGTCATTTTAGGCACTGGAATTGACATGTTATCTTGTCCTCGTAGGAGGAAGTAAGAAAGAAAGCACTGTAGAAAGTTGTTTTATGTGAAAATTGCTGTTCCTGATTAGTATCTGCAGCCCACTTCTGTCAATCTCAGATGAGCAGCAAAGCTTGTGCAGAGCAATGGGACACCTCCACCAACACAAAGCCACCTCACTCACCCCTTACTCAAGCCATTGTGGGAGCAACAGATTTATCACCAAGCCTCTAGGAACATACATACATGTTATTCTCATAGGCTTCTCTGACTCACACATGCATGCAATGGTTGCTTATAAGAATTGTACAGACATGGTTCGTGGGGCCGATGAGATGGTGCATGGGTAAGACACTTACTGCCAAGCCTGAGGACATGAGTTCACTCCTCACAACCCACAAGATAAAAGAAGAGAACTTACTCCTGCAAGCTCTCACCTGCCCTCCAAACACTTACCATTACCAGGGTACATCCACACATATATAAACACAAAATGCAAACTTTACATATTAAAAAAAATACTTTGAAGATGAGTTTACTAAAAATCATAGCTGTCGTCAGAGTCGTTCCAGATGCCTCTAAGTGTAAGCTATGGGCAGCATGTGTCAAGTGTTACAAGACACTATAAAACCCCTGATATTACAAGTTCACGAGGATTTCACAACAATTATAATGAAAGAAACAAATGGAGGCTGAAAATTGAGCTCAGGGTTAAAAGCTCTACCTGAGTGCTGGAGTTCAGTTCCCAGCACCCATGCCAGGTGGTTCACAACCATCTGTAACTCCAGCGGATCTGATGCTTAGCCTCTCTGGGCACCTGAACTCATAGGCACATACTCACACACAGCCACATATGCACACACATGATTGAAACTCTTTCTTTTTCATGAAACATATGACAGAATACCAAGGAGAACACGAAGATGCGTATATGATTCTGTTACCTGGCAAGTATGGAGAATCAAGTCCAATCCCCAAAATCTATGTGGAATACTGAGGATAGCAGTGTACACAGTTTTTAACCCGGTAGTGCTGAGATAGGGGGTAGAGACAGGCAGATCCTGGGAAGCTTACTGGCTCGCTAGCACATGGCAATGTTCCAGATCAATGAGACACCTTCCCTCAAACAGAATGTGAGATTTCTGAGAAACATGTGAGGTTGTCTTTAGAAATCTACATAAATTCACTTAAACATTCATCCATATGCCAGAACCGCCAAGATCACATAAATAAGTGTACCCACAAAGAAAGAATGAAAGTAAAAAGAAAAAAGGTGTAACTTTGACACAACTTATTTGAGCTAATTACCAATTTAGCTAATTACCAATGTACAACAATATGATGTACATTTCAGAAACCATGATTATTTAAGTGTGGCCTATGTTCTAGATGACTACATGTACATGTACACACACACACACACACACACACACACACACACACAGAGAGAGAGAGAGAGAGAGAGAGAGAGAGAGAGAGAGAGAGAGAGAGAGAAAGAGAGCTTTTCTCTATTCCACCCTTCCCCAAACGTTAGTTCCTATGTCATCAGCAATATTTGGCAGGAGCAATTGACAATCATACAGTTTAATTTTAGTTTGTTTCCTATGTTTGGATAGTCCTTGTCTAGCAAGAGGGCAAGGTTTCACTATGAACTTAGAGCTATAAATAAAAAAAAACGAAACAGAAAAAAACAGAAACAAAACAAAATTCCTAGGATTATAATGTATGTTGGTTCAATTTAGGCATCAATTTTAATAGCCTAAAGGATGCTGGGATTGCTGGTCAAGAATCATTCTTAGTTGTGTCTTTGAGAAGTTTTCCAGTAGAGAGATTAGCATTTGAGTCCGTTTGCAGAGCAAAGAAGATTCACCCATAACAATGGGAGTGACATCATCCAACCATCTGCTCCTTGACCAAGAAGCAGAGGGGTGGAGGGAGGGTGAATTCTCCTTCTTTTCTATGGCTGAGATAACCAGCTGTCCTTGATTTTAGTTTAGAATTTTGGCTTCTGAGACTTACACCCTGCATTAGTAGTTACTTTTCTGTTGCTGTGATGAGATTTCATGGTTAAGGCAATTTCTGGAAGAAAGAGTGTATTTAAGTGCCAAAATCCAGAGGAATAAAAGTCCATAATGGCGGGGTAATGTGGCAGCAAGCAGTACACATGGGGCTGCAGACAGGAAGCTGAGAGCTTGCAACTCCAATCACAAGCAGAGACTTGGAAGTGGCTCAGAGTCTTTTAATTCCCCAAACTTCACTAGCGACACATGGCTGTGCCTCCCCAAACAGCACCACTAACTGGGGACTGAGAATTGACATACCTGAAACTATGACGGGACATTCTCACTTAAAGCATTACATAGCCTCTAACAACCACTTCTCTTATGTAGCTCTATCATGTTTGGTGTTAATGTGTCAAATCAAAAGACTTTAGAGTCATTTGGAACATGAGCCTCTGGAAATGCCTGTTTGGGATTACCTTGGTAATATTAATTGCCACGGGAAGAACCATCTTGATTGATTATGGGACTAGTCCTTGGGAATCCTTGGATTTGTTAAAATGGGGGAAAAATGAGCTGAGAACTTATAAATCAATCCCTGCTTTCTACTTCTGATAGATGCTATAGGACATTGACTTCCTCGTGATAAACTGTACCTTTTTCTCTTTTAAGTTGCTTTAGTAAGAGTATTTTATCACAGCAGTAGGAAATAAAAATAAGAAGGCCTCTGACCTTTATTTTTAGGCTTTTGACTTCAATTTGGTTTCCCTGTTTCTCCATCTATTTATAACAATTCATGGGACCTTTCAGCCTCTATCACCATGACATTCAAGTCTCATAACAAGTCTCTTTTCATATCTTTAATGTAAATTATGTGTTCCTTTTCACCTAAGAACTCATATGCAATACTTGAAGAGCCAGAATGCAAAAATCCCACGCTGCCATAATCTTGTGCACAAAGTTTGTTTTTTGTTTCTTGAGTTTCAGGAACATATTGACTTGGAGACACAAGAACATAACTGGTAGGGCTTCAGACTGTAGTTTAGTTGACAGAGTGCTTACCTCGCATGTAAGAAGCTCTTGGGTCAATATCCAGAGTATATAAATCAGGTACAGTGGTTTAAGTCTGTAACCCCAGCACTCAGGAAGAGAAGGAAGGTGGTTCTGAGGCTGGAGTTCATCCCTGCGTAATATCAAGTGAGAGGCCAGCCTGGGACTCATGTGTGGCTATGTCTCAACAACAGATAACTGCTGTATTCACACTGTTTTTAAGCTTCATAAGATTTTCTAAGTTCATAAGAATTCTGCCACATTGAACATCCTCTCTCAGAGCTAGGACAATGCTTCAGGCTTCAGCTCACCCTACATCTCAAGGCACTCCTGATTAAACTTAGATTATGATTTTACTAACACTGCTGTTATCTACTTCTATGTAAAAAGCAAACATTTCTGTTGTGTTCTTTATTTCTAAGGTCTTCTCTGTCGCAGCATTTTCTCAGTATTCCCCAGTCTCCATTTAGTATAGAAAATAGGGTTTGCCAAGTATAAATGTTCTATAAGGGGCACTGAGCATTGTGCAGTTCACTGACTGCAATGTCTTTGAAGGGAGTTTCAATATCCGAATTAGATTCTGTCCTTGCTTTCAAGAGCTAAACCCCAGGCACTGAGAGCAAGTAAGTTATATGATTTCAACGCCTCCCTTACCCAGTTACATCTCCTGCTTCCATTCATTCCTAGGACTAAATACTAAATAAAAAATATCAATAATATACAAGGAAAAATTATTCATGGATAATGTACATAAGGCAATGTTGTAGTTTCCTCTCTGTTGCTGCAATAAAACAACCAGACCCAAAGCAACACAAAAAAACAATGGGTTTCTTTTCTTTATAGTTACAAGTTACAAGTCCATCATTGTGGGGAAGTACAGGCAGGGACTTAAGCAGCTAGTCACCCCACATTCACAGTCAAGAGCTTAGAGGAAGGAAATGAGTTGAGCTACCGGCTTGCTTGCTTGCTTCATGTACCTTTCTCTAGTCTTACACAGGTCCCAGGCCATGACATAGTGCCATCCATATTCAGGGTGGGTCATCCATCCTACTCGATCAATCAAGACAAATCCCCATATACAGGATAACCTGGACTAGATACTTCTTCATTACAAATATTTTCCCAGATTTTCACAAAACCCACATCTTACAGAGGACTGATATCCAAAATACATAAAGAACTCAAGAAAATAGACATCGCGAAATCGAATATCCTAATTAAAAAAATGGGGTACTGACCTAAACAGAATTCTCAACAGTAGAATTTTAAATGGCCAAGAAACACTTAGATAAATGTTCAACATCCTTAGCCATCAGGGAAATGCAAATCAAAACATCTCTGAAATTTCATCTTACACCTGTCAGAATAGATATTCACAAACACAAGTGACATTTCATGCTAGCATGAATGCAGAGCAAAGGGAACACTCCTCCATTGCTGCCACAAGTGCAAACTTGTACAGTCACTTTGGAAACCAATATGGCAGTTTCTCAGAAAACTGAGAATTGATTTATCTCAAGACCCAGCTATAGCACTTCTGGGAATATACCAAAAGACACTCCACCATGCCACAAGGACACTTACTCAGCTATGTTCACAGCAGCCTTATTCATAATATCCAGAAACTGGAAACAACCTCCAATGCTCCTTAATTGAAGAATGGATAAAGAAAATGTGGTGTTGTTTACACAACGGAGTACTTGCCAGCTATTAAAAACAATGATATCATGAAATCTGCTGCCAAAATGGTGGAACCAGAAAAGATCATCCTGAGTGAGGGAACCCTGACCCAGTACACTGACAAACATAGCAGTGTACTCAGTCATAAGTGGGTACTATGTGTAAAGGATAACCAGGCTAACATTCCACAGACCCACAAAAGCTAACTGACAGGAGAGCTCAAGAGACAGATGCATGAATCTCATTGTGAAGTGCAAAGAGAATAAACATTGCTCCTGCATGTGGGGAGAGGTCTCCATGGGAAGAGAACAGGAGAGTTCAATAGCTTCTTTTGTTATGGGCACTTTTCTCTGTTTTGCAAGCATTAACTCTTAGACACCAGCCAGTGTGAGACCTGAGAGTTAAATCCAGGTGGAAAGACAAGTTCTTAGTGAGTGAGCCCTCCTTTAACTCTTGGGATCATTATGCATCAAATACTGTTGATTCAGGGTTATTATTTCATTGAGTAAAAGTGTTTACTTGATGTTACCGGATAAACAAATTATTTCATAGTGTGCATTCATCTTAAGATTAAATGCAAAAGGTTTAATTGTAAATACCTTAGTAGTTATCTTCTACTTTTGTTTAAAAAAAAAAAAAAGAAAGATTTGTCTAATTATTTTTAATCATGGGAAAGGAAGAGTATGTGTGGCGGTTAGAAAGAAAATGCCCCCTAAAAGTAATGGTGCTGCAGGAGGTGGGCCTTGTTAAAGGAAATGTGCCTCTGGGGAGTGGGCATCCAGGTCTCTTTAGCTCAAGCTTCTCTCAGTGTGACAGTCAGCCAACTTCCTGTGGCCTGCAAGATGCAGCACTCAGCTACAGCACCACCTCTTCCCACATGCTTTCATGCTCCCTGTCATGATGATAATGGACTAAACCTCTGAAAATGTAAGCAAGCCACCCCAATTAAACATTTTCCTTTATACAAGTTGCTATGGTCACGGAGTCTCTGCAGAGCAATAGAAACCCAAGCTAAGGCAGTATTTTCACATGTGTGCAAGTGCCAGTGGCAGTATTTTCACATGTGTGCAAGTGCCAGTGGATGCCAAAAGATCCACTAGAGCTGGAACCACAGGCAGTTGTGAACTACTCAATGTTGATTCTGGAGAACAAATGCAATATATATGCATATATATATATATATATATATATATATATATATATATATATATATATTGCAAGTGTACTGTGTACTCAGTCACTGAACAATCCTTTCAGGCCCTATATCCTACTTCTATTATATCATCAAAGATTCATTAAAACCACATTGGGGCATCAGGAATAAAATATGCATGTCAAGGACACAGCGAGCCCTGAGTTAGGTGATGATCTGCAGAGCGAGTGGGAAATAAGATAGCAACTTGTGTTTTGACTTTCTTTGTCTGAGCCAGACACACACACACACACACACACACACACACACACACACACACACACACTTCCTCCTGTCTTCTATAGACTGTGCCAAGGCAATATGGCCAAATTCCATGTTTTTACAGAGATGCTGCTGTGATATTGATGCATATGTCACAATCTATGGAATGACTGTGGTGAACATTATGTGCCTGTACTAAGGAATCTCAAGAAAATAAAATTTCTCTTTACTGTTCACACAGTCCCCAACAAAGCACATGACCTGAAGGAAGCAAACTGAGCTGCCCTGAGTCTTTTTTGGAGTTAATCATTTTCTGAGTGGAGAAATTTCAAATACCAAGTCAAGCATCGCTGACCATCCGAGATTATACACTACTGGGAAATCCACATGGACAGAAAGGAGTGAAGCCACCGACATCATGGAATCACTAGGGATCACTCATATGACTTACAAATGCCGCTGCTGGTTTTTCAAAGGAAAGAATAGTAGGTTTGTATCACTGGGGCTAAAATTTCCAGAAACCATAATGTACAACCACATCCTTATCTGGAGCTCTTGTCTTTTATTTTAAAGGTTACGTCTCTATAATTCTGATTTTAATAAGCAGAATTATTTTTCAAAATGTGACCTAATTTTATTGTTCGTCTTTGAATATTCATTTCCTATGTGATGGGGGTAGAAATTTAAAATTCAAATGACTTCCTTTCCTTTAATTCTTAGAATCTCATCTAGTACTGAAAGTTGGAGTTCATTTATCACAATACACAAATAGAGTAAACTTCATAATTAAAATTATTTGCAACTTGGTACTTACAAGTGAATAAACTATGAATGCCAGTTGCATAACTCAGATTTCTTACCAACTATTTTAAGGAAATTATTCATCTATTGAGTCATTGGCTCACAACACTAAGAGGAGCATAAAAGTTCAAGCTCACTTCCTATAAACCCTCATTACCTACTGGTACACAGAGGTTCCTCTGCAAGTACAAGTCATTTTCTCAGGAAGGTACAATATTATGAATCAAGTTCATGTTTAACACTTCTAAATGCATTGCAATAATAAACTTAGGCAAGCCATTCCAGATACTGAACAAACCTTTGCAGGATCTCATGTGTGTGATGCAGCCAGAGTTCCTTGACTAAAGTCTCAAACCAAGGTTACAGCAGGGGATACTAGAACTTCGCTGTCAATATGCTATATTTTTCATGATTTTTTTCAGGTAATAAAAGCATAGCTCAGTGAAAGAGCATAATATTTCTAGAAAGCAAGTCATAGCTGTCCCCAATTGAAACATGCCATCTGTAAATGTTAAAAATTTGAGAGGAAGGCTCTTCAGACAAATACACACTTATTGGTGATGAATGCACAGAGGCAATCACACCAGGTCCCATCCATTTCCTTCCCTATGCATGAGTTCCTTTAGCTGCTTTATTAAAGGACAGTGGACTATATAACTTAAAATCCCAGAAGCTCAATAGTAGTTACAAAGGCTGAAAGTCAGAACCAGAGTAGTTACAGAGCCATGATCCAAGAAAGGATCTCTTCTAGATTTTATTTTCTGTTCTGACTCCCTTTGAAGACACTGATAAGATGATATTTGACACTATTTGGCTTCATAGGTCAATCCCTTCAACTTCTGTCTTCAAGAGCTCTCTCTTCCCCCTCTCTCCCTCCCCCACTCTCTCTTTCTTCATCTATTTTTTTTTTCAATTTCACTCTTTTTTTATATAAAGAAACCAGTCACTGGTTGTAAGGGACACCAACATTCAATGTAACATTACATTGGCTTCATAAAAATCGTATAATCCTTGTATTCAAAAGGTTACATTTAGTGAGACTATGGTATTAGAACCTTAATGTGTTTGAAGAGATACAAGTCAATCCATTAATTCTCAAATCCCTTAATTAAAAGGACACCTTCTGAATAAAATGATGAATGCAATTTTGTATAATTTATCTGTATGAATCATGAATATTTGGCCAACTCAGACATAAATAAATATATAATTAATTATAATTCCAAACCCCACTATTTGGATAATATAAAGGATATTTCTAAAAGCCAGTGATAAATTCTGCCTTTGATATGCCTGATAATAGTTATCCCATATGGCTGTCAGGCAGCTACCCCAAATCAATTGTTTCTTACTAAATTTTAGTTTTATTGTTTTAACTTTTGTTTAACTATTAGTTTTCAAATTATATGTAGCCTCCTCCCTTGAGTATTTATCGGATAAGTATTATCTGACATATATTTCCTGTGCAGAGACATACTAAATCTAAATTCCAGACACCCATTAATGTGTTGACAAATTCTGAAATGTGTGGTAATTCTACTCAGTAGTACATTTATGAAACAGCCTGTCTGCTGGTGAAATAGCTTTATTCATCAACCAGTAAGAGAAACACACTCACAGCATGCAGAAGGACATCCCTCATTACCTTAATCCTCCTCTGTTGTTTATCTTCAGTTCCAAGTGGTGAGGTGACTATATTTCCTTTGCCATACACTCCCACCACTTACCATTGTTCCTTCCACCCATTCATTAAGGGTGTGCCAAAAATCATCCTTTCACATTTAAAGTTGATTGCATCTGGTATTTTTGGTAGGAAGTTGGATAACTCACATACAGTTTTTAGCTGATAGATATTGGTGTTCTACCCAAATACACACATGTATAAAACTTACTTGACACACACACACACACACACACACACACACACACACACAGCAAACACATTCCACACATCAATTAAAATGCATTACTTAGAAGACTATTTAGCATTTCTGGTGGTAGCTTATATATACACATGCATATTACAGGTTACACCATAAATTGATCAAGGTAACAAGTTGAAATCATGACAGAAGCGAGGATGGTAAGAATTCCAGAAGTACAAAATACAGAGGACATCTGTGAAATGCTGGCCTGTGAATATGATAGAGATGTTGAATAGATAATAGCAGCTGTGGTTATCTGTATAAGACCAAGCCAATGGATGACAGGAATGCTGCACACATGAACTCTCAACAACATCGATGCCTAATCAATACCTTAACAAGGATATCATCAATAACCTTGCTAAGGGAAAACTCTTGGGATCCTATCAATAGACAAAGATCTATAGACATAAAGAATGATGGGAGCAGGAGAAATGATCTTTCTCAGGAAAGATGGCCCCAATTGCTATCCAATACCAAATGGTCATCCCTATAATCACATAAATACAAGTAATATTGTAAGTACTGTACAGGTTGTGTTTAATAAGAACACATGCACACATACACACAAACACACACACACACACACATACACACACACACACACACACACACACACACACCAACAATTAAGCAGAAAGTTGCCATTAGTTTGAAAGAGAAAAAGAAGGAGTATATAGGAAAGGTTGCAGGGAAAAAAAAGAAACAGTGAAACAATGTAATTTCATTTGAATACAAAAAAATTCAAAACAGAAGTACTTTAAAATGCCAGCATTTTCCCCTAGGCCCCAACCCTAGCAGAGGACCATTGGCAACTGGTGGTTTTGGAGGGAAAGAGAATCACTTTTCCTGGGGAGAGTTACTTCTGGTAGATTTCTAAGTCCCAGTGGATAACCCTACACCTATGCATTAATTAAACTCAGTTGGCTAGAAATAAAACAAAACAACAACAACAGCAACAAAGAACAAAAAATATGGAGAGGGATGCATTGAGAGTACCAAGAGGGAATTGGAGGGATGGGGTCAGGGTTGTATATACTCAAGGCACACTGTATACATATATGAAAACATTTAAAAACAGTTTTTTTAAAAAATGATGAATAATTAAAATCTGTACATATTTATAAGCCTTAAAGAAGTGAGTATATTGTCTTGAAACTAGCAGAAATATAAAGAATACTCATACAGCAATTAATGTGTCAGCTCTTTAGCCAAAATTGGTTCCACATGAACAAAACTGTTTAGATGTCATAAAGCCTCAGAAATCTTAGGCATTTGCTACATGTTGACATGTCTGGTCTAGGCACTGTTCAATATGTTGGTCTCATATATCATACACAAAGAAGCTTTATCAGATTTAGAAATATGTTATTTGGCAAAAGCAATAAGTACTAATTACACCTTGCCTTCTAACATTTGCTTGGTCTCAAACTATGCATAAAGAACTAAATTATTTTTACTTTATGACTTTAAATTATAGAGAAGAGGAAAAAAAACACTGAAAATAATTAGTATATAGAGTTGACAGCCTGGATTTATTTAAGCAATTTAAAAAGCTGAAATAATACCAACTAATGACCAACATATTAATATTTTAAACAGCAAATCTGAATTATGACTCATTAGGAATGGTGAAATGAAAAGTACTCATTAAACACATAACAAAGAACAAATGCCCATGCTATGTTATTTGAGCTTGAAGTTTTAAAAGCTGATGAAATTTCAGCTCTGTTTAAATTTCTGTTAATGACTATCAGATAGAGTGAAAGCATAAATAGAATGACAGAGTGACTTCCAATAAAACATTTGTAAGATCCTTTATGTCATCATCTTTACCTGAAAAGATGTGGTCTAGGCAATGGAGAACTGCTCAGCAGGCAAAGAGGGTTTACTGCTCTTGCAAGTGGTCTCACCACCCACATCTGGAGACTCACAAGCATCTACACCTCCAAGTCTAGGAAATCTCATTCCCTCTTCTTGCTTCCATGGGTATCTGTACTTAGGGGAACACACCCACACACCAACACACAACGTATGTGTAAATAAAAATAAAATAAATATTATTTAGATATTCAAGTTTCTATGCATAAAGAATCACCAGTAATCATATATTTATTAATCCTGCAGTTATGCTGAGCACTTCCGATCCATAGAAGGCCTCAAATTTTCACCTGGCTACACAAAATGTCCTGTGTCCCAATGGTTTCCACAAAGTTTTAAGAGAAAAATGATGCTTAACAGACATCCTGTGCACCCAAGGGGAGAGGAGAGAAGATGATACCAGGGGCTTGCTGACTTCATATCTGGCTAAGAAAATCTGAGCCCTTGGTTTATGGGGAAAGAACTTACCTCAAAGGAGTTGAAGAGTGATAGAGGAGGATACCCAGTACTCTATATTCACTTATGCATACATGCGTACATACCCACATGTGTACACACATACACGCACACACACACACACACACACACACATGCACACCCACACACACCCCATGATAGATATAGATGATAGATATGATAGATGATAGGTAGGAAGATAGATAGATGTTAGATGGATAGATGGATAGATAAATAGATTAGATAGATAGATCCACCTACTTTTGAAAAAATTTTGCTTAAATATTCTTGTCACTTAATTCTACACATTTTTTTTCTGATTCTATTGTATTTTAAATGGATTTGACCACATAATCTTAATAACTGTTAAGTCATTAGTTCATCCTTTTGAGAGTATTATTTTCTAGTAAGACCACCATCAAATTAAGCTGTACTAAGGTGACTTCTCTTGTAATTGTCTACTTTCTAATTTATTCATTCTCCATCATTCTATACATAATTTCAGTCATATCCCAACTCACATGGTAGGGGTGGTTCCAGTCTACCTTTTACTTAGGCTTTGTAGACAACTCTAGAAGGAGGCTGGCAAGATTGCTATGTGGGTAAAAGAACTTGCTGCTAGGGCTAACAAGCTAAGTTCAATATTCAGAATCCACTTAGTGGAAGAAGACAGGCTCCTGAAAACTGCCCTCTGATCTCTAGATGTATACACACATGGAAATGAAAATTAAATGTAAATTAATTATTATAAAAACATAGGAAGTGGGTAGTGCAATTATTCCTATTTTTGTTATGAAATGCCACAGGAATAGAAATAAGAGCTAAACCAAGGTTTAAGTAACCAAGCATACACAGACACACAAACACTTAGACACAGACAAATACACTTTTTTAAAAAAGCAAAAGATCACGTCAATCGGGCAGGCCTCAACCTTGTTATGTAGTGGTGGATGACCCTGTATTTGTCATCATTTTCTCTCTTGCTTTGGGGTGTTGGTACTGAAGCTATGCACTACCACAGCTGGTTTTGGTTTTGTTAGTGACTCGGATGTTCCATGCAAGCTCAGCAAGCACCCTACCTGCTAAGCCCTAGCACTATCCCACTTTTTGTCACGGTAAGCAGACTTTTTGTCTTATTCCTTACAAATCCTTACCAGTAAACACATTGCTCATAGCAACTTCTCAACAGTTAAAGCATCTATACATGAAATTGTGACATAGGGGAAGGTGATACAGTGATTCATTTCTTGTTCTATTCTGTGTGGTCCATCTCTCACTTCTGGAAGTCTATATGGACACTCCATTGGAGACATGGCCATAGTGGCTTAAACTTACGATTAAGTCCTAGGACACTTCTATGAACTGGATCTCCTTCCCTCCTCCTCTATCTTTCTTCTTCCTTATTTTCTGCAAGCCACATTCATTCTTTTCTACAAATAAACTGTTGTTCCCTTTGCTTTTTTTCTATACCCTTAATCTAGTGCTCATGACAGTTTGGATAAACTGTCTAGATATAAACAGTAGAAGTGTCAAAGGGTTCATAGAGAAAACAGGATTGTGAAGTCATTCTGCTCCCACCCCTACCACCACACAAGTCCTAGTACAATCATCACAAGTCCTAGTTAGAGTCACTAACACATCTACAACTGGAAGACTTTCATTAGTTCATTGGATTGATTAGTATATAAGATGGTTACTAAAACCAACTCACATTGAAAGAAGTATGTGAATTATAGCGGATCACCACATACCTAATTATTCTTTAGATGGAAGTATGTATCCTGCACCAAGGCACCCTTATGAAGCTCTCATAAACCTGTGAGATTGTGTCGTTAAACTTAATAAGCAGTGCTGCTAAACTGAACTGAAAGTCGTTGTTCTGGCCACCAAAGTTTAACAAGGTTTTCTCTTTGATAGAATTATGTCCTGCTCTGGGTAAAACCAGAAATAATGAAATTACTCATTAAAAATAATGAGATGCTTCATAATGAGCCCTGATCTATAGCTTCTGTGAAACATCTTGTTTGCAGTAGAAAAAAAATTATATAATTAGATCCTATGGAGGGCCTCACCTTGGGATGTAAAAAGTAACCACTGAACGTACTTAATTACGTAAACTGATTATGCCAGGGAAAGTTTGGTCAAAACGTAGACTTGCTGTGAAAAGAAGTTACATTTAGGAGGAAATGGATCTAGGGGCAAATGGTAAAACACATGAAGAAGACAGTGTACTGTACTGTTGTACTTCCATAAGCCATCTTTTGCAAATTTTTAATCATGTTTTATTTTTAATCATGTTTGTATGTATGTGTCTCTGTGTGTATGTATGTGTGCATGTTACAGGTGTTTGAGACATGCCCAACATAGATTCTAAGAACTAAACTTCTGTCCTCCTCAAGCACAGATGTGCTTTTAACCATGGAGTTCCAGCCACCGACAAGCCATCACAACTGTTTTGCTTAAGGAAAAAGAATACATCCTGGCCCAAACAGGAGCATCCACTGAAGGGTTAACCTTATTTCTGGGTTGGTCAGAGAGGTGCACTGTTTAAGCTCCCTAGCACTCTTGCCCTTTACTCTCCTTAACAGCCACTTTCCTGCTAGAAAAAAATGGAACAGTTTTTCCCCTGAAGCCACATAGAAGTTTAGCAAGCAATTTCTTTAAACACTTCCCATTCTTTTCAAGGGCTACTGTGGTATTGCAGTAAGTAACTTTTCTATTATTTCCAGTCATTGTGGTCATCCAAGTCACTCAGAAACTCTGCTGGAAACTTCCAATTGATAATCTTACTGGCAACAAGAAAAAAAAAGAATCTTTTAAAGCAATAACAATCCTAATAATAGAGAATATTTAAGTGATCATTATATCCCAGGCACTGTGTTAGTTACTTATCATAGGCTGTCATAAGCAGGTTTTAAATACCCAGGAGTCAAGTGTCATAGAATCCCCATTTAGAGATGTCAGAACAAGCCCTTCCTTCCTGAAGTTGCTTCTTATCAGGTATTTTGTCACAGCAACAAGAAAACTAATACAGGGAGGGGGCTTGAATACTGGTCAGAATTGGTCCTATGTGAACAAGTTAACATAAGTTCTTACACCAAGTTATTAATTACAGTAAGTCACAGAATGAAAGAACAGAAAAAAAAACTAAAATTAACATTAACTGTAGAACTTCATATTCAGTGCCCAGACACAGAACTTCTACTAGTCCCATTCATTTCAACATGAATGTTCAACTCACCTAAGTACAAGTGCTCCCAACTCCACCCCCAACTCAAACTGTTAGACAGCTCTCCTCTAACCAGGTAGGGTAGCTACAGCCCAGATTCTAGAAATACATGATTGCAGGCTAGGATTTCCAAATTCTATTACAAGAGGTAAACAAAAACAATAATAGTCACCCTGAAACATCCTTATTTTTAAATACTGGTGGAATATTTTTAAACTGTATCTTCAGGTTGTCAGGTTTTACTATGTTGGGACATAGATTTCTCAGCCATGTTCTTCTTATGTTGGGCTCTGGACTTGCTCAGGCTAAGTTTCCTTCTTGTAGGATTTTACACTCATTTTTGTTTCTTTCTCAAATTCTAGTAGTTTTAAAGGGTTCTCGGTATCTGGTTCTCCCTCCCTCAAACTCTGAGCTCTGAATATTTCTTCCTATATGAGACTAAAGTAAGAGGTAAATATTATATAACTGAGTGAGTGAGGCACTCCACTCTGGGGACTCACCTACCTGCCTGTCATCTGGTTAGGCTGCTCGCCTACTTGGAACCCAGGAAAGTGCAGAACTGAAATCTCATATTAGGCTTAGTTCATTGGTTTGCACAGAAGACACAAACCTTTGTCTAAACAGCACTATGTGTTAGGGGGTAGGAAATCATATGCCATCTCTGAAGTTTTTAATAAATAATATTTTAAAGTGAGAAAAAAAGCAATCATTCCATAGTGCATGTGATAATAAAGATTAATGTCAACCTGAGAGGATATAGAATAGCTGTCTTCCACCTCCCTAATGCAGAGAACCTTTAATACAGTTCCCCATGTCGTGGTGACCCCACCAACCATCCAATTATTTTCTTTTGTACCTCATAACTGTAGTTTTGTTACTGTTACCAATCAAAATGTATTGTGGAGATTGCAGTTTGCTGAAGAGGTTGAGACCCAAAGACTGAGATTGAAAATCAGAGAGAGAGAGAGAGAGAGAGAGAGAGAGAGAGAGAGAGAGAGAGAGAGAGAGAGAGAGAGAGACCTTTGGGCATGCCTGGGAGGAAGTTTCCAGACTGAGGTAACTGTGTTGGGAGGAATAGTTTCTAATGTCCGCAGTTCTACAGGCTAGAGATCTGGAATAAAGAAACAGGAGAAAGTAGGCTGAGCACCAGCTTTTGTCTCTTTGCTTCCTGTTGATGCTAGGCTAGCAGCTGCCTGAAGTTCTGAACAGCATGGCTTCCCACCATGGTGGACTCTACCCACATACTGTGATTAAACTCTTCCTTTCTTAAGTTCCTTCTTGTTGGGTTTTTGTCACTGCAATATGGATCCAAACGAATGCACATAGTATGAATATCAGTCAAAAGTGGTACTGTGTGAACTCTCTCAATGTCAACCAGAAGGCTGGAAATGAAGCCAGAGGCCCTGGGATTCTTCCTCAAGAGACCCAGTCTTTCCTGGTACCTGTTTTATGAGATAAGAAATCGGCATTATTCACAGCACAGAAAGGCTGGTGTACAGGGATTCCCAGTTCAAATGTTCTCTGTGATGTCTAACATTTCATGCAGTCCACAGGGGCTTGTTTTAATTTAAAGACTTGACAGCAGTCCTGTACATCAGCACAACTCCTCATCAATCCAATGAGGGAGAACTCCCCTGGCTTGAGGCTCCATTGACTTCATTTATACTCACAGTTAAGACAGAAGTGACACAGGTCCTGGTATATGAAGGGGGTGGTTCAGAACCTGTCTGCATAAGTCCCCTTGGAAAAATAGAAGAAATGCACATAAACAAACACACACAAGGACCTTTAGAAAGAGTATAGAGACTTGCCAATATTCTTTCTCTTCTGCATTCTTCCAGGCTGGAGAAGGAACTATTAAAACCAATTTCCATGGATTCCATGACTTCAGGAACAAAGCTCATTTATTCTTAATCTTGAAGGACTGCAATCCAACATCAGAATGCTGGCTGGGCCATTCCCCTGTGGAAGTGCACTGTGGAGTGTTGTTCTTTGGGTGGGACATAAATTTTGCACTTTTGAATTCCTAGCAGCTATAACTACCTGCATCAGAGCTGAGAGAGGGAGTAGCTAATGAGCCCCACCCCTCTCCAGAGATGGATAAGCAGTCATGGGTTACAAGGAAGAAGGGCTTACAGAACCTACCTCTCCCTAAGGATATACAGACAGCTAGTGTTGAAAAGACCAGATTTCTCTGATGATGTAATTGCCTGTGCTCCTGTAAGAAACCAGCTTTCGGACTGAGCAGTCTGGAGGACCTCAGACAGTAGAAACAGGATCTATTTCTGGTGCACAAAAGGACCTTGTGGACACGTCCCCCATGGAGGGATACCCTCTTAACCTAGAGACAGGAGAGAAGTCCTAAGCCCTACTCCAAATGACTTAACAGATTTACATGACCCAACCTGGATAGCATAGCCCTACAAGTGGAATGGGGGTGGGGGGATGGGAGGGAAGGGTGGCCAGGGTAAATGTCACAGGGGAAAGAGGGTAAGAAAGAGGGAGGAAGAGAAGTATGGAGGGAGGGTTGGAGGGAGGAAGGGAGGTGAAACTCGGATCCACATGTAAAAATTTTAAATTATATTATTAATAAAAAAAGAAGGAAAAAATGATGCTGGATTAATTCAATATATATATGCATATATTTAAAATGTTTATTTCAAAATTTAAGCCTAAGGACAAGTTACTGGGGAAAAGGATTTCTAATTTTGTTTCCACAGAAAATGAAAAGTTATGGATCCCTTCCAGACTAATGTGGTTTGATCGAGCAAGAGCCTCTGAAGCAATGTCAATGGGACAACGCAGCCTTACAGACCACTACAGCCAGGATTTCTGTGTCTTCTTAGGATTCCCCCATGACAGCGCCCCCTACCAGCAGGAAGCAGGTTGGAAAGAACGCTGCCCAAATTCCCAAATATTGTTTATAAATGTTTGCTTTCATTTAAAAAAAAGGCATGTATAATTATGTTAAGTATAAAATAAATAAATGTTTAACAACAACAACAAAAAAAAGCCAGCTTTCACCATGTTGTTCTTGGGTAGAATTTGTGTGTGTGTGTGTGTGTGTGTGTGTGTGTGTGTGTGTGTGTGTGACTGGCATCCTATTTGGGGTGAGTGGACACTGAACACTTGTTCACATTTTCTCAGGAAATATTCACACAGAGATGTGTAGGAGATTATGTTCCATGCTTCCTCTAGCTTCTAGGGATTCAGGAATCCCCATGATTGTGGCTGTAACACTGCCTCTATCCTCACAAGCCTTTCTCGTATTGTATGGCCTAAAATGACATTTCAAACCAAAATTAAGGCTTTCTGTGTAATAAAAGATGATGTCATCTCAAGATCCTTAAATCAATTACATCTGCTAGACTAATTCTGTATAACTAGATACAAATAAGGATATATACAAGTGCTTTATGTTACTGTGATAAAGGGCCATGATCAAAAATGACTTCTAGAAGAAACACTTTATTTTTTTTTCCTATGGTTCCAAAGAGGGGAAGTCAATAATGCTGAGGAAGGCATGCCAATAGGAAGCCAGAACAAGAAGCCAAAAGAACACATCTTCAACCAAACCCTGAAACAGGAGAGGGAACTGAAAGTGGAGCAAGGCCTTAAAGACCAACCCAGTGCATCCTGCCTTCATCAAGGATGTAATTCCTAAGGTCTCCGTAGCAACCCCACCCAGCATCATTACCTAGGGACCAAGGGTTCAAATACCTCAATCTCTGCAGAACATTTTATCCCATTCCTACCCAACCCCTATATCCTCAATTAAGACAACCAAGAAAAAGCTGAAAGCCTTTAGGCTTTTATGGAATTCCTCTGATTTTCCATTAGGGTGTCTCTAGAAGATGTATTTTACTTTCTTCTCACAAGCTTGCTTTTTCAATCATGTGGAAATCATGTATTCCACTTAGGCCCTTCTTGTCAAGACTGCATGCTTTCTCTAAAATCAGAGAAAATGTCTTAAACCTATTGACTTTAAGGAAATTTCTCTACGGGGGACTATTCCCATAATTTCTTGTCTTTTTTACAGTTGATTTCCTAAGGGATTTTTGGATGTGAGCCAGTAAGCCACCGTTCATTCAGTTTACATCATGGATCTGTTAATGGTAATAGGGAGACATAAATGAGCACTAATTTCCAGTAGCCTGTGGAGTCCCCACACAGAGACTGCAACACAGGTAAAGTCACATCCTTGATCAAATTGCAGAAGAGAATTCCATAATGAGCCAGGGGGAGGCAATGTTGGTGGATTTCTTAAGTAAAGGTGAGCAATAGTGCACATCTGAGATTATGTGTTTAGAGAGAATACATAGAAAAAGGACAAAATCATGAAACAACTCAGTCAGTAAAGTATGTGTCATGCAGCTCAGATCCCCAGGACCCTTTTTCAAACAGGAGGTGCAGTGCTCCTCACCTGGACTCCGAGCTTTCAGAAGTACACAAAGGAGAATAACTAGTGCTAATCAAATAAGTAAACTCTGAGCCCACATACATGCATACATGGTACATGCATAAACATATACATACACAAAATAAAGACAAAAAGGAAGAAAAAAAGTGAGAACTTAAGAAGAAGGGTGAAGCCTGGCAGAGGTGGTGCATGCCTTTAATCCCAGCACTCGGGAGGCAGATCTCTGTGAGTTCAAGACCAGCTATGGTCTACAAGAGCTAGTTCCAGGACACCTTCCAAAGCCATAGAGAAACCCTGTCTCAAAAAACAAAACAAACAAGCGGGAAAAAGGTAATAAAGATAGTTATCAAAACACCAAATAATTCAATTAAAAAGTGGGGTACAGAACTAAACAGAGAATTCTCAATAGAGGAATCGAAGATGGCTGAAAGACACTTGAGAAATTGCTCAACATACTTAGCCATCAGGGAAATGCAAATCAAAACAACTCTGAGATACCATCTTGCTCTTGTCAGAATGGCTACAATGAAAAACACCAACCACAGTTTATGCTTCAGAGGATGTGGAGAAAGGGGAACACTCCTCCATTCCTGGTGGGAGTGCATACTTGTACAGCCACTTTGGAAATCAGTATGGCAGTTCCTCCAGAAAATGGGAACCAGTCTACCTCAAGATACTGTCATTCCACTCTTAGTCATATACCCAAAGGATGCACATTCATACAAGGACATGTGTTCAACTATGTTCATAGCAGCATTATTTATAATAGCCAGTTCCTGGAAAAAATCTAGATGCCCCTCAACCAAAGAATGGATACAGAAAATGTGGTACATTTACACAATGGAGTACTACTCAGTAGAAAAAATAATGAGATTTTGAAATACACAGGCAAATAGATGGAACTAGAAGAAACCATCCTAAGTGGTGTAACCTAGTCACAGAAAGACAAACATGGTATGTACTCAGTCATATATGGATATTGGACATAGAGCAAAGGTTTACCAGACTACAATCTATAGCTCCAGAGAAGATAGGAAACAAGGAGGACCAGTGAATGGCAAAGGGACAAGAACGCCTGAACAAATTGGGAGCATTGGGGGAGGGAGGACAGAGGTAGGAGAAAGAGGAGGGGAGAAGAGGGGGAGGAGAACATGAGGGATTGGGAAGATTGAATGAAGATATGAATAGGAGAGCAAGGAAAGAGACACATCAATAGAGGGAACCATTATAGATTTAAAGAGAAACCTGACCCTAGGGAATTGTACAGAGATCCATAAGGATGACCACAACTAGGGATCTAATCAGTACTGGAGAGGCTACCTCAAATGCCATTCCTCTATAATGAGAATGATAACTACCTCATATGCCATCCTAGAGCTTTCACCCATTAGCTGATGGAAGCAGAAGCAGAGATCCACAACTAATCACTGAACCAATCTCCCGGAATCCAGTTTCAGAGAGGGAGGAGTGAGGAACAAAGGGGTCAAGACCAAGCTGGGAAAACCTACAGAAATAGCTGCCCTGAGCAAGTGGGAGCTCATGGAACCCAGTCTGACAACTTGGGAACCAACACAGGACCAAACCAGGCTCCCTGAACATGGGTGTCAGCTAGAAGGCCTTGGCAGTCTTGGGGCCTCTGGTGGTGGAACCAGGATGTAGTATCCCCAGTACAGCAATGGATTCCAGGACCCATTTCCAATGGAGGGATACAACTTTAGCCTACAGACATGGGGGAGAGCCTAGGTCCTACCCCAAATGACTTGACAGATTTTGATAATCTCTCATGGAAGATCTCATCCTCCCTGAAGAGTGGATGGGGCCTAGGATGGGCAGTCTGTGGAGGGCATAGGAGGAGGAGGGGGAGAGGGAATTGGGATTGATATGTAAAATAAGATTGTTCCTAATTTAAATAAAAATTATAATTAAAAAATAAAGGGTTTAAGAACACACACACACAAAAGAGAAAGGGTCATACCTATGGTACCTGTACAAAACACACACATACACGCACACACACTCACACACACACACACAAACCTAAGTTACTTTGCTTAAACAATGTAATGTACAACAAGGTTTAAAGTTTAAGCAAAGTTTTAAATTCAATACAGTTTAAAAAGTAAAAAGGTGTGCTCTGTTTTACTTGTTTATCTTAAACAATTTTCCTTTGTAAATATGAATTGTAAGAAGGTTTTTATGAGATATAGTGTCTGGATTTAAGGATAAAAGGAGAGAAAATGTGATTAAAGTAAAGGTCACAGGTTTTCAGGCAAAGAACAAGCAGAATTCACTGTGCTTTTAAACATTTGCTAGAGATGTCTTCAGGAACATAAGCCCTCTCCTCTTTAGGCAACCTTGCCTTTATCACTTACCGTTCAGGACTCTCAGCCAATAGGAAATGGAAATTAGATTTGAGGTAAAGGTTTCTTTCCCTCCCCATGTCCTCTTTTGTCCTGCTTCATATGTGTTTGCATTGCTTCACTTAGCCCAAACCTATGCCTTTACAGATAACTCCAACACTTTGCGGATCACAGTGTGGTACACAGCCTGGAGCATCATCTGGGGGCTTGTTAGTGCAGCAGCATCTCTGACTCAGTCACTAACACTAACTTGCTATCCAAAATGGTTAAATGAAAACTCACAAATGCATGAAATGCATCTCCTAACTCACACCTGCTTACAAGGTTACTACGTGTGTTTTAACCTACTGCTCCTATCCTTACAAATTCACTCTCCTGTCAGAACTCTGAGTCTTTGTCTCAAGTTTACACAGAAGGGGATTCCAGCACACACACACACACACACACACACACACACACACACACACACACACACATGCATTCTAACCACCTTAGGAGTTGTAGCTGCTGGTTATTTTTGTTTCACCAGAAGCACTCCCCTACCAAAGATATTCACTCAGTCTGTCCAATGAAGAGCCTAACTATGACCTTTATAAACAAAGCTAGGAAGATTGCTCAGTCAAAAGTACCTGTCACACAAACATGAATAGCTAAGTTCATGTCTCTGGAATCCATGCAAAACTCCAGGCATAATCTGCACATACCAGTACCAGGGAGGCAACAAATCAATGCACCCAAGTTCAGTGAGAGACCCTGTGTTACAACATAGGGTAGAGAAATAATTGAGGAAAATACCTGACATTGATATCTGGCCTGCACATGAATGTATACACAGGTGCCCTTCCCCTACACACAGAACACACACACACACACACACACACACACACACACACACACACACACACAGAACCACATACACATAAAAATAAAAATTTCAGAAGAGTCTAATGTGTAACAGTGTTTGAGACAGCTAATAGCTACTGCAGAGCTGTTTCTTACTTACAGTGTGCTATCACCCGAGCTTAACAAATGCAAACTTCTCCATCTGAGCCCTTCTGAACCAGGAATGATGGGCGGCATCAGGGAGATCACAATCTGCATTTTAGTGACCAGGTGACTTCTGGGACTCAAGTTTGAAAAGCACAGTCCTTGAGGATTTCCAGCCACTCACTCTGGTTCTACTTACTCCTCTTGTAAACTAACAGGGTGCTATAGGTAACTAAGATGAGGAAGTAAAGAGATTGAATTCTGCAATGTAACCATGGAGGTACCCCTAGCAGATCAGTGTTAAAATGGCATGTGGAGTTTACTTGTAACTACAGGTTCTTTCTTGAATAGTACTATTTTTTAAAGGTTTATTTTTAAGTGTGTGTGTGTGTGTGTGTGTGTGTGTGTGTGTGTGTGTGTGTGTGTGTAGTGGGGGGCATACATTCACAATGTGAGCTCCCAGTTAGCATTTGTGTTGATTAACAAAAAAATTCACCTAGAGTGAGGAGGCTTAGTAACTAGTTGACAGGAAGTAACCACAGAGCTTCAGAGAGCATCCAGGAGAGACAGAGACATAGGAAGTAGTAGGGAGAACTTTGGAGTTATACTGCTTTTCTCTGGTTTAGCATGCCTCTTTCAGAAACACTAGCAAGGAGAAAGGGTTAGCTAGCTCCTACTCAGCCTCTCTGAGCTCTCAGGTTTTCACCCCAGCCTTTGAATATCAAGTCATATATATAAACAGAATGATAGAGATTTTAGTTAAAGCTTCTTTAGTGGCATTAGCAGGACCAGATCTGGTGGGAACAGAATTCTCACCAGGCTGTGGCCGGATCAGCCAGGTCACTGCTAGGGAAGCAAGCCCACAACTATGGAGTTGCAATTGCTGGCTGAAACAGTAGTAGATTAAGACATAACCACTCTGCCAAAACTAAAACGTGTATATTTATGTATGTGTGCATGCACTCATGTGTATGTACATACATGTTTACATGTGAATACATGCCTGCAATGAATCCCCAAGAGGACACTGGGTAACCTGGAACTAGACATGCAGAAAATAGTCATGCTTCCCAGTTTGTGGCTCTGAATGGAACTTAGGTTCTCTGCAAGAACAGTACACTCTCTCAGCCACTAGACTCTCCAGTTCCTGGAAGCTACAATTTAGGCTTCTCTCTGAGAGTCCTAATGTGAAAAACTGCATATCTACCCCTGCTTTTTAGAGTAGAGACTCCTAGTTTCTCCATACCTTCCTACATAGTTGCACTCTACTTGTCCAATCTCCTTTCTAGATCTCACACTAAGTCATCTGAGATGATGACTGATGATTCGAAGGTGGGGCTCAAGTCTGGCCAATGACTACACCATGTTTCTCTATACCCAGTTTTATATAGGTAGACTTACCAGATGACAGAAACTGAGAAACTAAACAAAACAAACAGAAAAAACACATGCAAGAACATTTCTGGAAAACAAAACATGACCAGACAGGTTTTGAAACATATTCATCAAAGGAGACCGTGCCCTAGCTATCCTAACACCTATACACCTATTGAAACTCAGGTAATGAGTCTGCAGGGGAGTCCTGAAACCCAGTCAGTTATAAGAAATTGGTATTTGGAAGGACAACATTTAAATATCAGTGAAGCAAGAAAAATGAGGCAAAGAAATAAAAGATTTTCTAAACCATGTTAGAAAAATCTAGTTGCACTCTTGGAGAAACTTAGATTTTCACCATGTAATAGTCCTAAATTGAATTCTACATATTTGAATTATTAAATCTACAAATCTTATAAAAATATTTTGTGAGTTATTGCCTCATGTTGTCATGAAATAGTGGGCTTTAAGAAACATGAGGGAGCATTGCCAACCCACTAAATAGACTAGGCACAGTAGAAACTAGATGTCAGAAATTTAAAAAGATTCTTTGGTTGCATCAGAGTTTCATGAACAATTTCAAGATCATAGGAAGACTTGATTCTGGCTTCTTAGCAATAAGAATATAGAATATATTAGCAGAAGATAGTGATACCTCATGTAAACTAAAAGTTAAATCTTCAGATTTTGGGCTGAAAACTAGGGAGGAACAATGCCAACTAAAGATTTTAGGGCCAGGCAAGACAGCACAACAAGTAAAGAAGGTTGCTACAAGTTCTCATGACCTGAGCTCAATTGCCAGGAAAAGATGGTGGAAGGAGAGGACTGACTCCTAGACATTGCATTGTTCTCTGAGCTCCAAGAGTTAAAGCACATGTGCAGAAACATATTGCACACATGCACGCATGCACATACACACAGCAACATACAAACAAATATGTTTTTCTAAACTCCATAAAATAGCTATGCATTTTGCAAACTTGCTAAAGTGTCAGTGGCTTATAACATCAATACATACGCCAGGAAACCCTTATTTTCCTGCTCTTTGAGGAGTCAGGGAAGAGACTAGGGAGAATTCTGTTTATTCATTTGCATACAGCTACCTTAGCGTCCTGACTTTTTGAATGTTTATTAGCTTCAAGGACATAAAAAATGGCTTACTCTGACTCCACCTGAACAGGGTCTGCTTTGAAAACCATGAGGAATTGTGTTCTATTCTCAGAACTCACATAAAGAAGCCCAGTGTAGGAATCCATGTGCTCAGTCCTGGGAGACAGAGACCAGGGATCACTGGGGTCTACCGGCCAGCAAGCCTAGCATATATGGTGAGTTCCAGACAGGTGGGTGAGTGTCCATGACTCAAAAAAGTGTATATGTATTGAAAAAATACATGAAGTTTTCTTCTGCCCCCCCTCCATCTCCAATTACGCAGATGAACTATTCTATCATCCAACTGAGTATCAGGTATTCCTGATCTTGGTGTCCTGAAAGAAGATGTTTAGGATTTCAAATGTCTAGACTATTCCTTCTGCCTATCTATAGAGAGTTCAAGCTGTTAACCCCGAGTTTAGACATATTTTGTGAATCTTTTCACCATAAGCACCATATTATCAGTCACTATCAAATAATGAGAACTGCCATGCCAGTTGAAACTTATCACTCTGGACTGTTCCACGCACCCAAGGGAATTCTTCATTTCTCTATTATCACAGAAAGAGAGCCAGCTTTGTATATATTCTCTTGAGAGAGGGTATAGAAATGAGGCGTGAGCCCATGAGACAGGAAATGAGGCTAGGTTGTAGAGTGTGTAGTAGGAACTAATAATTCCCATCAAAGGCTGAGACTCTAGAAATAAGAGGCTTCAAGAACTGTGAAGGGTCTAACATTTGATCCTACATTCTAGCTAACCAGTCACACTGTTGGTTGCATAGAAGACAAGAGATAATGCTAGCTAGGAGAAATAGAATATTGACATATGTAGGGGAATTGGCTGTAGCCTTACAATCTAACTGGCATCTCTTGCCACTCAAGTCCTGTAGGGAGCAAGGACATCTGGGTGGCACTAAGATGGACACTGGACCAGGGGAATATTGGGCACACACTTTGGCTAGAAGGCCACTATGATGATCATGCTAATTGTCAATTAGTCAGGATGTACAGTCACCTAGGAGATGATGCTCTGGGCATGTCTTTGGGAAACTGTCTTGACTGTTTTGAGATGGGAAGATTCTACCTTTATGACTGGTGCTGTTCCCTGGCAGTGATGCTGGAATGTAAGTGGAGAAAGGGCGCTGGGAAGCAGCATCTCTCATCTTTCTCCGATCTCCGACTGTGGATGATATGAGGTCAGCTACTTTAAGATCCTTTTGTCCTGTGTTCAGGCCCCCACTATGATGCACTGGACCCATGGACTGTGAGCCAGAATGAACCCTTCCTCAATTAACTTGCTTTCCTCAAATTATTTTATTACAGCAATGGAAAAGAAGCCAAAACAGCAACTAGCTGGCCAGGAAACTGGACCCTCCTAGGAATTCTTCAGAAGTATGTGCTTTTGAAGCATGTGGCTTAGGAAATGATTTGACTGGAGTGGTAGCTAATGAGAAATGACACAACACACATACAGAAAAGCTTGGAATAGGTAAGTCATTCACTCTGACCAACATACCTCATATATTTATTATATACAACATGAAGGCCTAACTAATCTTAGGAGGATATTTCTGTAGGGGAACAGTCTTAGTTTGCACGGAGGAGGAGCTACAATTAATTGTTCCTGCATAAACTGTCAACATCCCGGATGAGGAACATAAAACCAATTCTTCATTTACACACTGGGTTTAATGTCAACTGTTTGGCAACATCTGTACTCAGACCAGGGGAAGGTTTTACCATTCCCATGGATCTGAGGAACTAGTGAATTTAACATGGTCAGGATCATGTATATAATATACATCCATCCAGTAGTTCATATGATCCTCACAAGAATGGCCTGGGAATTCATGTTTCCAGCATTGGTTACTATAACCCTGAACCACAGTGTGGCAGCCTGCCAACATGTAATCTTAGTTTTTTACCTGAACTGACCATTAATTAACCAAGACTGCCATGATTTGCATAAATCTGATTTGCTTGGTCCTGACTTACATGACAGAGATTGCACAAATGCAAATTACATTCTGAGTCAGCATCTCATGCTAACATCACAGAACAGTACACAGGCCACTGTCTTTCTCTACATAGAACATGTTATATGAGAGGAAATTGCATACAAAGAAAACTTTGCATAACATGAGTGAACAAGTAGATCTCATAAATGAAGAAATCTTTCCCAAGGTCATCGCCTTGCTTATGGCCCCCAGACATAGTCCTTGCTGTAGCCATCATAAGCTGTACTCAATCTATTAATCATTCTATTCAGGTATAATTCCTGACTTCATTGCCTGGCCACCAACTCCTTTCTCATTACCAGAGTGGCCAACTGCCATGTCTATTACACATAGTAAGGCCACCCACCCACACACACACACACACACACACACACACACACACACACACACACACTGTAAGCTTAGAGCAGAGAAGAAGAACCCCCCCCCAGTAATAATCCACTCAACCTGATAATGGGACAGCAAGCTAAGACATGAATGGAGGCATGTTGAAAGCAAATTTGTCTTCTAATCTTTTCCCTGGATTGAAACAGCATTACATTGCCTCCTGCTGTGGAGAAAGAAACATTCTTCCCCTTTCTCCTCCTGATATTATTCTGTATGCATGATGGATGTCCCAGTGGGCTGTGGTGTGTGTGTGTGTGTGTGTGTGTGTGTGTGTGTGTGTGTGTGTGTGTGTGTCCATTGCTGGGTATATGCAAACAAATGTCAGAGAACTGCCTGAGGCAACAGTCCTCAGCTTCTTCCCAATTTGGGACAGGTCTCTTCTCACAGCCATATATGCCCCCTGGCTGGCCTGTGAGGTTCAGGGTGTTTTCCTGTCCTTAACTTCCATCTCACCATAGGAACAGATGAATTACAGGTGCTCACACATCTGACTTTGATGTGGATTCTAGACATTCAAAGTCAGTTCTTAATGCTCTTATGCCAACCACTTTACCCACTAGTCCATTTCTATAACCCCCAAGGGGCAAATTTCTGTCTCTGAAGCATGTTTGATAATTCATACTTGTATGATATAGTCTAAAGCCCTACAGAACTATCATGGCTTATAATCCCCAAATACAATACAAACAATAAGAAATGACAAAATACCAGAATAAAGTACAAATAAAGACAAGATAAAAATCTAAATGAAATATCAGCCAACATTAGAATTATTATTTCTCTAAGACATATGACTATTGAACTGGATACTATGTGAATCTAGGGTGCCATGGGAATTTGTTCTCTCTTTGCTAATCCAATGTCCAGTCCATAAGCATCACACAGACTCATTTTAGATCTGAGGGTGTTTGAGGGTGAATAATAGGACTATCTTCCACTGAGAAGGAACAGCCAACATCTTTAGGAGTTCTGTTTACCAGTTCACAATATATATATATATATATATATATATATATATATATATATATATATGTGGGCTTGTTGAGTATACCTTCCCCATAGAAGGAGGAGCAGGGCCATCACCTCAGTGTCAAAGTCAGTGTGTGTGTGATTCTGTCTGAGCTGCAGATAGTTTTGGAAGAGGTGATATGGAATGAATCTAGGAAAGAGTGAGGGGGAGGGGGTTCCATCTACATAGTCATAGTGAAGCCATCAACCCTGCTGGGTGGAGACCTCCCTGTGTGGCTGTTCTAATGTTGTCTATGCTGCTGATTTTAACCCCTCACACCTTGCTCTGTAAGTAAGGCTAATAACCTCATGCGTTCCCCCTGTGAACTTGTAGAATCCTAACTCAGTGTGTCTTGGGATGTTAGGAAGAGTGATAGGCAATGTTTATGTATCACCCTGGGAAGACAGTTTAGCAACAGAGGGTTAAATTAAAGCATTCCACAGGCCATGTGTGTGTGTGAGAGAGAGAGAGAGAGAGAGAGAGAGAGAGAGAGAGAGAGAGAGAGAGAGAGAGAGAGAGAGAGGAGACAGACAGACACGGACAGAGTGAGAATATATATTCATGAACACATACACGTGCATGTGGGGTGTGAAAGTCAAAGGACAACATGGGTGTCAGTTCTTGCCACCCACTTTATTTAACACGGGGTCTTTTTGTTTCTCACCTCTGTGTACTTCACAATAGCTGTCCTGCAGCTTCTAAAAATTCCCCTGTCCATCCACCCCTGGCAGGAGTGCTGGGGTTACACATGCCTGTGCGCTAATGCCTGGCTTTACAAAGGTTCTGGGATCTGAACTCAGGTCACCTGATGTGTAGATCAACCACCCTACCCACAGAGAAATCTCAGCGTCCACATTTTTACCTGCAGCTCAGCAAATGAAAAGGTTTTGCTTCCAAATGAGCTTCTATTTTACTTTTTACTACAAAAGTCATTCCAGGTGTACAAGTCACTAAGAATGTCACCAACAGATAGCATGATTACCTGATGCCTTTACAACCCCAATTAAATGGTTCGCTTTAAGAATGCTGAAGCAGTTAGGGAAATTTCCTGACACCAAGTGGCTCTGGTACTTTCTGCAGCCTTGCTTTCTCAGCTCTGCACAGGAACAGCTGGAGAGGTAAAGATACAAAGGTGCACTGATTGCCAGTCAAGGAGCCCAAGGAAAATCTAAATTAAATGCACTCGACTTGTGCTCATCACAAGGGCACTCAATGGTGCATGGCCTCCACCTTCGAGGATGGGAAAAGCTATAGTAAGGAGAAAGCAGACAGAAGGACACCTGCAGCGATTCCCCAAAATTCACCATTTTTAAAAATTTCACAGAGCTCTTCTTGCTGAGCTGGAAACACTTTCAGCTGATTCAGTCTCTCTCTCTCTCTCTCTGTCTCTCTCTCTCTCTCTCTCTCTCTCTCTCTCTCTCTCTCTCTCTCTCTCTCTCTGTATATGTTTGCACCTGTTTGGGTAGCGAGTTTGTTCATATATACAGAGTTGAGAGGTCAACGGCGGGTGCCTTCACCAATCATTCTCAACTTCATATTTTAAGACAGTTGAACTGGGTGTATCTTCACAACCAGAGAGCCTCATGGATGGTCCCATCTCTGCATTCTCCATCCTGGCAGTAGTGATGTGCACCACGCTCACCCTTTTGCTCTGAGTTCTGGACATCTGAACTAGGATCCTCACATCCCTGGCCTGCAGCTTTCTCCCCTCAGAGCTCTACTGAACACATATATGGGGCAGTGGCCACTGCTGTTTGAAAGGTGCTGCTGTGTGAAACAACCAATTGTAGCAAAAGGTACACTGGCCTTGAGGTTCTGACACATGAACTGTGCTGTTCACTGGCCTCCACCAGGTTCTTGCTGTGCTTTGAAAGTCAGTTTTCTTCTTGATACTGTGCACAGAGACTCAAAAGTTCCACCACATGACAAACATATATTTGGGCATATGTTCCAAAGAGAATCTTTATAGATAGCCCAGGAAAGGTTTGGGTGACCGTTGGAGAAAAGACTCAGGAAGCAGCTCCTCGGCTTTTTACTCAACCATAATAGCAAACTCCCTTGAGGGAGCAACTGAACTTCATCTGCAGAGTCTGATACAGAGTATGTGGGGAAACCTACACAAGGAATGCTGGGAAGTGGCATAAATATGTCACAATTGGAATAAATATTACGTTTGCTGTCTCTTTCTGATTTAGCTCTTTTGACAGGGCCTTGGGTAGAGAAAATAAACATATACTAAGTCTGGATTTTATATGGAATCTAGTACTGTGAACTCCGGTCTTCAGGCTTGCCTGGAGAGAACTTTACCCAGGGACCCATCTCTCCAGCACCACTTCTGCTATTCTGATCACTTCTGCTCTATGACTCCATTCAAAGTCCTTTCTCTTTGCATTTCATATTCTCCTTACATTCTTATATCTATTAAAGTAAGGGGATTAAAAACATTTTTGATGGAATTTGTATAAATTTGATTCCTCTAAAGGCCGACTGCAGTTGTATGGTGGCTACTTTTAACTGTCAGTTTCATATATCCTAAAATCACTTGGGAAGAGAGCCAGTCTTAATGACAGATTGTCTAGTTCAGTTTAGCCTATGGACATGCCTTTGAGGATATGTTTATTGAGTTGAAAAGACCCACATTGAATATTGGCAGCACTGTTTTATGGACTGAGGTCTGAGCTGAGTGAAAGGGAGTGAGCTGAGCACATATTAACCCATTCTTCTCTATATCTTGACTATCCATGCATTGTGATCAGATGACTCCCACTCTTGCTCCTGTGACATCCCTGCAACAATGGACTAGCCTGTAACAGGGAGCTAAAATAAGTTTTTTCTCCCCTGAGTTACTTTCGTCAGGTATTATGAACAAAACGAAACAACAAAAGCAAAACAGCAACAAAACAAAATTAGGACGTCTTATCTCTGACACACATACCTCTGAGCAAATGCTCCATTAACTCCTTCATCAGCTTCCGTGAGAAAGTCTGTATTCAACTGGACTTGAGATGCTACTTTGGTTTGATTGGCAGATAGCCCATGATGTAGAAATGCTCAGGTCCTATAAAGTAAATAACCTCCATATCAGAACACCGCTCTGGATAACTGCACCTTTGGGTGTCAGTGCTCCGGCATTGTCCACAGTGCGTGCGTGTGTACAGGGTGTGCAGTGAGTTTGTGTGTTTGTGCAGTGTGTGCAATGTGTGGATGTGTGTGCAGTGTGTGTGCAACGTGCAGTGTGTGTGCAGTGAGTTTGTGTGTATGTACAGTGAGTGTGCAGTGTGTGGATGTGTGTGCAGTGTGTATGCAGTGAGTATGTGTGTATGTACAGTACAGTGAGTGTGCAGTGTGTGGATGTGTGTGCAGTGTGTATGCAGTGAGTATGTGTGTATGTGCAGTGTATGTGCAGTGTGGATATGTGTACATTGTGTGTGTAGTGTAAGGTGAGTGTACAGTGTGTGGATGTGTGCAGAGTGTGGGTGCAGTGTATATGCAGCATGTGTGTGTGTATGTGCAGTGTGTTCAGAGAGTGGCATTGTGTTGCACTGAGTGTGCAGTGTGTGCGTATGTGTGTATGTGTGTGTGTGTGCAGTGTGCAGTGAGTGTACAGTGTGTGGATGTGTATACAGTGTGTGTGCAATGTGTATGCAGCAATGTGCAGTGTGTTCAGATAGTGGCATTGTGTTGCATTGAGTGTGCAGTGTGTGTGCAGTGTGCAGTATGTGTGCAGTGAGTTTGTGTGTATGTACAGTGAGTGTGAAGTGTGTGGATATGTGTATAGTGTGTGTGCAGTGTGCAGTGAGTGTGTGTGTGTGTGCAATGAGTGTACAGTGTGTGAATTTGTTTACAGTATGTTTGCAGTGAGTATTCAGTGTGTGGATGTGTGTATTAGTTTTTGTTTTGTTTGAGGAAAGGTTTTAGCCTGGAGCTTTCCAATTAAGCTATCAGAAGCCACAGGGCAGATAGCTAAGTGCAGACAGAGGGTAGAGCCTTCAACTCCCCTTTCAGCAGACTAGCGAGGATATGGTATTAAGGAATAAGTGGGTAAAACAATATATCCAAAATGCATAAAGTTACTTTATATTAATTTGGGAATACCTTCAGTGGCTTTTATTCAAGATAAAAAAACAAAACAAAACAACAAAATATATCTTCTAAAGGGAAAGCTTCTGCTTGCTAATCATCCTGTCGAAGAAACACACCATTTGCTCTGTTCTCAGGCAAACAATATTTCCTGCATCGCAGTAATAAAATTTTCTGATAGAATTTCATGTTAAAAATCACGAATATCTTTCATTGATGTGTGCTTCATGGACATGATAGCCAGAGATTCTGATATAGCCAAGGTTATGGGCTGGTCACCAATGGTAGCTAAACTTAGGATGACTTGGGATTTTAAAATATAAATACAAAGGAGAAGGAGATCTTTGATAAGAAATTGTAACTTCTCCCAGTGAGACATAAACAAAAGACTACTTTCCAGAAAGTGAACCAATGACTGATCAAAGAAGCAATCAGACACATGCCCAACTTTGTACACTAATTTTTTTAGCTAATATTATAAACTAACAGCTGAACTAATATCGCATCTACATCACTGAAACATCCATTTCAGCATGAGTGTAGCTGAGTTTCACTCAGCTCAACAGGTCAGACAGTCTCATCTTCCCAGCAGTCATTTCCACCTGTGTAATCTCTGTTTAGTGTTCCCTGACTCCCTCAGGTGAAAGTGACACCTTCCAAATCAACAATACTAAGACATACCACATCATATGACAGAAATAGTCACAGGGAAGTAATGGGAGTCATCCCGTGAATGTCATATTTAACGAAATTAGGGCTGCAACTCTGGAAGTCTTGGCTAAGACAAAGTTTAACCTTCAAAGATTCAACTTTGCATACCACCTAGAATGCATCCTGCATTCTCCAGAGGTACAGGAGTAGCAGCAGTCTTCATCACCATTGGCCCTTATGATATAGGATGTAAATGAATAAACTAATCCTCATTTCTTCAACCAGGTAACTTTGCTTCATGGTCTCAAGGCTGCTTTTGAAAATCAGAAGCTGTGTATGATCTTCTTGCTTCTGTATTGAATCCAGGAATTTGCATGACTCTCCCCAGGGCGGGCTAAATGAGTAATGGGGGTAGAGGAACACTTGTAGAACTGAGGCTCTAAGATGATGCATTGCTACAAGACAAATGTCCGAGGAAGCTCCTCTGTGCAATAACTCTCAGACTGCATATTCAGTCTGGAACATGCTGTCCCTTTTTCTGTTTTAGTTTTTATTATATGGCTGAATTTTCTGTCTGCCTTAAGGATAAAGGAAAGCATTAAGATGTTGAGGTTTCATTCACTTGTTACAATAAAACACTGACCAAAAGCAACTTAGGGAAGCAAGGGTTTATTTGGCTTACACCTTAAGGTTGCAGTCCATCACTGAGGGAAATCAGGGCAGGAAACCAAGACAGGAACACTGTTGCTGACTTACTCTCTGAGTGTCTTGCAGAATCTTACTTAGCTAGCTTTCTTAAATAGACCAGGACCACCTACTAAGGTAATGATGCCACCCACAGTGGGCTGCACCTGTCTCCACCAATGTATGATAAAAACAATCCTTCACCAACATGTCTACAGACCCAACTGATCTAGACAATCCCTCAATTGAGGCCTCTCCTCTCTGATAACTCCAGGCTGTGTAAGGACACAAAGGATGGAACACATACTAAGCACACATTGCCTTGATCAGTCCAGCGTAGCAGTCTGTTGGGAGACTGTCAATTATTTTCATTTCACAACAGCAGGACTTGCCTTGATAACAATGAAACATTCCTAATATATCTGCCTAAATCTTTTTTTTTCTTTCTTGGTATAGCTCACAACTATGCAAACACTACAGTCTCTTCACTTGACAATCACTTTATTTATATTTATTTATTTTATTTTATTTGTGTGAATATTTTGTGTGCATGAATGTCTGTGCACTACATGCATGTCTCATTCCTGAAGAGATCAGAACACCTTTTTTCTGGTGTGTGAAGCAAGAGGAGTATTTTTTCTTATTTGATGTATCAGTAGAAAGGTCATCAATGGCCCTTCCAAAGATATAAGCTTCTAATAATAGCTAATAAAATGACCAGGTGGATATTGCCAAAATGGACACCATCTATAATATATCCACTGAAATATTATCCTAAACTATAAAATGCTTCAGTCTCTTAACTTAAAGTCAATGTCCTTTAACTTTTGCTTCATTTTTCATATTTTGAGACAAAGTCAGCCTTAAAATTGCTGTGTAACTCAGGATGATTTTGAACTCCTGATGCTGCTGTCCACCTACTAAGAACTGTGATAACCAATGTATAATACACACATTCAGCTATAGCATAGTTTTGTGAAGATTCTTAGTCACAGAAAAAGTCGACCTTAAACTTACAAGTGTTTTCCAATGAGGAACTTTTAAAAGTCCAAATAAAATCCCACTCTTTCCTTAGTTGGGGTAATTTAGTGAAATCAGCTGTGTAAATGCTCAATGAAGCATATAATTAGAGGATGAATAAATAGAAATATAGATTTAAAAGGATCAAATTGTATTTTGGGATCCAGCTTATGAATCATAACTAAATTGTAGTGGCCCATGAACACAGACCCTACCTCATTACTCAATGTGTATGAAAAATTCTGCTGACATGCTTTCTTCATATCAGATGCCAAAGCCACTGAATATCTGTGGGGCTAGAGAGATGGCTCAGCAATTATGAGCACTGACTGCTCTTGCAGAGGGCCCAGATAACGTGAAGGGCAGTATACAATCTCCTGTAACTCCAGCTGCAATTGATTTGCTATTCTACCCTGGCATCTGTGAGCATGCGAGCTCACGTGCGCGTGCACACACACACATACACACACACACACACGTAAAGAATAAAAAATAAACTAAGAAACTTACAAAATATTAGTTAGCTCAATATAGCTTTATTTCATTTTTATTGTCTATGGATTGTTGAATATTCTTACATTTGTGTGTGTGTGTGTGTGTGTGTGTGTGTGTGTGTGTGTGTGTGTGTGTAGATTTGGTAGTAATTGTTTATCTATGTCTTTGTTTCTGAGACAGGGTCTCTCATGAAGTCCAGACTGGTCACCAAATCTTCAATTGACTGGAGATGACATTGAACCCATCATGCAGCACTTTACTGTTTTCTCCTTGCTATGTGTTTCTATGCTGTCATAAGAGTCATTTATTATATCCAGGACATCCTGGCTTCCCACATGCCCAGCATTTCAAGACCAAGTTACTGTGATATATCAATATCTTGTCTGGTGTTTTCACTTTCCTATGGAAAACACAAGAAAATTTAGGGCAAAAAAAAACTGTCTCATTGTCTAAGAAACTTCTTCAAAAGGTCTTTCACTTTTTATGCTGTTGACTTTTAGACAAGCATTCGAGGATGATGATGACATAATTATCATGTTTTAGAGATTACCTTGATAGTGAATGGAGAAAACTATCAGGACACAAGGGTCCAAGAAAGGCCAGCACACGTAGCCATTAGAGCTTTAGAGGAGTCTGGGTGGCCAGAACAAAGGGTGGCTCTGTGTGTGTGTGTGTGTGTGTGTGTGTGTGTGTGTGTGTGTGTGTGTGTGTGTGCATGTGTAAGTGCATGCAAAGGGGGGGAGACTAAAAGGGAATAGTAAAGGAAACTTGTGACATAGACATCTATCCCTCACACATGCATATGCAGGCTAGCATATCCACTCCCATGTGAACACACACACATGCCACATAAATAGGCACATAGATATGTTATATTAGTCGGGCATTAAAAAAAAAACTATGGAAAACATAATGTTACAACATGAAAATCCATGCTTCTAAGGTTGACCATGGAGTAGCATGTAGCACATGTCTTTCTCTTGCCAACATTATACTCCATCATTTTTTCAATATCCATGTAAGAAATCATCCTTGTGTACGTGGGTCGTTGTTCACCTGAACTGCATCAGCCAGATCATATTTCCAGCTTTCTTAACTGCTCCCAAAGAACACGGAATTACGGAAGTGTAAGGTTCTTTCCCTTTTACTGTGATATGATGCCCTAACAACAATAACTTAAGAGAGAAATACTTCACTTTGGTCCACAGTACATGGTAACAGTCCATCATGACAGAGGAATCAAGGCAGCAGGGACCTGAGGCAGATGGTCACATTGCATCCACAGTCAGGAAAGGGGGATATTAATGATATACTCAGCTGGCTTTCTCCCTTTTATACAATGCAGGATTCCAATACAGAGAACTGTGCTACCACACTGGACACAATTATACTCAATTAACCTAATTAAAATAACCTTCCACAGGCCATGTCCAGAGGACTGGCTGTCTCACAGGCAATTTTAGATCTCATCAAGCTTATAATTTTACTAATAATCATAGGAATCATTAATTTACTATTTTCCTAAAATCTGAAGAAGTTCTTGGTGCACTAAATCAGTACTGGCAGAATGCAATCCTGTTATGTATAATCTATCCTATAGATAACTATTATACTTATCCCATTGGTCATCTGCCATGACTTCTTCATTCCATAATTCCATTTGAAGCAGTAAATTACAAGAGTCTCAAGATTAACTTCAGCAAAATTTTATTTTATTCAATATGTCAGCCAATTTCAACTGAAATAATAAGAAATATTTGGGATTAAAATTATTTCATGAAAAATGTATGTTTGAATAATAACTTGAAAAAGGACATGCACAATAATTGCAGAAGCACCCAGTGACAGAATAAACACCTTTAGATTGAAACACATTTCATGAATTAATCCATAATTGGCTTAATTTATGAAATAATGCCTTACTTGTGACTGATACAACCTAATATATACTGATCTCCCTTTTATAGCTCTCCTTGTATAATGTTCAACAAGTACAATAGAGCAGGCAATGTCCCCCAAGATGTCAATGTCATATGAACTTCATGTTGAAAGATAGTATCGTCTCATCCACCACCTTCCATGTGAAAAGCATTAAAGATTGCTCTCACAAGGATAAATATTTCAAGGAAAACTTTGCTTTCTAATGGGGTTTAAAATGTGATATGTTAAAATTTTACTCCATCCTTAGCAAACACTTTCCAAAATTATGAAAAATGCCATGGGGTATGGTGGGGGGCAGCACAGAATTTACTTGCTCTTCTTATAAGAGACCTGAGTTTCAAAGTTTCATGGCTCAAAGCTGCCTGAAACTTCAGCCTCAGGAGATCCGACACCCACCTTCTGCTTCCATGGGCACCCAACTTTACAAACACATACACAGGCAAGTACATACACCCATGCTCACACATACTAAACAGCCAGATTATGAGGGGTGCTGTCAGGTCAGTATTCTCCCAGAAGTTTTTTTTTTTTAATCCTTGAAATCTGAAAGACATATGGAGAGTAACTCATATTCTTTCTTTTAAGGTTTACTTATTGTGAGCTTGTGTGTGTATGTGTGTGTGTGTGTACACATGTGTGTAGATATTCCTATAGAGGATACAGAGGACATTAGAGTTCTTGGAGCTGGAATTATAGGCCTTTGTGATCCTGCCATCATTGGTGATAGGATTGGAACCCTAGTTTACACAAATTAGCAACAAGTGCAAAGTCAAGTGTTCAAACTTTTTATTTAGATATTCTTTGTTCTATATTATGCTAGTTTATGTGTGGAGATAGGCTGAGAAAGAAGGAATGAGGAGGACAGGCAGACACTGATATTCCTAAATTGCCTAGTGTTTCGTGTGACAGACAGCATAGTAAGAATAAACCCAGCTTTCTTTGTCAATGTGGTCTTTGCTGATTTATTATGATTCCAGGTCCCTTGGGATAAGTGAAATACTCTCATGTTCTAAAAAGTCAAAATGTTTTCATAATAATCATGATTGTTTAAAGTTTGCACTATGTTGCCATTTGTACTAATGAAGCAAAAGCAATCATGGATAAAATTCTGGCTACCTTAGGACAAGTAAACAGCACCAGATTGTTCCAGAAAGCAATTGTTTTATGAGGTCATTTAGCAACAAAGGTGGAGGGAGTACCAATTTCATTAATAGCGTCCTTGTTGATGTTACAAACATTAATAATTTTATCTACACATATGAACACTTAGATATACAACATTTTGATGTATTCTGACAGATTGGATAATGTGTATTAAAAATACCTGCATAGTGAGGCATAAAGGGTATTTCAAGGATAATCAAGTCACTTTAGCTTTCTGTTTTTTAGTTGGGAAAGTGGTACTCTCTTTCTCTCTCTCTCTCTCTCTCTCTCTCTCTCTCTCTCTCTCTCTCTCTCTCTCTCTCTCTCTCTCTCTCTCTCTCTCTCTCTCTCTCTCTCTCTCCACCCTCTCCAGAAGCATGATTTGTGTTTGAAAGAAGCAGCAGAGACTCTGATTACTCAGTTGAGTCTCCACTGCCACTTTCACAATAAATTAGCAAGACTGTCATTTTGAAGAAAATAGCTTCCAATTTGTGAATGTAAATCAAATTCTGATACACACACACACAGACAGACAAACACACACACACACACACACACACACACACACACACACACACACACACACACACACACACACACACATATATATATATATATACATATATATATATATATATATAGTGAGGATACTGAATCATTCTTATCTTCTGATGAGAACAGCATGTCTTTAAAATATATTTAGTGTGTATGTATGCCTGAGTACATGTATGTGCAGCACTTGCATGCAGGTGACTGAGGAAGCCAGAAAAGGGAATCAGATTCCTTAAAACAGGAATTACAAACAGTTGTGTGTCAGTAGATACCAGTGCTAGAAACTGAACCTAGGTTCTCAGAAAGAGTAGCACTCACTCTTAACTACCAAGCCATCTTCCAAACCTCATAACAGAATGATATTATCAGATAAAATTATCATACAATATATTTTATTCTCTTTCAACATTTGGAAGACCCCTATAACTTAGTGAATGAATATTTTTTTTGGTTTGTTCTTTGGTTTTGGGTATTTTGAGGCAGGGTATCTCTGCATAGCTTTTGAGTCTGTCCTGGAGCTCTATATCGTTAAGGCTGGTCTGGAACTCACCATCAATATCCACCTGCTTCTGCTTCCTGAGTACTGCGATAAAAGGTTTGCACCACCACCACCTGGCTATGAATACTTTTCAAATGACCAAATATCTTACACATTAATAAAATTCCTACTCAAGGGATCACAGCTACTTGCTAAGGAATGGCCACTGAATGGAGCTTGGGTGCTGCAGCAAAGCATTATGCACACATTATCTGAATTTAATTTACATCCTTCAACCAAAGGAACACACAACCAAACATGTAATGGGGAAGAGACAGAAAACTCTGAACACCTTTCATTTGGCCAGTTAAAATATCATATTTTTCATTGCTCATGGAAGAAGATAGTTAACATTATAGAACTGTGTTAATTATATTGACATATAACAAGATTGTCTATTTGCATTTTAAAATAGCTAACAGATGAATAGTATAAAATCTATCAGTTTTAATTTTTCACATGGAAAATAATGATAGCTATAACTCATATCAATAAAGGCTCTTTGAAGTCTTAAATAATTTTAAAGATTTATCTTTCTTCTGAATTATGTATATGTGTGTCTCGAGTGTGTGTGTGTGTGTGTGTGTGTGTGTGTGTGTGTGTGTGTGTGTGTGTTTAAGTGTGTTTGCCAGTATGTAGGTACCTGTAGAAGCCAGAAAAGGACATCACATCCCCTGGAGTTGAAGGCACAGATGGTTATGTCTCATCTGTAGTGGTGCTGAGAACCAAACTCAGGTCCTTGGTGAAGCAACAAGAGCTCCCAATAAAGAAGCCTCTCCCCAGCCATCTAAGTTATTTTTTTAATTTATTTATTTATTTTTTTCTTATTTCCCATATTGATTCCAGTTCTGGGAACTAAGTTATTTTTTAAGGACCTTAAAGAACAATTTTAAGAGGTCTAATGGTAGATCTCAAATGTTTTCCACTATTTTTCCTAAGTTCACTTGCTCAATCTATCATTAAAATTTTCAGCATTATAAGAACTCTCCCCAAACTGGTCAAAGCATTTATTAATGTCAGGGAAAAAAACTGTTTAACCTTTGTCTTAAGTTAAGGTCACAAGTGGTTTTGCATATATAGTGTTTTATATGATTTATTTTAGTAAATCTAGGAATCTCAGAATTTCTTATTCTGTAAAACAGTACATCTATTATCATGACAGCAGTCATGATTTTTCATTCACTTAATATTTCTGATAACAATATCCAATTATTACATCCATTTTATTTCCACTGTGCTAATTTTATGTTAAAAGAAATTCAATGGTGCTCAATTACATTTGCCTTCAAATTAAATTAGCATTACAAGAATTTAATGGGCATCTTAATTAGACCATGCTACTAAGAACAGTTTATACAAATTAAAACCCACCTCTGCATGTCTCATCTTTCTTTGAATTAAACACAGGATGCAAGAAAAAAAAAACCTTAAAATTTCAGAAAGCATAACATGCTGCACTAGGGAAAATAAAACCAGGAAATTAAACTGACACAAAAAAGCAGAATTAAATTTAAAGCATAATTCACTTCAGCTTCAAATTACTTAATTGTTTCTATGTGATTTCTGGTAGGTATGAACATTCCTTCAATTAAAAAAAAAAACCAAAAAACCTTTTTTCCCCCCAATGGCATATATATTAATTACATAGATTTCATTATGGCATCTTTGTACATGTCTATAATGTATTGTGATTATTTTCACCCCACTTCCCCCGTGCTGTACACCCCAACTCCTGTTGATCTCGTCTCTCCCAATCCAGCTCCCCTGCTATGTCTCCACAGCAGCTGTGACTATCTCTGCAGGACTGGCAGGAGGCTGGGTTGCTCCACAGTGCAGGTAGAAGCCCATGAAACCTCACCCCTCAGTAACTCATTGGTTATCAAAAAACTAAACAAAACACAAAAAGACAAAACAAAACAAACAAACAAAAATACAAAACAAAACAAACAAAACACTTAAAATACAGCAATAGTAATGTTAGTTCAGTCCTTTGGGAACCTTGCAGCATTTTGGGAGCTATAAGTGACCATGCCCAGGATCATTTGCTTTCTCGTGGCTAGTGATTTAAGTTTACTAATTCTTAGGAAAATTTAACCTTATTAAGTACAATTCACAAGGAATCAACTCACAACCCAAATAACAAGATTTAAGTACTGTTTCTTTGACTGATTATTATAATTTTAAGACCAATAATAATGGGTAACATACAGCCAACATTTGCAATGTGACTAGCAATCTGTGGCTTATTCTGCACAAACCACTTCTTTTCCTGGCTACAATTTTGTGAGATGGATATTATTAGCCCTAATTCATAATTGGGGAAAAGGACATTATATAATTTCCCTCCAGTCCTTGGAGTACATAACCAACTGATTGCAAAGTTTTCTGGTTTAGCTTTCTCCACTGCTCTGTAGTGATTCTGCAACAGGCACTTTGGGTGTAGATAGGCCTTCAGTCATTTCACATGCACCCAAGCGCTGAACAAAAGAGCAAAGCACTGTGGTCAAACAGATTAAAAAAAAAAAGTCTTTCCTCTCTAAATGACTGAAGGAAGACTTAAGAAAACATTACATTATGGGGTGATGAGTAAGACGTCTGTGTGTATATTCTGTGTTTAGTTTGTTTCCCCACTGTAAGGGTTTTGCATATTTGAAAATGCAAAATCTCATCAAAGAGAAAAACAAAGAGCAGATGGTTAAAATTTAAGACAAGTAGAAATCAATGAATTTAATTAAATAAAAAGCAAATGGGGGCTCCAGGGATGGCTTGGTGATTAAGAGCACTTGCTGCTCCTTTAGAAGATCTGAGTTTGGCTTCTTACATCCATATTGGGCAGCTCATAACCACCAGTAACCTAGCTGCAGGAGATCTAATGCTCTCTTCATGCTTCTAAATGCATCTGGGCTCATGTGCACATACTGACACACAGATACATACATACATACATACATACATGCATACATATGAAATTAAATATTTTTAAAACTGAAAATTTAATAATTATTTCAAATGTCTATTGAGCATAAAGTTTTTTCTACATTTTTGACATTATCTTTTGAAATATACTGATATACTATACCTCTAAAGAAAATATTTTCTCTAAACTTATTTCATTAAAATTAACTGAAATGAACAAATAGAGCCAATTAGGATAGTGCAAGTTGTAATCCATCCACAAATATTAAAATAATTCAAGGTATTTGAAACCAAGTTTCTGAATGTAATACAAAGACCAGGATCTGTAGAGATAGCTCAGTGGCAAAAATTATGTACCGCTCTTGCAGAGGACCTGAGTTTGGTTCCCAGTCCCCACATCAGGCAGCTCATATCCCCCTGTAACTCCAGCTCCAAAGGACCTGCCCCCTTTTCCTGGCTGCTGCAGATACCTGCAGTCATGTGTACAAATTGTCTCACAAACACATACACACATAAGCATACAATTAAATTAAAATAAATCATTTAAAAGAAACTTAGTATTAAATAAAAGTGAGCGCTTCAGACTCAATTTTTAATAGAATCGTAAATGTGAAAATACATCACGTTCTATATTGCTTGGCTACACCCATTGAATGCAGTCACACCTCAGTAGCCATGCGCACATTCAGCCATGGGCCTTTGATTTCTGAAGCCTGTTTCCTGTGAACAGAGCTGGACCATTTCAGAAATGGCTGACTCCAGCTCTGATTCATACAGTAGTGGAGAAACTGGCACAAGGAGCCAAGGAAACATTCACTGGGGTCATTTCAAAATGTCCAAAGATGTGGTCTTGAAAGTACTTCTATTGTCAAGCTTAGGATAAAATTTAACTGAAAAAGTAGTCATAAAGGGGCTTCTATTTACAGGTCGGTTGATAAAGAGTTTGCTTCTAAGCACAATGGCTTGAATTTAGTCCTGAGAAAAAATTTGTAAAGAACTGGTCAAGGTAGTGAGTACTCGTAATGCCATTTCTGCCGAGGAAGGAAGACACATGCATTTATTATGTTTGCTGGTCAGACAGATTAGCCCTAATGAAATATTTCCAATTACAGATCCTGTCTCAAAACACAAGGTATATGGGACCTGAGAATTCACACTCAAGGAAATCCAGTGGCCTCCATATGTATGCAAAGGCACATACACATGCATTACCCACATACACACATGAAACAGAGGCAATTATACTATCTGCATTTATGATTATGTTCAAACAAAACAAAAGGAGAACAAAAAAATAAAATTTTCTTGACAGAAAATTATGTCTAATAGATAAAGAAGAACGAATACATCTGTACAATTACCACTTTACAAACTTACATTACTATAATTTATTAAGGTCCGTGTTGCTAATGAATGCTGAAACCATTAGTGGAAAAGCAATCGAGGAGCTTGGTATTCAGGATTTCTCATAATTATAAAGGGAGGTACAAAGTCACATTATCAGAAAGTGGACATGTTCAGATTCTAATGTCAGTGTGATCTGATATGACATGAGAGGCAGGAAGTGTTAGCCTCAGGTGAAATTACTTCACTTTATAGCAAGCATACAGAAAAGAAGAAAATGTTAACTTCTAAAAGGATAAAAAAATAAATAAATGTAGATTGTGAAATATTTTGTCTTCATAAATGTACAGCATAAACAAGCAATGAAGAGTGACAGGACATTGCTCTCATGGATTTATACAACCTGTAGATGTCTGTGCAAGACCTGAACAAAATCCAGCCAGCCATTCATCCAGCATGGATCCTGATACCTGCCTGAAGAGCTGTAGGCACTTGAAGGCCACTCTTCCTCAGTGTGAAGACACTGTGAAATTACCTGTGACCCAGTAAAAATCTCCATAACCATGCAAAGGTTAAATGAATCAGTAAAGGGTCAACGCAAAAAACACACCTCTCAGTTCAAAGGGAATAAGACATGGTCTATCATAGTCAAACTTGAGTAACCATGGCCTAGAAACACAGATTTTGGTTATCCCAAATTCTATGTTCCAACTTGGATGATGTTTTATGGAGTTTATGTGGTAATAGAACAAAGAAAACCATAAATCATGGCACCTTTTAAGTACACTGGTGGAAACATCAGAGAGACAGTAATACCAAGACAGAAGCTTTTCTATAGGACCAAGATGCTAACTGTTGACATTATTTGATTTGGGTTGGTGGAACCTAGTGATTTGCTAAGTTTATACATTCTAAAAGGCTTTTCTCTATTAGTCACAGGATGTTAGTTCTGACACAGAGGTGGGCAGGGAATGGCTATTCAGAGTGTTTAAATGACCCAATGTAAGGTAATTAGCCTCTGAACCTATAGTTCAATGTGTCCACAACATTGCTGTTTCAATCAGTCAATCAGTCTCTGCAGACACAGATTCTTTTCAGGGTTCTCTTAGACAAAAGCAATGAAGGATATATTCTGGAATAAAAGAGAGATTAAAGAGACACAATCACAAACATATAAAGCCAGATGTAAGGTTGATTAAATAAACAAACACTGGCTATGGATGCAATAGTACAACACTTGAGTAGTTTTCAATAGAACAAGTTAATTCACATTAACTTGTTAATAATTTTGTTAGTCTAAAAACAATTATTTTGAGTCCTATGTAGTATATGGTAAATTTTCAATATAATATAAACCATTTTGATATATGTACATCATATAATGTATATGTATAACACATATACATATACATAAATATGTATAATTTATTTTAAATGAGAAAGAAAAAACATGATTATAGAATGCAACTGGTATATTTTTCTGATAATACATAAATATTTAGGCATTATAAAGAAAAGTAGTGGATTTTACAATAATTTTCACGTGAGAAATTATTCCCTCAGTAATATTATCTTTAGAAAAACTCATAATTTAACAGCAGCTGGAATAAAAGTGCACACCTTATTTTAAAGTAGCAGAATCACTACCCTCCCCAAAGCCAACCTTGTTACTTAGAAAGCCAACCTTTCCCCAAGTTAACTCTCCCTCCTACTGAGAATTAAAGGACAGAGAACTCAACAAGATGATGAATGAAGGGACTTATAAGTATGCAAGCTCCATTTATTTATTTGTTTGTTTGTTTATTTATTTTTGTTGTGCCCCCCCCTGAGTCAGTGTTTCTCTGTAGACCCCTGGCTATCCTAGAACTCACTCTATAGACCAGGCTGGCCTCAAACTTGCAGATCCTCCCACCTTTGCTTCTGAGTGATGGGATTAAAGGCCTGTACCACCCACCCACCACCTGGCCCAGGGTGCAAGCTTTATAGTATATTTTAAGTTGTGATACCAGTGTACATTGTGTGCTAGGCTTGCACTACCCAAGTCCCAACTTTCCTTTTATCACCTATTGCCCGTTATTCCTGTAATTGCCTCTTGTCTTTCTAGGCAGTTTTACTTTTATCTGAATGTCATATACGTTTTATGAATCTGCCTAAAATCTAGGAGAAACCAGTGGGAAAAATATCTCCACTTGGGTTGAAGGTATGCATTCATGAGGAAAGCATGGAGGGAGACAGTTGATGGCAGCAGGAACATGCAGAAGCTAGCTCATGTCTGGGACAACTAGGATCCAACTTTGGGTAGAAAGCCAGGCAGCTGTGCACTCTAACTCTGTTTTCTTAGCTCTTGTCTGCTAGCTAGGTCACCCATTCCAAAACAGGGACCTGGTGTTTAGACACACATAGCGTCATAGCACATCCAAATAAAATCAGCCCATAACACTTATTTTTGCCTTAACAATGAAAGTGTGTTTTTTGAAAAATGAGTAGAAAAATGGTTGTAAAACTCTCTTTTAAAACTTGGTAGGCAATTTTACCATTTAAATACAGAGAAACACTATTGTGGAGTACCTTGGACATTACTAGGGAAGTCTGCAAAAATTGACACTCACTTTTCTAAACCAGTACTTGAACTAAATTAAAGAATTAATTTTCATTTGAGATGTGATGGGTGCATTTTTTCCACTAAGCATTAAAACTGTTCTATGGGGACATTTTTTTTAAACATTTATTTATTTTATGCTGGACATAATTATACATGCCTTTTTTTAAATGAAAACAAACATTTATAAACAATATTTGGGAATTTGGGCGTCGTTCTTTCCAAACTGGAACATTTTTAAGCAGGTATGTCCAATCTATAGCTCATGGGTTGCATCCATACCAGAATAGCTGATTATGGCCCAAAACAGAATCATGAATTAACTGAAAACTAGGAGGTGTTTGTCTTGTTATTTCTGACTTTTCTTTGCAATGCTATTGTATGCTTCTGAGCATAGTCTTTGCAAATGACAGCATCCTGTTACAATGTCCAAAGGCTGGACACACGATAGAGATTTAATTCTTGACAGATTCATTTCTTTGTAAGCTCAAAAGGAGGGCAGTGTTTTGAAATATGTGCTTGCATTTTTCATGAAGTTTTCCACCAAAAATAATCTCTAAGTGAGATTATGTTCCAGACAGGAAACATGGCCAATTACCCTCAGTTTGGCTGAATATTTTTTCATTCAAAATTTCAGTGACTTTATTAATAAATGAAGACCTGGTGAGGATAAGTCAGGTATGCTAATTACCCAGGAATTTTCATTTGCAAAGTCTTTTTGCCAACCTCAGTCATTAACCTGGCCTTTAACAAATTGTTTGATCTTAATAACAAATCTGCTCTCATCCTGCTCTCCAACTGAGATTCCCTTTCTTGAAATAAACTGCTGCGTGTAACCATCAGAGCTTCAGAGGACAGCTCACACACAAAGTGAGATATGTAGGAAGATGGTGAGATGATGCCACAAAATAATTGGATGCTCAGGAAGTTCGTAGCCATCATATTCTCTATTGAATCCATATCTTAGTATCCTCTTAGGAAATACACAAGAAATCCGGTAAGGTAAAACCTGGAAATTTAGGGACGCTGTGGTTTGAATGCTTAATCTTCTACTGGATCACTTGTTTCAATATTAGGTTCCCAGCTGCCTTTTTTAAAATTTTTGAGCCAAAAGGATGAGGGAAAGGGAAACATAAAAATCCCAGTTAGAGGATTTATTAGCCCTTTGCCCCCAGTCATAGGCAAAAAGCATCAATTTCTTTTTTAGCATGCTATCCTCAGCAACATGTTTCCATTTCTCCAAATTACAGGATATCTACCTTTGAATGCAATGGATGGCCATGAGCCTGTTATAGCAGCATATAGAGCAGAGGAGGTTCGGCGCCCACTCTTACTCCAGCCAATCAATTATTCAGTTGCCCCCCTAGCACTCATGGGCAGAGACAGAGACCAACACTCTCCTATAAAAGGGATGCCTAGACATCTTTAGACCAATGAAGGGATAAGGGAAATTACTGAGTTGGCCGCCGTAGACCCAAATATAAACCCAAGCTCCTTTTAAGTCAGTCATCAACATGGACCAGGAACCCCTCTCTCTAACTGAGAGGCCAATAAACTTCTCTTCCCATTGCTTTACACTGAAACGTTTTCCTATTTTCTTTTTAATTCTTTAAATGTCAGAGAAAAGAATCATTCTGCTAGCTGACATCACCATCTGTGTCTTAAGACCAGACAAATCTAGTCACCAATTCTAATTTCAACCCAAAGGTTCCAAACACCCCTGGATTTCATCCACTCTCTTGGAAGTTGGTTTAAAATATTTTATGATGTTTTTGCTCTTCCTTGTATCCTAATTGGAAAATATTTAACTTAATTGGTTGATAATATTTGACAATGTATTTTAAATCTAGATATCAAAGCTACCACTTATAACTGTAGTCACAGTTAAAGATGACTCTTAGATTATTTTTGAAAGTAGCACGAGTTTCCTGGGGAAAAAAAGGAAATATAGTATCATAGCAAAAAAAAAAAAATCAGAATTGTCGTAAATGTTGTAAAGAGATGCTACAATTAATTATACTAAGATCTGCCCATGGGATGGAGCAAGGTCTAGCCACTAAAATGTTAATGGGGAGAATATGCTACAGCATGGAAAATGTTTATAATAGATGTCAGATAAAAGTGCAGAATAGCAAGTAATAAATGATCTCATACCCTCGCACCGTCAGCTCTGTAACCAGAATGTAAAATAGCACAAAGGTGAGAAATACAGGGCTGATAAATTTTTTTCACTTTCAAATCTTTCATAAGAATTATTACTTGATAGTTTTCTCCAAGACACAGAGAATGAAGCAGTTTCTCAGGTGTTTTCATGTTGTCATTTTCTTTGGGTGCTTTGTGCCACCCAGCTCCATTCATTGTCCTTATGGATCCAGGCCGAGCTGGGCAATCCCTATCTTTTACTATAACGAGAATTTCAAACCATAGAAACTTATCAAAGGTCCCTAAACCTCTCTTGATAGAAAGAAGCTAATCCAACATGTCTTATGCCTCAATGGCTTCTGCTTTTAACAACTTATAAATTATCACTGGGGCTATACTTACTACAACTTTGGCTTTGCGTGTGTGCGTGCGTGCGTGTGCATGTGCGTGTGTGTGTGCGTGTGCGTGTGCGTGTGTGTGTGATCAGCAGAGAGGCTCTCTGATGCCAGAAGAGCATGTCAGACCCTCTGAAGTCACAGGATGCTGTTCGCTATCTGATATGTGTGCTCGAAACTGACCAAGCTCCTCTGCAAAAGCAGTGACCACTCATAACCAGCTGAGCCATCTCCCAGGCCCCACAGCTATTCTCTCAGACAGAAACACTCTAATTTCTAAAAGTAACAGGAAACACATAGCCATAACTAAACCTCCCATCAGTGGCTTTGCGACCAAGAAAAAATCATTCTAAGTTCCTCGCTAAGTATTATTTTCAAGTACATCTGTTGTGATGTATTCCCAGGGGGTTAAATAAATTCCAAAACTGTAAATCATGAACTGATTTTTGAGCCATCACATTGCTGGTGGTATTTTTATGGTGTGTGTTTTATATGTAATGTGAGCTAAAACAAACGAGTAGTCGAAGTGATGCTGTGGAAAACGAGGACTGTCAGCATGGGAGTGAGAAATGAGAGATCATGGGGATAAATAAGAATTCTATAGCCCTAAATTGCAATTGAACCACCGGTATAAGTTTATAATACATTTTATTTCATTTTGTAAAATATCCCTTTGCTGTGTTTGAGGTCTTTGTGAGGGAGTGCAGCAGATCCCTCTCTTCTGTTTAAGTGTATGAATGAGTGATGGCCAGCCCTGGTCTCCAGTTCTGTGGATTGGAGAAGCAGATATAAAATGGGAAAGGGTGTAAGCCATCTCAAGACAGTGGCAGAAGCTTCCCCAAGACTGCACACGATTTCCCACAGGCTCACTGGCCTGGCCACCTGCCCTGCTGCCCATGCACCCTGTGGCTACAGCAGCTGCCGCTGTTATGGCAATGTTTGTGGTAGCTCTTCAACATAGAAGGAACCCCATGGTCCAAGTGGAGTTTTACAGTGAGAGCAGATACGATGTCTGTTTCTCACAGGGAAAACTCCAGACCTTTCTTGAAATCTATGGTCTCTTCTTCAGATTCAGGTACCCCAGTATGGCCCAGGCCATCTAGAATATGGTGTTCGGGAGACACCAGCCACCTTAACCAGTTTCTCTTAATTGACCGCTGTCTCTCTCTGGTGTGAGACACCTCTCCTCTCTCAACTGTAGCTCAACACCTGTGTTCTACTGTTGGGGACCTGAATTCTTTTGGATTGGCCATGTTGCCCAGATGAACCCCAAATCTCTGCCTGGTCTCTCAGAAGCATCAAAAGAGACTGATTTGCTCTTCCCTTCCCACTCCTGGAGTGCTCACCCACTACTGGAGTGCTCACCCACTCCTGGAGAGCTCACCCACTCCTCCAGTGCTAACTCATTCCTGGATTGCTCACTCTGGCTCCAACTGCTTTGTCAAATGTCTCATTTTCAACCAATGATCTGTATAATTAGGAAACTCAGAACCCACCATTCTCTGAGAAAAAAAATAAAAAAGACAGGGCAGGGGCATCACTCTGAACAGTGTAATCAGATAGAGGAGATTTTTCCCTCATGTCCAACCTGACTAGGACCCCAACACTGACAAGGATAAGAAGGACACTCTCACATTTTTCCAGGCCATATTAATCAGATAATGTTTCATATACTTTTTCTTTTACAGTTTGCCCCAAAATTGCAAACAAAACTTCAGAAGTTAGAGGAGTTTGAGAATATAAATAGATGCCAGTTGTTGAATATTAGTTAATTGGTTTCCATTATGGGGGGAGGGAATTAAAAGTTTCCAGAAGGGGAATCCAGAGATGCCAGGAAAGGAAGAGGGAAGAAGTACATAGTCTCATATGTAAGTAAGCCCTGGGATCCTGGAAGATGCCTGAAGCTCATCTGTGTATAAATTTGGTCCTGTTTCTGCTAGTTACCTCACTTGTTTGTGTACAGTTGCCACCACAGCCATACTACTAAAAAAAAAGTGCTGACAAACTGATTTGGGGCCAGAGACTATTCCTAAACAGCTAGCACTCAGGAGTGACCCTCCCAAATAATGCATTAGCAAGCACGTGTCCTGAATCAACCCTGTATCCAGTTCTGAAAGACTTCAACTGTCAACCCAGCTAGCTTGCTACCTTTTGATAACTGAACAGAGCCTCTGCGAGACAGCATCCAAGTTAGGATCATCAGATTCCACCAAACAGATGGGAGGCACAACAGGGTATGATTCCATGATGTGGTGGTGGATACAGACTAGGTCCCCTGCACAGAGCCTTGTAAAGGATGATATCCTGGAGGCTCCAGTTCTAGCTAGCAGGGACATGAAGCTCAGGTCAACTAGGCAGTCACTGACAATGTGATAGCATTGGTGCATGTGATGAAGGACAGAATCAATTCCTGCCTCATACAGGGTCCCTGTCCCAGACACTGCTGCTCCTGCAGCTAATGTATCTTCTACACTGCCCAGACACTGGCAGGCCAAGAGCCCCTGTCTCCATTTGTATTTCTTTATCTCTGCTTCTCCTGAAAATGACTGATTCAGTACAATCTATCAGACATGACCTAATGTATCTCCTGCTCTAGGGGCAGAAGATGTCCTATATTGTAGTGGGAACAATTTTGTTCATAATTGTGAGCTAAAATTAATTATTTAAAATACTATATAATTATTTTCATTCTTTTGAGGGATTATAATGGTAGACTGTATGCTTTTTATTTAAAGAAATCATTGGGGCTAAGACGATGGCTCAATAATAATAATAAAAAAAAATGACTCAAGTGAATAAGAGTGCTTTCTGTAAAAAATGAGGACCTACACCCAATCTCTAAGACCCCCCCAAAAAATGTTAAAGTACCTATAACTCCAGTACTTTAACTGGGGAGGGTTAGTAACAAGAGATTCCTTGAAACTTAGTGGCTGCAAGACTAGGTCCAAGGATAGATAGCAGATGACAGACTAAAGAAAATAATCATTCATCTCTTGAGGGTGGGTGCTGCAGCAATAATTGAATAATATTTCTTTGAAATCTGCTTCAAAGCAATACACAGAGAAAATAATATTAAACAGAAATATGAGTGAAAAAAATAAGAGCACATAGTTGTTGAAGACAAGTGAGGGGATTTTGTTGCATTGTAAGCTTATTCTGATGACCCACTGTGTGTGCTGTATGGAACCAGGTGATTCTAACACTGTCTCATAGTCCTTCATCATAAAATTCACATGTAATCAATAAAAACGTAGGTATTGCTGTGATGGAGCCTTGGGAATACCTCCCGTATTGGTGCTCAGATGTTAGCTGGCTTGACCTTATTTTTCAGGACATCTGTGAACAACTACATCTGCTATGAGTCCTCAGCCATGACATGTTCAGAGGACAATTTTTCACTGCAGCCCTCGAAATCCTCTGGTTTCTTTATTCTTTCCTCCAGCTCTCCTGAGGTGTTTCCTATGCCTTGGCAATGAATAAGGAGCTATTTGATAAATCAATTATTTTTTTTAAAAGAAGATATAATGTTGGGAAGGAGAAATTTGAAGGCAGAAAATGAGGGTGGGTATGATCATATTTCATCATACACATGAAGGAAATTCTGGAGGATAAACAAGAAGTAAAATAAAAATTTTAATTAAAAGCATTGCTGTGACAAATATCTGAGACAGTTTAAGGAAGAATCATTTATTTGGATTCATTCAAGGGTGATCTCTCTTCATTGTTGTGGGATTTGTGTGAGACATGGTAGCAGGAGCACAGGATATAGAAAGCTGACCAATTTATGACAACTGTGGAAAGAAAGGGGAAGACAGAAGGGAGAGAGAAGTAAAGAGAGGGGCATACACCCAGTTGCCTATTTTCCTCAACTATGCTTCATGACTTGCTTTTAGTCACTTCCCCAAATTGTCATCATGCCTAGGATTCCATGAAGGGATTAATCCATTGAGAAAACTGACCCCTCATGTCCCAAAAGCTCCACCCACCCCTATCAACACTGCTTTTGGAACAAAGCCTTCAACACTCTTGACTTCTGACAGAAATCTAGCAAAACTACACTAATTACTACATAAAGACTTCAGTTCCAAGGTAGAACTAGGGACATGCTTTATTCCGTTCTTTCTTCCACATGCCCACATGTCTATTGAGCACATCTGTTCATAGAGCAGCAACAAAAAATCATTTATAGAATATTTGTCAAGTGCCACCGTTGCAAAGTCTTATCTTGACTTAATTAAACCACTCACCATAACAATCCTAGAAGTTTATTACCATCCTGTTGGACAGATTAGAAACCCAAAGTCCATGACTTGCATCAATATAAATACTAAATAATATGAAGCACATGATATGTACTCAGCAAGTTATTTGCTGAAATTAAATATCTTGGCTATTTTAATTACTATTTTCAACAACTTAGATTCCAGAAAAACCCATCATTAGCAACCATTGATAAGGCAACCAAAAAGGATGATTTGATTGAATTAACTCTTACAATTTTTTTACCAAATAAAGTAGACTTTCACTTTAAAAAATATATATTTTGTGTTTATGTGTGTGCAACATATATGTGGTGTGTGCATGCATGTGTGTGTGTGTATGTGTGTGTGTGTGTGTGTGTGTGTGTGTGTGTGTGTGTGTGTGTGTGTGTGTGTGTGTGGTATTTGTATGCACACACAGCTACTTTGTTCCCGTTTGGAGGTCAGAGGACAATTGGGAGAGTCGATTTTCTTCTTCCATAGTGTTAGTCCAGGTCAAGATATCAATAGTCACCCTGGGGTTCAGGCACTTGAACCTACTGAGTGTTCTAACTTGCTCCACTTGGACCCTTCTCAGAAGAAAGCAGAAGCACTTGCATCCTGGAACCCTTTTCTTAAACTGTTTATTTGCTTCATCATTTTAGATGGTATGTGGATTTCTAAATAAGATTTTAAAAGAACATTTGCTATCTTTTCATTGAAGAAAGTCATTATGATTTTACTTTCCCTTCCTTGGTGTTTCTCAAAATCTCAATAATCAGTTTTATAAAGTCTTAAGATTGTGGGGAACCCAGAAGTGCACCCTGGCTGACCTCAAAATACAATTTGAATGGATAAAGTATTTTCTGGTTTGCCTATTTTATTTTTAGAATGTGTTTGTCTTTTAAAATGAACTATGGAACCACTAGAAATGCCATCACTTTGGAGAATGTCTTACTTTGCATAAAAACATTGAATGTTTCTGCAAGTATATTTTATAGTTTTTCTGTTTCTGATAGTGTGCTTATAATTACACCTTCCTTCCATTTTTTCACAAACACATGACATGTGTTGCTTATACATTGCATTTTAAGGTTCAGTTCATGTTTGCTGTGTTGCTTTAAAGGTCAGCATGCCATCAGCCAGATTCATTCAAATGTGTCTTTATCACACCAAAACATGGTAAATGTCTGTAAATACTCCTATTTCCTATAGAATTCTTCAACTCAATTATAGCACTACATTAATGTATTCATTTAAAACATGCCACCCCTCCCCTCCCGAATCCTAACCTTGATTATTTTTGCCACTTCCAATTGTCAGCCATTCCTGGAATAAGTTCCATGTAAGCTAAGCTCATTTAATTTTATATGGCAGAAAGTCAATCTTACTGGTTGGTACAGAAATAAAAGGTTAATTCATGCATGGCATACAAATATGTTGAAGTGCCCAAATCTTAACTCCTTTTTTTTTTCTCTTTAATGCCATCTTCCCAAAACTCTCTCGCCTTGTATCCATCAGTGTGTGGAAGCCATAAACACTTCTTTTCAGAACTTAACAACTACGAGAAGAAAGACATTTTCTTCCCATCAGTTTGGGCCTTCCACCAACTCTCCATATGCTAGATAGCGAAGTAACTCTAAAAGTGCTTGTTCAAGCTACTTGGAGGCTGAGGTCATACCTTTGTGCCTGGGTACAGTACTCTGCACAGAACACTCTGCACCCATGCACCAATTATGGGATGACATCACTCTGCAGAGTATTGCAAAACACACCTGGAAGCAAGTACAATTGGAAGGAGTGATAGATGCTGGTTTTCTTGATTAAAAGAGACTGAGCCAATGAAATAAGAAGGTCCCTGTGTTAATTACTTACCTACTTAGAGAGTAGGAGAAAGTATGCAAGCTGAATTGAGTGGCACACTACCAAAGGCAAAGAATGTTGTCCTATGCTGGAAAGATGTTACAATGTTTAAAGCACTTACAGTTCAAACATGAGGCTCTGAGTTCAAATGCCTAGAAACCATGAAAAGTCATGACATGTAATAGGAGTATGTATTATCCCAGAACATGGAAGGCAAGTCAGTGTCTTAGTTAGGGCTTCTACTACTCTGATAGGACAATATGACTGCAAAGCAAGTTGGAAAGGAAAGGGCTTGTTCATCTTATACCTGTGCATTACTATTCAACATCAAAAGAAAGGGCAGGGCAGGAACTTGGGTAGGAGCTTCTGTAGAAGCCACCATGGAGGAGTGCTACTTACTGGTTTGTTTCACATGGCTTGCTTAGCCTGCTTCTTTAAAAACCCAGGACTACCAGCCCAGGGAAGCACCATGCACCATGTTCTTGTACCTCCTCCATTGATCACTTGTTGAGAAAATGCCTTACAGCTGCATCTCATGGAGGCATTTCCTGAACTGAGGCTCCTTCCACTCTAAAGACTCTAGCTTGTGTCAAGTTGACACAAAACCTGCCAGTACAGATACCAGAGGTCGACATTTGAACTCCACGTACATATCATGGCAGATGGAGGCCACACCCACACAAACGTGAATACATACACATAAAAACACAAAAATCGAATGCTTTCTTGACTTGTGCCTATGGATTTCATCATGTAGGATAGGACTACTTCAATCCAGAGAAGTATCAGAAGGTATCATGATTATACAAATTAGTGATTCATTGGGTGATACCGTAATCATTAAGAAGTTAAGACTTTGCAGAGAAATCTTTATTTAAGCCCAATATTCGTGATTTGGGATCTCTGTGAATGTAGATAAATTATACAACTGAGTTAAAATTTTATAATTTTTCCTTCAGCAATCTCATGGTTCATAGGAGAGTCAAATAAGATGGAACAGGTAAATAGCACAATGAAAAATACATGGCTGGGAAGAGAGAAATAACAGCATGCTAAGTTTCACCTTTAGATTTCTGGAGGGGTTTGGGTATCCCAAGAAGTAGAAGTCTGAGTCACAGTAATTGGAGTTTTGTTTCAACTTTTGGGAAGTAGTAAAGGCTGCATGGTTGACTGTTTGCTCATTACTCTCGCATACATGGCCACTGCAGACTACCTTTTCAGCCTTATTTCCATTTGTTTTATTCTTATTGAATAATACACAAGAATATCAGACAATGGGTAAGGTCAAAGCCACCCCTTCTCTGTGGAACCTGCAGGGCGTTTTATCCATCTCTGTGTCTGTCCAGGCATGGCTTAGGACCCGAGGAATGGCTGAAAATTGAATAATGAGATTCAGCCACTCATACTCTATTGGCAGAGATGTTAGATTCTTATTTGACCAATTCCACCAGATTTGCAGAATGTCACACTGTTATCTCCAAAGACAAATGATATACACAGATACCTAGAGAGAAAAGAGAGTCACCCACAGGTCTTGAGGTACTGAATATTTTGTCAGGTGTGGTGGATGCTTTATTGTAGTAATAAATTCAGGTGGTTTTTAAAGTAGGGCTGAAGACAGGGACAAAACTCCGAAGTTTTGATTTTGCCAATTAACAGCTCTTAATACTTATATTTGAAGCACTCTGGATAAACTGTTTTAGAAAAAAACCCACAAAACTAAACTGATACTGTGAAACAAATGACTTTGCTCTGCCAATTATACAGAGAGTTCCTAGGTAATTCCTGGGGTGAAAGGTTACAAGCACATGCAGAGATTTTTATAATACTTTGTAATAGTTTTCTTTTTCACCTTAAATTAAGTATGAGACTTCATTATTTAACCTCAATTAAACTACAAGGATGTCAGTCCATTACAATTAGTTAAATTAATGTTCTGAATAGGAAAATGATGGTCTTAAACAAGCAATAATTAACAGCCTGTAAGCACCCTCAGAATGGCCTCCCCCAATCTCTCTCTACATGACAATTCTGAAGGTTTATTTTACATGGGCTGGTTTGCTCACAGCCTATTTCTGAAAATGGCACTCTTACCCATCCCCACTTATGTTCGTTTTCCTCACCTTATATCCATGTGGTCCTAAAATTTTCTGTAAGGTGGGTTCCTGAACCCTACTATGCATCCACAGATCAAGATAATTCTTGTTCATAGTCATGCTATCAAATATTTTGCTTTTCTGTGTGTATATATGTTTTTTCTATCAAAAAAAATAACAAACCCTTTGAGGACCATCTGGACAGATAACACTGAGATCTAGACTTAGGTTCTGCACACCCACATGGGCAACTCAGGACTACCTATAACTCTAGTTCCCTTCACCTTTGGCACCCTCTCCTGGCCTTCTGTAATCATCTTCACTCAGATGTGGCTCCAATAAACATAGAGACACATCATTAAAAATAAAATGTACGTTAAAAAAAGAATTTTAGGGAAAACACAGTTATATCTACTACTTTTTGTAGTTTTATATTTGTTAAAAGTAAATATCACTGATGATAAGGCTATTAATACAATTTGCACCCATAAATACCAACTGGGCACTCAAGGAAGAAGTATATTTTATTTTCTTTCCTATTATTTTGAAATTATAATTGTAATATTTCTCCCATCATTTTATTCCCTCCAAACACTCCCATATACATCCCCTTTCTCTCTTTAAAATTCATGGCCTTCTTTTCAATTAATTGTTGTTACATGCATATATGTTTATTCATATATATTCCTAAATCCAATCTGCTGTGTTTGTGGAATGTTACCTGTATCTGTGTATGTTTTCAGGAATGACCATTTGCTATTGGATAATCAATTGCTGTCTCTTTCATGGGAAAGCCTATTTCTCTTTCTTTCAGCATTCCTTAATGACCTATAATTCTTTTTATATTGTTAAGGCCTTGAAAACTTTCCCCATACACTTTGATGTGTCTATTTTTGTTGTCTTCATTCAGCTCATGTTTAGAAATTCATGTTGTTGAAACTATGAGCATATCTAAAGCCATTACTTCTGCCATAATCTGTATTTGGGTGTCTTGGTTCCTCCTGCCTGTTTATGGAGCATTTCCTTTAAAGTACGATTGGATCTCTTAACTACTGCTTGTTCTGTAGGATTGTGTGGTATACCAGTTATGTGTTTTATGTTATAATACTCAAAAAACATTTCAATTTGCTGGAAACATATGCCAGAGCATTGTCAGTTTTTATTTGTGCAGGTATACCCATAATGGCCATTACCTCTAATAGGTGTGTGATAACAGAATCAGCCGTTTCAGAGCTCAGAGCAATAGCCCATTGAAACCCTGAAAATGTATCTATAGTGTGATGTACATAAGCTCCTGGATCCTCTGGTTTTTTTTTTTTTAATATTTTTACCTCTCTTCTCCAGTATTCCATGGGCTCTGATTTCTTGAGTTGTTTTGTAGATATATCCAATGAGACTAGGCTTCACAACCCTACACATTGAGTGATTATGTTTGTTTGTTTGCTTTTGTACTAGTCTCCATCTGTTGAAAAGAGAACTTTCTTTGTTGTAGATTCTCCTCCAGCATCCATGAATTCACTAACTGAGTAATTGGCCAGGTTTCCAATACCAAGCATGATTTTCCTCTTCTTAAGTTGGGTCTTAAGTCCAATTAGTGACTTGTTAGCATCAAGGTATGTGTGCCACAACTGCATGCTTAGGGTTATCCTGCTATGCTGGTTATTATTGTAGCTAGGTAGCACTGTTAGATACCTTCCTCCTTTAGAAGCTTGCATGGTCCCTTCTTGTACTTTGGGAGCTAGTCCATCCTCAGGCAGGAGGCTTACATATCAATTACAACTCAGGGATCTCTGCCCTGCTTCTGAAGTGCATAGTCTTCAGCAGTAGGAACTTAGTGTTCATCTTCAGGGAGCAACCAAGGGCAATAGAAATAGCCTGTATGTCCTGGGTGTCTCTTGGACAATGCTGAGCAACAACTCAAAAGAGGGTTCTCATACCTGATGTTGGAGTTTTTGTTATATGGTGTTTGGATCTTAGAAGTATACCTGCCAGTCCAGATAAGAAAATATTGTACATGTAAGTTTACACAGACTTAAATGTCTTATAGGGTTGTTTCAGGTAAATAGTATGATTCTTTATGACTTTTGCAGACATCCATACTGTTATTGCACCCTACTCTGAGAATGAAGGAGCTTAATAGAATACACATCTTCCAACAATTTGTCATAATCTGACAAGATGGGAGTATCAATGATCAAACTGAAGATAATTTTGGATGACATTAAAATGTTTCAACATGAAGATCTGAGTTTGATACTTAGCATGCCCACAAAGAGAACTACTCAGTCATATGTAACTCCAGTACTGAAGAGACAAAGACAAAATAATCTCCGAGGCATACTGGTCAGCCAGTCCAGCTGAGAAAATGTCTCAAATGTTAAAAGTGAGAGGGATTTAGGAAGATGCACAGTAATGAACTCTAGCTTTCATGAACAGTCACATAAACGCATGTCAAACGTGCACATATAGACAGGGAGTCTCTCTTTTTCTCTCTCTGTCTCTGTCTCTCTCTAAAATGGTGGGGCCTTTAAAATCCTTGATGAATTACTTTAACTGGAGAGGGCTTTGGTTTAGCCTGCAGGGACAAATGATCAGAGAACGTTGTTTTCAGTGGAAAAATTAAATTACATGGGTGGACTGTTAGGGAGAATACAAGTTGTGCAGGTATGGATGGAGAGCTGATTTTAGTGGCATGATAAAGATATTTAAAAATCCTCCAGCCTTTCATCTAGCCTCCTGCAGAGACACTTCAAGTAGAAGCTGAAGAAAATGTATTTGCATGCAGTTTGTAGAGTGAAGCGCAGATTGGAATGGTTCTCAGCCTGCTGTCAGAAACCTCATGGGCTAAAGAGAAGGTACTGTCAGAATCTTTTCTGCTCGTGGTTAGCATAAAGAAAACAATCTTTTGAAAGATCCATTCATTAGGCAAACTAGGTAAGAGTGAGAATAGAGAAGATGAACTCCTTACTTTCAATAGATGATGCAAGTCAGTTGAAATAATTTAAAGACTTCCATTTTTTTATGTTATTTGTGTATACGTGTGTCTTTATCTTGGTTTGTGCACATGTATGCCATTACCCGTTGAGGCCATATGAAGGTATTGGATTCCCAGAAGCTAGGGGTAGAGGGGATTATGAATCACTTGATGTGGATGTCTGGAACCAAGTTTGGATCCCCTGCAAGTGCCATACCTGATCTTGACTGGTTACACATTTATTCAAGCCCAAGTTCAAATATTATGTTGTTGGGGAAAATGTCTAAAATGGCTGCCTTTTTACCTAGCCACTTAGAATGCACTGTATGATTTCTATTAGATTATTTAATACTTTTAAAGTTTATGTCAAGTATGCTAGTGTATTATTTATTACATACACATTAACTATATTTAAATGTTTTCAACTGTTTCTAAACAAAAAGATACTTTCTGGATTATTTTCCCTAAATTTTGACCTCATTACACAGGTATATAAACACATGTTATACAATCTTTCCTATGCCTACTTTCAAAATGTATTTTATTATGGGTCATTTTATATATATATATATATATACATATACATATATATATATATATATGTATATATATATATGCTCAGTTTCTCCCTATGGTTATCAGGCCTTGAAACAAGCACCTTTTTCTGCTAAGCAAACTTCCTGGACCTTTTCTATATTTCTTCATCATAATCCCGGTATCCCCAGTTTTCCAGAATGCTGTAGTCTCGTGGCTTCTTAGCCAGAACATCTGAGTTATTCAATCAAGCTTTCTAAAAATGAGTAAATGCCACCATGCAATCACAATGTTCTCTTTTCCAGCATGTGGTCTGAGTTCCCATGCCAAACCTCTCTAATATTGACAAGCCCCAGCAATGTGCAAACTTGAACTCTCAAGCTCTACTCCATATATTAAAATGGATATAGAGATTGAGACTTTTGTTCAGATAATTTAAAAAGTACCAGCATCCCTCCTGTTGTCTCAAAAGTTCATAGTCACTTAATTTATGTGCCATTTAACTCAGTATTCCAACTTAATTATACTTATTACATTTGACTGGTATTCTTTTTTAATTATCTGAGTTTTAAATTGAAAATAGATTCATCTCTTATAGAATACACCTCCACAGTTTCCCCTCCTTTCACTCCTTCTTATTCCCTCCCCAGTTATTGAATTTACCCTCCCCACAAAAAATAAAAGAAAAATTAGGGTAAATCGGGGCTTTTTAAGATACAGTGTGTGTGTGTGTATGTGTGTGTGTGTGTGTGTGTGTGTGTGTGTATACACGAGTGCATGCAGCATGTACATGAGATGAGTACAGCGCCAAAAGAGGACAGAGGATTCCCTATAGATCCTAACAGGTAGTTAGGGGCTACTCAATGTGGGTGCGAGGATCACCAGCTCCATTAACTGCTAAGCCATCTCTGTAGCCCTGAAAAATTTTCAGTTTTCTACGTCAGGGCTCAATCCCCATGGCAACCATCATCTGGGTTGCTTTGGTTTTGTTCATTATATTTAATCCCTACTTGGATTATCACAGCTTTAAAAACAATATTGCATACACGCAAGATTCTTAGTCCAACTTTTCCTTCTGTCCTTTTACAAATATTCATTATGTCTCCTATTTCCTGGGATCTGAAAGGTACAAGATAAATAATTGTATCATCAATTTCTGTACTAATGTTTTAAAGGGAGTGCATCTCTCTATTTATAGCCCTGACTTTTCATCAATTCTAGAAAGCCTCAGGTTCCTAATCTTTCTGTTGCTACAACAGCTAGTAGCCAGACCTAGACACTTGATGAAAATGGCTGAGGCTACATGTCTAATCACTGGGTTGAAATCCTTGTGTATCTTTACAATTTTGTCCTGGAGGAATTTTCACTACTTGTTAATCAGTTTTTGAATGTTGACAGTCACATGATCAGAGAACTTTATAACAAAGTACAGTCAAGTTGTTGATACCAATAAGATGGGGAAGTTTTTATCACCAACAATCTTATAGATCAACAGTATCCGTGTCTTGATATTTGTGTCATAATCCTGTTCTTCTTAAATTGTACAAATCATTTGCTATGTGAGCACACACAATTCTGTTGTGCTCTGTAAGCTCAGATGGATAGCAAAGCCTGCACCATTGCCAAGGCTAACACAGAACAATCTCTATCCAATTTACTGGCTTCTGAAGTCCAGAAAGGCACTGCTTGAAATTAATTATTCAAATTGTCTCTAACACACACACACACACAATAAATAAATAAATCAACATGCTTCACCTACCAAGTAGGACACTATATAGTCATATATTAGTAAAGTGAAACTATCATTGAATGACAACTTTATTAATTCAATATTCACTGAACAGCCCAAGTTAAGAAAAATAAAGTATGACATTTGCTCTTCTCTCCATGAAGCTTTGTAACCTCTTTGAGACAGAGTCTTTAAAGAGATAACTTAATTTTGAGGACACTAAAAAAATGTCACATTAAAAAGCATGGCTAGGCTGGGGGTGGTGGCACAGCCTTTAATCCCAGCATTCAGGAGGCAGAGGCAGGTGGAGCTCTGTGAGTTCGAGACAAGCCCAGTCTACAAGAGCTAGTTCCAGGACAGCCTCCAAAGTCATAGAGAAACCACGTCTGGAAAATAAAAAAAAAAAAAAATGCATGGCCAGATCATGAAGTGCCAGCCTAGATGATGTCCCCTGTGTGCCCATTGCATTTTCACTAGTCTTTTTTACTGAGAAATATTCAGTTAGGGATGTAGCTGTGCATAGAACAGAAGTACTTGGTTCAATCTTCATCACTTTCTAAATGAGGGCTGTACTCCCAGTCATTCCAGAGGTGAGTGCTGGAGTATCGGGAGCTTGAGGCTTTCATCCACCTCATGCTGCTCCTGATCTATGTGGGCTGCATGAGACCCTGTCTTCAAACACACACACACACACACACACACGTTCAAAAATACCAAGGCTCAAGAGATGGCTCAATCAATAAAGTGCTTACCATAGCCATCTAAACATTGAATACACCACTGTGGTTATAATACCCCGGGCTGGGGAAGCAGAGAGATGATCCCTCAGACTCCCCAGCTACCCAGCCTAACCAAAACTGTGAGAGCCAGGTTCAGTAACAGACTGTCTCAAAACTCAAGATGGAGAGAAATAGACAAAGATACATAATTTGTAACATGAATAATACATACCCAGAGACTAATATTGGAGTTTAAGTTCAAGATCAGAAAAACAAATCAGCTGGCCACTAGCTCTTACCTCAGGTTGAAAGGAGTGTCCTGTCCTCAGCGTGGTTGGAGAATAAATCTCTGAGACTGAATACTGAATGCCCTGCTCCTATCTTATATCCTCTCTAGAGCTGGGAATAAATGTGTGGGATCCCGAGTGCTGAGATCGCCTTTGTGTAAGCTGTTTCTCTTTCAGACTGATTCACTCTAATGTAACCATGGGTGGTCTTGAACTCACAGAGTTCCATCTGTTTCTGTCTCTTCTGAGTCCTGGGATTAAAGGTGTATGCCACCACTGCCTGGCCTCTATGGCTTGTGACTAGCTTTGCATTCTGAACCCTCAGGCTAGCTTTATTAAATCATAAGTAATATATAACTACAATCAACCCATGGGCTCTGCACATGTACACCTATATACCCTACATAAGTATATATGTGCACATAAGTACATGTACATACAAATAAACACATAGAAAGAATATCAAATCACAAAGAAAATTTTAAAGACAATAATTGAGAATCCTAAATATCTTTTGCCTGTTTTCCAAATTTCACTGACACTAATTCTTATCATAGTTGTAGCATCTATTTTTAAATAAGTTTATGTAAATTGTCCACATGTGAGGTAGAAATGCTAAATGATTTAGTATATACTTCTACAGCTTGTAGATTTTAACCTAATTACAAATCAAAGTTAATGACTTCTGAGCATGGTTTAATAGATAATTCATAATTATATTTTCCAATTGTCTCCAAATATTTTGGCCACATTTTATTTTAAACCAGGACCCAATCTAAAACCACATATTGCATTTTGATATTTTACTTTTTTTCTCCATTCTCCACTCTCTTTTAGCAACAAGGTCTTTTGGAAGACTATTGTCCAGCAGGTTGGACTGTGTTACTTGTGATCTTGAACCCTTTCGCTTGTACTTATTATAGAGGAGTTGGGGCTTGAAAATTAATAGATACTAGGGAGTATCTTTTGGCAGGAGAGCTCTAAGTTCATTCTGATATGGCTATGCACTGTGTGATAGAATTCATCACCTGGTCTGCAATGTAATTGGTGATGCTCTGGCTTAAGCTAAAGAAGGCTGGATCTCACTGTTGAAAACTCTTTGTCTAATGAGACATCACAGATCCATCTCTTGACACCATATTAGAACTCTTTCCCCTAATGACTTAACCACTATTTCATCAATTAATCATTTCATTTGAGCTAACAATAGTTATTTTGCTAACCAGCTGTATATTTCTATTCCCTATCAACGGTGATGCCAGCAACCCTCAACCGTTATTCAGTGTTCTTCAGTATGTTTTTATGGTCACCCGGTCTACAATGACATTAATTGAGCTGAATTTGAACCCATAATTCAGGGTATTTCAATGATTCATGTCTCTTTGTTCTCAGCAGAGGCCAAGGAACAACCAGCTCTGGAACCATTGTTCTTCACTTGGCTGGAGATTGTCTAAATGGACTAGAAGAAACTTCGCATTACTCAAATGGCAGAGCACTTCTTCCTTGGCCCCAAATAGTCTACTGAGGGAAGCTAAATGAACCCATAGCACTACTATGGTTGGAAAAGGAGTTTTAACAGGAAGCTCCACAAAGATGCATAACATACCAAATGTAATGAGCGGCTGGGAAGATGGTTCAGTCACTAAAGTGATTGCCGTGCAAACACAGGGAAGTGAGTTCAGGTCTTTCAGTCCATGTGACAAAAGCCAAGGTGTGGGTGGCAGTGCATAATCTTGGCATTATGGAGTCAATGGATCACTGGGCAGCCATTCTGGCCTATTTAGTGAATTCCAGGCAAATGGCAGACCCTATCTTAGGACAATAAAGAAGGAGCAAGGTAGACATTGCCTGAGGAATGAAAACGAAGATCATCTTACTGCTCCCCATAGAAATGCACATATGTGCACTACCCCTACAAGACACAAACACACACATTGACACTCAGATACTAAAGGTCTTATGTGTAATTCAGGAATAAATTGCAAGCCGTAGCCCAAAGAGCCAAAATTATTTCCTACTTTTTTTGAATCAATATTAGTATTTGACATATCCAAAGACAAATTTTCTGTTTGAGCATAATTAATTCAAGTTTATTTTATTATTTCTTTGTATATGAGTGGGTGTGTTAAGCCACAGTGTGAGTGTGAAGTCAAAGCATAGCTTTCCAGAGCTTCTTCTCTCCTTCAACCTCTTTGAGACAGAGTCTCTCTTGTTTCAGTTGATGTGTGTCTGCTAAGCTAGCCAGGTTATGAACTTCTGGGCAAATCTTCCATATCTATCTCCCATCCATCATGGTGGTGCTATTACAGACGCACACTGTCACATCTGGATTTTTATGTGGGATCTAGTTATTGAGCTCAGAATGCCAGGATTGTAGAGAAAGTGCTTTTGCCTACAGAGTGATTTATCTCCTCATTCTCATATATACCAAGGTGACATGTATGAGAGCCTTTCTAATATGTCCATGTTCAGTTGTTTTACCTATTATTATCTATTTACCAACTGTGTCACATTATAAAATAATTAGCATTAAATGGATGTCATTTGTAAAACAGTGAGCACTGAGGTAATCTCAGAAATATCAAACTCATCTTTCCATCATTGCGTCCCATCCCAGCCTTAACAAAAAAATCTGTATTACATTTTTATTTGCTTAGCACTATAGAGGTGCACACATCAGAGAACAAGTCAAGGAAGTCAGTTCCCTCCTTCTGCCATGTTGGACCTGAGGATAAACTCAGCTCTCAGGCTCAGCAGCAAGTGCCTTTGCCCCTTAAGCCAACTAAGAGCCTCAGCTCAATCCCTAATGCACAGAAGGTGCTCAGCATATAAATATATGACAATAAGTCCAGAATAATCTTTAACTTCTTTAAATAATTTCTGTTCATAATAACTGATGACAGTCTCTTCGTTTCCCTTGACTGTAAGGACAATTAGCTTTGCTTCCAAGCTGAGACTGTAAGAATCCCAGTGTGCCTAAGGCTAACCAGTGAATCAAAGACATGTGATGGTCCTATCACTGTAGGGAGACAGTCTACACTGGAGCTTTCCTTCTACACTGTGTGCTATGGAATATTCCTTTACACTGAGCATATAGGTCATTATAATTGGTTTAATAAGCAAAGTGACTGGCTAATAGCTGAACAGGATACAGATAGGAAGAAAAGCCGAACTAAGAATGATGGGTTCAGGAAGGGCGGAGTCACAGGAGTCACCAACCAGAAGCAAAGGTAGCAAGAGATGAATGTGCCATAGTAATACAGGTACCACCACATGGCAGAGCATAAACAAAGAATTTGGGTCAATTTAAGTGTAAGAATTAGTTAGTAATAAACCTGAGCTATTGTCTGAGCATTTATAATTCATATTCAGCATCTGAGTCAGTCATTTGGGACTGGGCATTTGGAACAGAAAACATTCATTTACACAGTGTGTTTCCTGATATAAGGCAATTTCCACTGAACACATTTTACATATTCACAATAAATTGAGGATCGTATTAAGCAGTAGATAGTCTGTATCTCTCAACAAACACAGTTAGATACAGAGTTATAGTAATAATCAGTTTCATTCCTCTTCTAATGTGTGTGTGTGTGTGTGTGTGTGTGTGTGAAGAGGTAAGTGGGCATACTGTGTTTGTATATAAGCATGTATATGCTACTGAACATGTTAGGACAGAAGACAAGGACAGATGGCTGTCTGAGCTGTTTACCATGTTTGAGAAAGGACTGTCTGTTTGCTGCTATGTATGTCTGCTAGCTATATAATGAACTGCCAGCCATTCTCCCATCTCCACCCTCTAATATTTCCATTTATGGATGGTGAAAATACCATATCCAGCTCTCATGTGGATTGTGAGTCTGGACTCTGGTTCTCACACTTGTGTAGCCATCACTTTACTCACTGTATTAGCCAAAACAGACATCTTTATTCTATTTTAAAGCTAAATACCCAAGGTAAAGAAATTAACAGAAGAATGTTTAGTGACCAAAGAAAACTGATCTTAGTCAGTATGTATTAGAGACAGCTGTCTGCTCTGTAGTTATTCTCAGACTAATATTCAGTGATAAAGCAATTTTGCAGAACACAATAGGAATATGAAAATTCAAATAATTCCATTGATGGCAAGGTGAATCTTGATTTAAAAAAGACTCCCACAAGCAAAGATAAGAAATGAGAGGAAATCAATCATCGGCAGAGCCCAGATTTGTACAAGCAACATTGGTGTGGGCTTCACCATCCTTTTATAGATGGATACCCTTGCAGTTGCAACCCACAGACACTGCTGCTAAATCACAAAGGCTTGGCTGTACTAAGTGTTTCACAAACGTACATATTTGCTAGTTTTCCCTGGATTGTTGTATTTTGATATCTCTTCTTCAATTCTTTCCCTTTGTTTCAGAAATCCAAGATGGTTTGTTGGGCAGAAAAGCCACTTGAAACTGACTGGCTGTATACATAATTGATGCAGAATTAATGGGAAGCTTTTTGCCAGCAGTAAGTAATTTCACGGACTACTCATACACCCTAGTGGGAGAAATCGGTCAAAGCATTTGCTACCTTAAGAGGGAAACCAAACACATATACATAGAACACTTCAGCATTAACAATATTAGAACTCCCTGGTGTGTCCTAAAATTGTGTAAGCAAGCCGATATAATAAAATCTGACATAAAAGCCACTTAAACCACACTAATTAGGTGGATAATAAAAACCAAGCAACTATTGAACTGTATGGCAATCACAATAGACAATTAAAGGTTAATTAGATGTTTGCAAGGCAAGTCCCTGCTGCCATGGGATTTATGTAATCATCAGATGTTTTAGACAGATTCATAAGGGAGCTTGACATATAGCATAAAAATCATGAGAGATTTATTTCTACTAAAAAGAACTGTTTGAATGAAAAGACTAAGCCATAGAAACATGGCATGTGGGGTGTGGAAGAAAGGGAACAACACTTATGATAAAATACTTGCAGGCATTCTGCAAATTTGGTCAATTGCAGAAGATGAACGGAAGCTGAAATTTATCTTTACTCTAAATTGGATTTATTATTTTAATTTAGTTTTTATTAATGTTCCAATGTGTGAATGTGTGTGGGTCACGTATGTGTGGGAGCACGGAGAGACCGGAAGAGAGCTTCAGTCACTCTACAGCTAAAGTTACCAGGAGTTGAGCTTCCCAATGGAAATTTGGAGGGTTTAAGTCCTGTTCTCTGGTAAAGCAGCAAAACCTCTTAAGCCCTTACCCATTTTTCTAGCACCCTTAGATAGAATTTTTAAAAGCCCAGAGAAATGATGGTGATATTAGGTGAGGCAGTCTGACCAGGTGTGAAAAAAAAAAAAACTAATGGGTGGAGAAGGTGAAGGCTGGGAGCAGAAAACTGGATTTTCATCTCACTTCTGCTCCTTCAAACCTGATTCCCTGACAGCTCATGGAGGTCTCTTCTGTCCTCAGTCTCTCCTTCTGAAAGGTAGAATCCAGTCCAGATTGCCTCACATTCTATGTCTCTTCAGTCAAGGAAATGCCCGTAACCTAACCATGTTATCTTCTTCAATAGTTTCACTGTTATAAAAACATGCTAATATAACTCTTGGATGATTTAAAAGCAGACTATCATCAAACTGTACAAAAATGTATCCCATCACAAACTCAATTCTGTTTCTCCCCCAAAGGGACTAAACATAAACCCGAGACTGACAGGTGTGACTTAGGGATAAATCCCTTGACCTTTATTATGGCTTCTCAATTAATACTGAAGGCTTTCTGTATGTCTATGTGTGTGATATATGTTTACATACACATGGAAATGTGCATGCATGGAGGGTATAGGATGACTTCAAAGTTCTTTCTCAATCATTCTCCACCTTCATTGGTCTTAACAATGACAGTGTCTCTGAACTGGTAGCTCACTGATTCAGCTAAACCAGCAGGCCAGAGAGTTCCAGGTGACCTTTTGTGTCTGCTCCTCTAGCCCTTTGGGTCACAGGCACACTCCAGTGTGACCAGATCTTCATGTAGATCCCAGATTTCCAACATCAGAGCATCATGACTGTGCAGGAAACAATCTACTGACAGATTCTTCTCTACAGACCAATTCTCACTTTCAATGATTAGCGATTTTGGTGTGAATGCCAAATGTTAACAGATGCTTCTATTTCTTATAGTCTCACAGGACATCAATACATATTTTATATGACTCCTCTTTAAGAATGACAAATAGCTAAAAATGGGTTCAATAATCTAACAATGTATAGCCTAGAATGATCTCAAGTAAAGTCACCATTGATTACATGAATCCATAGGTCATCACTTAACACAACTCACACAACTCTAAGAACTTTTTATTTTCACATAAACAGAAGGACATGTAGCTCTGAAGTTTGATAGGTATCTTATAGCTGATAAGGAATGGATTCTCAGTCTAACTCAGACTTTATTTTTGTCAGCTACTTTACTTTATGTAGGCGTGTTTTCTGTCTTTGTATTTTTTAGTTTTTTAGTTTTCTAGTTTGGAGGAATTCAAAACTTCCACACTGACTTGTATTTTCTCAAATGATATCATAGACTAACCAAGTTTAAAACAGCCTCACATCTAAGTGAACATCAGTCACCTTACCAGGGAGAGCTGAAAAGATATTTAGAGTCACAGTAAAAAGAAAATAAATAACTGACATCTTTGCCAGAAATAATTAGAAGTCATAAAAATATCTAAAATCAAAGTTTTTAAGAATGAGCAGTTCTCACTTTGGAGTGACTTCCCTTCAAGGCCAGAATCATAGAAGAGGGTAGCCCAGTGTGATTCATGTTTGGGCTTCAGAAATGCCCTAGTAGGAGTGGATAACTCCAGATTCTGTTGTAGGAAGATGAGGAACTGTACAAAAAGGGAGGTGCTGGCGTGAGGAGGTGAGAGGCAGTTTCTGGGATGTACAAATGCAGAGTTGGGATGATCTAAAGAACCCCAGTATATGAATGTGACTTTACATGGAGTTGGTATGGATGCTGGACAAGCAGAACCCCAGAGGAAGCAAAATAGTGAAGAATTTGGTACTGGATTCCTGTTTGCCCTAAACAAGAAAGTTGAATAAAAAGAAAAAGAAAGAAATGTGTGGGTGGATGCAATTGCAAATTGAAGGAAACACGAAGAAGAGTGTGCAGTACCAGTGTGTGACACATCTTGTTCTTGGGAATGCAAGGGGAATGATTTAGAAAGGAAGCAAGACGGCGTGAGTTCCATTTTATCAATTTTTAAGTGCTTTACTTACAAGTTCAAATTTATTATCAGAGCCAAGACTTAAGGCTTCCTTTCTGTCTCGGCAGCCCATTTACATATCATATTGACTCAAGTACTATTAACAATTTTGGATAAGGATGACCACTACTTATGTGAATTACTGATTTATAAGAAGCCATCAGCAAATAATTGAAAGTCTTTAAAGCATAATATTTTGCAGCAATAATTATGTTTTCTATAATATTATATAAAAAAATCTTATAACATAACATTTATATATAACATAATCTTTTTTGTGTGTGTGTATGAAATAAGAGTCCAGGATGGGACTAGAGAGGTAACTTAGTCATTATAATGCTTATTGGTCTTGCCAGCAACCACACTAGGTGACTCACAACTGCCTGAAACTCCAGTTCCGGGGGAAATCTCATGCCCTCTTTTGGTCTCCACAGGTACCTGCCCAAATGTAGAATAAACATGATTTTTAAAGAGATTGAATACAACCATATGTAAAGATTGGAGAAAATTTTATGCGCACTATGAGATCACGGGTTATTCGATTTCTTTGAATTTGTGTGCTGTCCATATTCACTGTATTTATTATTTACACGATGAGACTAATAATCACTGGAAGAAGGAAATATAGGAGAAATGAAAGCAGGCCATGTTCCTAACACGTTAAGAAATCCATGTTCTCAAACCAATTTCATTCCCTGTGTGCATGTGAAACCAAGTTATCATTCTGTTTTCTTTAAAACACACACACACACAAAATAATACTGTGTAGATAATTCAAATTTGTGCCTGCCTGTCAAAGTGGGACACTTCAATACCCATTTCTGCTTGGTGCCTGAACCTTGTCATACCTGTGGGTTTTCTTTCAAAACATTTAATAGAGAAGAGGAGACCATCCCTCCCTGTTAACTACAGGGTAGGCAGCAACTACAGAGACAGACTTCATAATTATGCCTTAGCCTGCACTGGAACTGCAATTGTGTGCTTGGAAAATTGTACCTGAGTATGATAGTTCACTGTCATATGTCAGAAAATAGTTGTCCCACTTTAAAAAAATTATCCCTTGCTTGTGGGTGGTATAGTGGTGGGGTGGCCTGGAGAGAGGAGCTAGGGCTGTGGATTAGGTAAGTAGGGGCCTGGAAATACTCAGATTCCTGCCAGAAGTAGCTAGAAATACAGAAAGGCACAGTCTAGAAATCATGCTGACTCCTTGCTGGCAAAAGCAGAGACAGAGCCAAGAGAAACTATTGTTTGTTAAGCATGGACAGTCACCAGCCTCTTGTGCTTTGTCTGGCTCTGTCTTGGGTCCCTTGGATGGGGTGCTAATCCCCAAGGCAGCCATTCTTTACTTCAGTGGCACTCATTAAACCACTGCAGACTCAAAGCATCTCTTGTGATTGCACAAAGATGATGCCTCTCTTTGCCCCCCCCCTTCTGAATTGCTCACAATGGTAACATGTAGCTTAAGGCGCTCGCTGGCTTTTATCTACCTTTCAGGTTCAAGCCCTGCCTTCCCAGTGTGATCTCCTTGAAACATGGTCACAATACAGATATCTTACCCCTAACTGTGGAAAGTTCACTGCAACACATTTCAACCAGGGACATGGGGATCTATAACTTTAGTCAAAATGTTAAGTCATGCCCATGTCCAGCCAGGGTTTATGAAGTCTCTGCTAATCGCCAGGGAGATGGCAGACTCGGTTAACTGCTTCTTGTGCAAAAACGAGCATATGAATTTGGATTCCCAGAGCTCTTTTCAGACTTGGAAAGAATGGAAAAGACAAGAGACTCCCCCTGGTCACCATGTGAAGTGGCTTCATGTTAGGGATCTGGGGCACAGAAAACAGTTGTCCTCTATTCCAGCTCATGTTGCACTTATTTTTATCCCCATTCAGAATGCCATCCTGCCATCTTATCCTTGTCATTATTGTGACAAAAATATCATGATAAAAGCAACTTAGGATAGCAAGGGGTTATTCAGCCTCACAGTTTGAGCACATGTAGTTCATCATGAGAAAATCATGGCAGCAGTAACAGGAGGGAGGCAGCTGGTGCCTTGCATTCAGTCAGGAAGTAATGAACAAGAAGTTCCGCACCCCATCTCAGCCCTCAAGTAACCTGCTCCCTCCAGCAAGGCTCCACCTTGCTGGATTCTGCAAGAATTTTGTACACATGCAACACTGACAGTTGGCGACTAAGTGTTCAAACACGTGAGTCTGTGAAGGACATTACACACTCAAACCACAATGCTCTTCCCCTCTCGGTTTCTATCTGAATGCATCAGATGGAAAGATGAGATCCTTCTCTATGTGAAGGCAAAACTTGAAAGCCACCAAACATTAATTAATGAACCCAAGGAAGGCAGATTCTTTAGTAAAGAGACACAGAGAAACACCTTGGAGAAATGTATGATGATTAAACAGAAAGAATGGTGCATTTCTATGTGGCAACAATGGTAAGAAGTCATATGAGAGCGCAAGAGAGCTTTGCTAACTGTAATACTGCCAAGGCCAGTCTAATTCCTAATCTGCAAAGCCATAAAAATGCAGACATAAAACAGAAACAAAGACAGCTGGCCCTTCAAGTCTATCCTGTTCCATTATTTAAAGGTTTATTAAGTATATAGATCATGGAACCTGAGTCTCAGATTTTCAATGAGACCCAAGTCAATATATTAAGGTACAATGTTGAGGAAACGGCTCTCTTGAATATTAAATATCCTTTAGAGTAGTATGTCTCCGTAAGACTAGCAGTCCCACCTGAATGAGTATCTCAACAGCTGTGAAATAGCAAATGAAACCTGAGTAAGTTAAACCTTCTTTTTAATACAAACTATCTTTGGAACAGATAGCCCACCCAGTTACTTGACAGCTTCTTTACAAAGTAGAAATGTGCTATACTAAATAAAATTTAAAAGTGAATAGTGAAACTGGTTCTGGAAAAAATAATACCATCTCTGCCTTGTACTGAATTCTACCCCTCACTCACTACTTCCTTCTTGAGTATGCCCACCCCATCATACCTCGAGATCTATGCCCCTCTTCTGGATGATTCTCTCTCTCTCTCTCTCTCTCTCTCTCTCTCTCTCTCTCTCTCTCTCTCTGTCTCTCTCTGTCTCTCTGTCTCTCTCTCTCTCTCTGTCTCTCTCTCTCTCTCTCTTTCTCTCTCTCTCTCTCGTGTGTCTGTGTGTGTGTGTGTGTGTGTGTGTGTGTGCACGAATGCGTGCATGCCCTGTGTGCAGATGTGTGTGCATGAGGAAACCCAGTAACGTCAGGCATCCTGCTCTATCACTCTTTGCTCTATTTCCTTGGTACAGGCTCTCTTATTGAACCTGAAGCTAGGCTGGAAGCCAGCAAGCATTGATCATCCTGTCTTTGCTTACCTTGCCCCACACACAGTCACACAGTACTAAGGTTACAGGCACACAAGCAACAATGCCCAACTTCTTACACCGGTGCTAGAAATTCAAACTCAGCTCCTCATGCTTGCACAAGTACTCTAACACTCTGAGACATCTCCCCAGCACCTCATCATGTGCTTTTGATTTGGTAACCAAATAGAGCTCTTCATATTTGCATAATTTCTACTTAACCCCAAATAATTTCAAGTTCTAGTCACTCTCAACTTCTTACCCTGTCTGAACCATCATGTTCTAGATTCTGATACTATACCATCTCAGTGGGGTCTAGTCGGAGCGTCCCTGGAGACCAAAAAAGCAAGGGTTATCTAAATGTGGGCTAAGATTGTCTATCTGTGCTAATTCTTTCTAGGAAGTAATAACTTTGATTTTATTCAATGGAAATGTTTCTCTTCCATTAGAAAACAATTTGTGTTCTGAACTGGTTTCTTTACTTCCTCAGCCTTGACTACTGTCTTACAGAGACATTTTGTTGAAGAAAGACAAAACAAAAAGTAATGAAATACAAAGACGTCAATAAGAGAAGCCATGGGATTAATAATAATTAATAATAATTCCAGTTTGTTCAGGTTTCCATCAATACCCAATGGGCAAAATCAGTTTAGCTGTCACCAAAGATTCTAACATGACATTCTTTAGTCCTGTGGTAAGTGCAAAGAACTTCTCCAGAGAAAGAAAAACTGAATTAGGGAGAGAATGCTGTCAGTAAATATTTAAAACTCTAGAGAGAGAAGAGAAACATGAAGTCTGCTATCTTGTCCTAACACTCCATACATCCATTTAATGCAGGGATACAGTGCAAAGCCTACAAATGTCTGAGCAAGGAGACAGACAGGAACAAAGCTTCACTTGTATCCCACCGTGTAACTCTTCTGTCTTCATGTGTGGGTTTGTCATTCTCTATACATAAGAGTTCACATAGCTGTAGATATGTTGATTTATGCATGGAAATGAAAACAGCAGGGTTGAGGTGGCTGGCAATAGGATAAGCCCCTTGTAAATTCATCCCAGAGCTAACTTTCAGAAAGTGATATTTGGGCAGTTTCCTACTGTTTACAACTTTGTTCAGCTCCTTATACTTAAGTTAGACATGCAAACAATGTGGGTCATGCTATATACATGCTCCCCTTTGTGGCCCTGGACTGAGTGTATGCTAGGTATTTAAGTGTCCAGATCCCCTCACAGAAACTCCAGGTTCTGACAAAGTAATGATCTTCCCAGGGAGGAAGTACTGCTCCTTGGTTATCACTTGGGAGATGACTGATGACACAATCAGATGATAACCAGAAAGTGTGGCTCAGTGTCTCCCAGAAGCTGTGTCCCATGAGCCTCATCCCTTATCAATTCTACTTTGCATCCTTTTTGTTATAAACCAAAGCTGTAAATATGCCTGTGTGCTGCATCCATGGGGTTTTTTCTAGAGAATTTTCAAACCTGAAAGTGTTTTCAGGGAGTCCCATCTGTCCTTCTAGCTCATGCTGAGGTCAGTTTTTTTTTCTTTTTTCATTATTCTGTCTTCCACACATTCTTCATACCTGGAGGTGGTGATTTTCCCACCAAGCCATTTTAAGGGCTAACTAATGTTCTGATTGGAGGAGATGAGGGTTAAGAAAAATGCATTAGCTTTCTGCCCTGCTTGTGACTTTTCCATCACAGAATCATTACTCACTTTCCCCGTGCCTTCCTAGACAGAACACTTCCTGGGTCAGTATGATCCATAGTGTTCAAAAAGTAGAGCATAGAAGTAGAAGATATGACCAGTACTCTCACGACTTATCCATGTCCTGGGTACTGGTTCTGCGGTTGGCATACATGCATAGAAGTAGAAGATATGACCAGTACTCTCATGACTTATCCATGTCCTGGGTACTGGTTCTGCGGTTGGCATACATATCTGGTTGACTCATTAAAAGAAAGAAAGAATAGGAGACCTAGATTAGGACTTGGAACATAAAGAGGTTATGAGGCATTACAAAGCTCTTATTTATTCCATGTTATAATTTTACCCTTACATCCAAGCCTTCAGCCTTACTGGTTTCACCCCAAAACCAAAGGTATTTCTTTTGCCAGTGTTATTGAAATTAAACAGGGCACTCGTGTGCTTACTCAGTCCAGGGCACCAAACAAAAACAGGAATAGCAACTGACAATGACAAGCCAGTTCATGCAGTTCTGTTGCTTTTATTTTTAATGATTCAACACACTAATAATTAGGCATCTACTTAAATATGCATGAGATTGAAGTTGATAGCTTGAATTGTATCAACTCCAAGATCCAATGTTACACTTCTAATAACAATTCTTCAATACCCCCTGGAGTCCATTTTGAACATAAAACAAATGATGTACAAAGCCCATTTGTCTTTTCACACTAACCGTTCAAAATGCATTGCAAGTGCTGACTGACTTAGGATCATTCACCTGTACACTATGAAATGACTGTAACTTTCATTTAAAATCACATACAAGAATTCAACACATGCTAAGTAGAATTTATCCCAGAATCCCTCTAGTATAAACTCAGGCTAATAAATGCAAGCTAGGATGGTCATCATGAAGGAGTGCAGAGAGAAAATAATGTTCATCTGAAGATGTACTCAACTTAGCAAGTTTTGAGGTCAACCCACAGAGTTCCATAATTTAATAAAACATATATATCAACAAGTATTACAACCAGGAATATGATTGAGCCTTTTGTATCTGACTTCCTGAGGAAACGTTTGATTTCATGAATATACATGAAGTCTGTTAAGCCTAAATTATCATTTCTGTTGGAAATTCAGCTTCTTGGGACTGTCTCTACATGAACTGTCACCAAAAAATACAGTGTATGTCCCCATACTAAGACATATTCAATTATTTATATAGTTATTTTAAGCCCCTTATTAATAAAGTCAATGCAAACAGCAGAAGAAAACAACTTTAAAAAGAATATAGATGCTTCTGTTTCTATGGGTGTGTTATCATGCTATTGATTTTCTAGTCATCTCCTTTTAAAACCAGCTTCAAAATGATTTTAAGTGTTCAATCTCATTTATTAAAGCCTTGAAATTTGATTGCCTTAATTTTCCCCCAATCAACAAGATAACCCTTAATTTTAAGGCCTGGATTAGTGGCACTCCCAACTATGAAGTCATGAAGGCATTTATTTACATTAGAATCAACACAAGTTCAAAACTTAATGCCCTCATCAATTTTCCAAATAAAACCGCAGCTGCTGTGCGGAACAGGTGAAATGAGGTCTGTATTTCTCAGATGTAACATAGCCAAGAGCTTAACCTGGGCTTCATGAAGTTTAAAAGCAATAAAGCCAAAGTTATTTCAGCCCTGCAGCTTACTTATTTAAAGAGATGGATGTTATTGGCCGCCTTTCAATGGGCTGCTTAGACTATCATTAAAACTCCAAATGGAGTCTCTCAGTGCTTATGTGTGGGAACCGTGAATTTATAAGACCCACCCTCTTCCCCAATCCCTTTACACAAGGACAAATCAAACGTGACACTCCATCTACAATGTAGAATCCATAGGATCCATTCACCATTTTCAGATTTTGCTAAAATGTGAATGTATTTGTTACTTTTCTCATTGCAATGACAGCAAAACAACAACAACAAGTAACAAAAGCAAGTTGCAAGTTGAGAAATAATGGTTTTTGGTTTCGATCACAATTTTAGAGGACAGTCCTTTACGTGGGGGAAGGCATGGAGTATGAGGCAGCTGGTCACATGGCATCTGCAGTTAGGAGTCACATGGCATCTGCAGTTAGAATGCTGCTGCTCCCATGGTTTCCCCCTTCACATTCAGTCCAGGATGCCGGCTCATAGCATGAAGCCATCCACTTTTATGGTGGCTCTCCCCGCCTCAATTAATCCACTCTAGAAACTCACCCCCAGGCAGTCCTAGTGACGCTACCTCACATTGAGTTGGTAATCAATATGAACCTCCATAATGATACTGAGAGATTGAGGAATCTCAAGTGTTGGAAATGCAATATTTGACAGGAGCTCCTTTGGGGACTCAGAAAGCAAATAAAGATTTTAGAGGAGTTGGCAGTTCCTGTGCAACTATCAAGTTAACAGCAGGAAACAATGTCCTAGTTGGTCTCCCTACTTCATGACCAAAAGCCATGTCTGTGCCCACCTATCACACTCTCAGAATACTAGAACATGCTAGCATCAATATAGACTTCATAATTAAAATAGGAGTGTTAAATATAAACAGATGTGATTAAATAACCCCTACAAAGGCTCCTAGCAGGTTCTATGAAGGAAGTCTGAGTGACTGGCTACAACCCAAATCTTCTACCAGGCAAGTACAAACAGGAAGAGAGACATGGACGCTGGTTATTCTTTTTTGTGTTGCGGTGTCTTGATTGCTATATTATTATTTTTATTACATTTACTTAATTATGATGGATGTTTGGAGACCATCTGTGGGTTCTTCTCTCTCCTTTCCTGTGAGCTCCAGTGATTGAACTCAGATCATCAGGCATGATGGCAAGCATGATTCCCTGGCAAGCCATATCATTGGCCCCTTGGATTTCTGTTTCTGATACTGACTCTTATGATTTTTTTGCATTTTAATAAAATCCTTTTATTCTAGTTAATTTATAAGTAAAAGCACCACCTATTTAGTTTGAGGATCCACTCTGTCAAGGCTTGCTGCTGCTTCCAACCTTCTACTTTTGAATACACATGTCCAAGAGATTATATTAAGGTGATATTTCCTTAGTGCATTATATATTTTGTCTTGGCATTCTTGGTTAACAGATAAGGCAGAAGTCAACTCCAAATTTTTTGGCATCATATCTTTTCATTATTGTGGGCAATCATAGTGTTGTGTTATCCTGTATAATAACTGATGCTTTCATCCTGTACCAACCTCACATGAAACGGTTATTATTGAGCCATTAAGCACTGTCTTGGAATAAATAATGATGCCATATCCACATCCCAATTGCTTGTGGATATAAAAAGGCAAATTGAGATAATATTTGATTATGCTTCTCATCACTGTGAAATACTGAGCTTTCTTTCATAATCAGGATGAACAAAAAAATAGCTGATGGAAATGGGCCCAGAGAAGAGACAGGGGGATGAAGTTGGAGTAAAGGACTTGCAAACAACTTATTGAATGTATTCAATGATGACACATGTGAGTGACCAAATGAATTCTCAAACGATGAATGGATTGGCCTAAAAGAACTAAAGGCAAATTATAGAATTGAAAAAGAATTAAACTATAAAACCATCTTATAGGATTTACGGAAGAAAGAATATTATGGAAAAATGGTTATTGGATGACTTCAAAATGGAGTAATAGAAATTGTAGAATTGGTACAAAAAAGTAAAAGTTTAAAGATTCAACAGCCCCTAGGTGGCTTATAGGTCACTGTACAGTCTCAGTGATGCATAACTAGTCTTAGATGGAAGAAGACTGGCAAAGAGACAGGTATTTGAATGTGTAGTGACTTGAAATTTTCCGAATTTGACTGAAAAAAAAATAAATTAAGCACTAGAGGAAGCTCGGCAAGTCCCAAGAAAATACATACTTAACACTAAAAAGTAGCAAAGGAGGCTGGTGATATATTTAGTTGGCTGAGTGTCTGCCTCACATGCAGAGAACACTGGGTTCCATGCACAGAATCATAAGAACTGGGCATGGTGATTTGCACCTGTGCAGACAGAGAACTGGCAATTCAGGGTTGCTCTCAGCTAATAGGGAATTCTAGGCCAGAGTAAATGAGATGATTCGGTGGATGAAAGCACTTGTTGTTAAACCTGATGGCCTGATTTGATCTTTAAAACCTACATAGTGGAGCAAGAGAATCAACTCCCATAAGTTGATCTCTAACTTCCATATGCACACATGGCATGCATACCTTGCACATGTATATATAAACTAAATGTATAAATAAGTCCCAGGCCCACTTGGAATGCATAAGAAACCTGTCTTAAAGCAAGCAAACAAACAAAACCTATCATAGTAAGACTCCTGAAAGTTCAGATAAATGTTTTTAACTTCTAAATAATTAAAAGGAAAAGGGAATATCTTAAATTTATATGAACAACAGACTTTAAAAACTAAACTTGAAGCTTCCATAAATAAATAAATAAATAAATAAAACCAATGTGGGGAATAATCTGATTTGGGTATATAAAAAAATTATAAATTTAGAAGTAAGCAAACAAGAATTCTATAATCAATAATAAATATTTTCAAACTATAAAAAGGCAAAAGAATCAGTGGAGAAAAACATGTAGATAACTAAATAAAATTACTCTGAAACAAACCAGAAACAAAAGAGAATGTGTTTAATGACTTCAAAATTTCTAGAGTAATAGACAACCATTGATGAGTATGACAGCATGTGATATGTATATGTAGAGATGACACAGTGAACAGGCAAGAGTGCTTGCTGTGTACACATTAGAGCCTGAGTTCAAATCCCCAGAACCCATATACACAGTTGGGTATAATGGTATATATGCCTATAACCTCAGTGCTCTTGGGGACTTTGGTGAGCAAAGACAAAAGGATCACTAGGTCCAAGTTCAGCACTCCTATTGGGGAAACAGTAGATAGAGACAATTCCACAGAGCTCACGACCAAACAGGCCTACTTCACATAGAGGCAAATAACAAGAGACCCTGTCTTAACAAATTTGCACAAGGATCAGAGGTGATAATATATCATGGCACACAAGGACACATAGACACACACACACACACACACACACACACACACACACACACACACACACACACACACACACACACACACACCAAAACCATCCTTAAAAAAGTTAGAAGGAAGGCTAGCTGCTTCCTGATGTCTCCTCTAGATTTAGCGCTATTGACTTTTTCTGTCTAGAGCACCTTCATTTTACTTGCAGTTATAAAAGGTCTTCAGGAGAGCCCTCTATCCTCTGTACCTATTCCTTCTGGATTTATTCCATTTGTATCTAAGCCTATCCAAAATAGAATGCTCAGTATACCTCAAAATGCAGTTCTGGATGATATGTTTTATCTACTTCCCAGTCCTTATCTCTTGATCCTACACCCTGTTTTTTTTCTTATTTTTTTCTATAAACACATGCCTTACCATAAGTTTCTACCTTAATCCTCACATCTCTACCCTCCTTTACAGCCTAGGAAAACACTATGAACTCACTATGTAGCAGAGATGGGCCTTGAACTATTGATCTTCCAGCTTCCACTGGAATGCTGGGATCATAGGCAATCATTGCCATATCCAGAGATAGGACAAAGTGTTCATGCTCACTAGGCCAGTATTCTACAAACTGAGACATAGCTCCTGGCCATGCTGTACAATTATCGAGCCAATCTGCTTATGTTCAGAAATAGGAATCTTCACAATTCTGTGGCAAATTTTCTTATGAATGAAAGCATAGACTTTAAGGCCCAGTTGGATTAGGGTGGTAGGGGAATAGGTAAAATACACGAGGAGACTTTTATTAGTATTTTCATTCCCATTATATTAAAAGGGCTCCTCATTATTCTCCATGGTGTTTGGTGTTTACACAGTCCGTTTTCTGCTTATCCAACCAGCAGCATGGAGAGAGGAAAATTTCTGCATATTTTCCTTTAAGTAGAGTAAGGAAAGAAACTTGATGTAAGAGAGAAAGAGAGATCATAATTTATCTCCTACCCTGTGCAGATGTATTTATTACAAAAGCTCAGAGGTATTTTTGAATAAGAAAGCATGGAGGAAATGGAAAGAAAGAATATTCTAGAAAGAGACAGTATGTCAGGGGGAGAGCAAGTAAGACAATTGGACATACCAATCAATGAAGGAGAGAGGAAAGAGAGGAGTGGGAGATGAGAAGGTTCAGATCCACTAAAGCAGACCACAGAGAGAGCAAGTGGAGGCCATCTCTAGATAGCTCCCCAGGGTGACTGGGAAAATGGGAGAGAGCTACCAAGCATTCTGTATGAAATGTAAATAAATGGTATCTAACATGGCCCGCTCCTTGAAACTGGGGCTACGTTTTGGTTGTTGAGAGTATAGAACTGCTCTTGCAGATTACATGGCAGTGTGCACTTGCAATCCCAGGGCTGGAAAGGGTGAGACAGGAGGAACCCAGGTGCAAGCTGCCCAGATCTCTACCCAAATTAGAAAATCCAAGTTGAGTGAGGGGCGTGTTACCCCCCAAAAATGGGGAGCAATTGAAGAACACACAGATGCCAATCTTTGGCATTCAAGTGTGGATATGCACCTCACATCCTGCATGAAAGTGGGTGAGAACAACACATTTGTGAAACAACACCCTGTGACATAGGTACACATAAACCACACACACACACACACACACACACACACACACACACACTCACAGAGAGAGAGAGAGAGAAAGAGAGAGAGAGAGCGAGAATGCACCACCACCACCACACATACGACATACATACATAAGCCCCCAAAATTTAACACTAAACTTCATAAAGGATTCTTCTTCAGGCGTTACAGAAGTCTGACTCACAACTCTTGCCTCTATCTCCCCTTTCCTCATGGCTCTGCCAAGATGAACTTAGAGGTGGCTCAGCTATTGTTGGAACAGGTGGCCTCCTTTCTGTACTGTCCACAACTACACCAAAAGAGATGACAAACAAACATTGAAGCAAAACTGTTCCAGATGCTCTGTGTTGATTATGTCATAGGCAGGCATATGAATAGTTAATATAGGAAGAAAGTATCACAATGAATACTCTCTCTCTCCAGGCTTTCTGCTCCTGGTGGCCAGCCTCCCTCCCATCTCTCCTGCTGCAAACCTTTATCTAGTACCTAAAGTAAATCACTTTGTTTCCTAGGCTACCAAAAAAGATTGTTGATGGAGGGTGGGGAGGTGGCTCAATCAGGAATGTGATGGCTCTGCAGCATATGGACATGAGACAGAAGTCTAGAACCTATATAAAATTTTTGGCATGGTGGTGAGCATTTCATGATCTTTGAGGATTATTTTTACATTTTTGTTTTGCATTTTTTTAAACTTACTTGTTTGTGTTGTGTGTGTGTGTGTGTGTGTGTGTGTGTGTGTGTGTGTGTGTGTGCATGTGTTTATGTATGTTCAGGTAAGTGCAGATGTTCATGGACATCAGAAAAGGGCGACAATTCCCTGGAGCTAGAGTGACAAGGAGATCATGAGACATTCAGCACAGATGTCTGGAAAGGAACCTTTGTCTTCTGAAAGGACAGCAGGTGCTCCTAACTGCTGAGCCACCTCTCCAGCCCCTGCCCCAGGATCAGACATCACAGTGCTGAACAAAGCTTCACATGCATAGTAACCCCCAACAGCAGACCATAGTTAGCCCAAAGATACTCTGCACTTCTTTCCCAGTGACTCTGAAGCCTAGCAGGTAAATGTTGCAGCCCCTCTTCCCATGTTAGAATTAGTTATGGTCTGTGTTGGCCTTCTACTGTCCTCATATTGTAGGCTTCTTATTAGAACTTTTAATTTTTTTTCCTTTCTTGACATTTTATTCTTTTATGGTCCACCTAAATTTACTTGATTTTGTGGTAAGCCACGTCAAATGGCTGAGAGAATGGAGTGGGTGAATAAATGTTTAACTGCTGATAAAATTTTTATTGCTGAAAGCAACATGCAAGCTAGAAAGGTTTTCTTTTCTTTTTTTTATTATCTGGAAGAAACTAAGATCCAATATATTATATAAAATAAAAAATAAAATTTTAAATAAACCTGTCATAAAAGACCAATGCCACATGATCTATAGTACCCTGAATATAGTTTCCAGAGACCACTCCACTGTAGTGTGAGAATTTGCACACATGAAGGTGGTTCATAAAATTATCAGTCCTAATAACTAAACAAGCTCCACTCACTACCTGTTCTCTGCCACTCAGCACTATCCACCTGCATCACTATCCTAGCTGTAAATGTCGTACCTTTAAATTCTGAAGTCCAAGGGCCTGATTTTAATCCCTAGGACTGACATCATAGAAGGAAAGAATCCAAGTCCTGCAGGTTGTCTTCTGAATCTCATATTCATTTTATGGAACACACAGTTGTTAAGATAGAAGATAGGTACCTCTCACTGCTGCTGGCTGACCATCACTGAGCACATATTGCATGCCTGCTGCAGTTAAAGATAATGTTTATTCCTCTTCATATCTTCTATCTTCATCTACCATCACATGTCACAAGGTATGCTAACACTATCTTGAAGGAGGAAGTCCTTCTGTATATAAGTTTCTCTTATTGGTTGATGTATAAAACACTGTTTGGTCAATGAGACAGGGAGATATGTGGGACTAGAAGATGAGGATAATTCTGGGTAAGGCAGGCAGAGGGAGCCCAACAAAGGGGGTCGCCATGTAGGCTGCCAAAGGAATAACAGGTCCAGGCATTCTCCGCTAAGAAAACACCATGTGGGAAATACATAGATCAGTACTTACAGGTTAATAATTAATACCCAGCCAGCCAGTAGGAAACCCTAGTCATTGACAGTTTAATAATAAGTGTTTGTTGATAGGAGATGTTATTCTGTAAATATGTTTCTCATACTGGATAATTAATAAAGCACTGTTGGGCCAATGGGAAAGCAAGATAGGCAGGGCTAGGAGACTAGGAGGAAAGAGGAAGTAGTTAGGAGGAGTCAGCATATAGAGCCTAGAGGAAGCAAGGTGCCGGCTGCTTGTGCTCAGATAAAATGACCACGTGAAAATACTTAGATAAGTAGAAATGGGTTAATCATTAAGACAGAGCTAGCCCATAAACAATAATAGTAAAGGCCAACAGGATTGTATCAAATACAGAGTCTCTGAGTGTTATTGGGGCTTGTGTGGCAGGACTGGGCGGCTGGCAGGGAGGAACAAAGAGTGGGACCAGGCGGCTGGCAATGAAAAAACCTACTGTAACAGTTTATGTCTTCATTTGGGGCTGGAAGCATAGCAGCAGGACTTGGGCAGACAAGGAAACCTCCACAACACAACCACATGCAGGTTCACATGAGTAAATATTTTTGTTTAGGATGTAGAGATGTTGAGTGTGTGCCAAACTGGGTGTCACAATGTTGCAACTAAAAAATGCTCTCCTAAGCAGTGGAGATGGCTCACCATGTAAACAGCTTCCTGTGCAAGCCTAAGTACCTAACCTCAGTTCTGAGAACCCACGAGGAGACAGGCACCATAGCACAGCTCTGCAATTACAATGCTCCTACAGTGATATAGGAGGAATCACAGTCTCACAAAGCCTAGAACCAGCTACTCTGGCATATACACTAGTGAATAACAAAAGGCCCCATCTCACACAAGGTGAAAAGTGAGGTCTGATACCCTGGGGTGTTCTCTGACCTCTATACCCACTCATTATCACTGCTTGCATACATGGACTCATGACCAACACACACATGCAAAGACACTCAAGATATATTTTAGAAAAGTAATCTTTACACCTGGATGCATTTTGTGAGTCAATTATTAAATACCACAATCATTAACATGCAAATTCCATAATACAAAAATTAAGTAAGTTAATAAGTGCTCAAAACTCACCCCATCTTAGTTATTAACTACATTTCACTGTTGTTTATGAGTTAAAAATTATGTTTTTCCATTTTAAATACATAGTGGGGATGAAATAATATGCTACTATGCATCTCTTCTAAATGCTGTCTTCAGTAACAGCTGACGGGCATTTTAAAATTCATGATACTGGAAACTCCTAAATGGTGGATGTTGAAAAGTACTACAAAGGCGCATTAGACTTGTGTTATAGGCACAGTCTATGTTTAAGAAAGTAACAAATAAAATGTTAACAGCTCACATTAAACACCAAACATATGGCATCTGCTGTTGCTGCATTGTGTATTGCATAAAACTTAAGGTAACATTGTCCCACTATTTGGAAGCTATTATCTGATTTGAGAAAGAATTTATGGATGAATTACTGAAGAGCTAAAACATCCTCATGGTTTTGATTTCTCCCTTCTTACTGCCACAATGTTAAAACTGATTTTCTTTAAAAAAGAAATTATTTTCTGAAGACTTAAAGTCCTTTCTCTGTTTGCATTTATATGTATGTGCAGTGTATATGTCTTTTCAAGTGTGTGTGTCTACACAGCATATACATGTGTCTGTGTCTGTGTGTGTATAGGTTGAGACCAAAGCTTGATGTCTGGTGTCTTCCTAGATCAGTCCAAATATTATGGGGGAAGTCTCTTGTTTGAACTTTATTCTTCAATCATCACTTGGATGTAGACACAAGAATTCAGCAAAAGAGCATTCAATACTGACTGATCATTGACACCCACATGGAGTTGTATGCATGAGTATAAGTCTGAATACCTATGTTTGCATGCACACACATGTATTTATGCACAAACACAATTAACTTCATTATTATGTGCAAGCGCAATCAGCTGTGCTATTTAACACTGTGAAGTATTTTTTCTCAAATAAAACTTCATACTTTACCTACACTTGTGCTCTTGTGATTATAGGATTGAAAATGGAAATGGTTCTTCATAGTTTTGGTAGAGAAAGAGTTAACCAAAACATCAGTTGTCCCCAAAGTCTATGGACCCTTAGGTAGGTTTCCATATGCTGGACTACAAAGAATGAGTCTCAGGGGTCCACAAGACTGCTCAACCCATAATTTTCTTTCCTCCAATCTACCACTCCACTGGAGTTCTAGACTTAGATAGAATTCACCTTCCAAATCTCCAATGTGGAGGAGGCTCCTTCATCTGTCGCAACTATAACATTGTGTGCCTCCAGTTTCTATTAATAGCTTGGATGAAATCAGAAAAATGATTTGTGCCTTATTTTTCAACAGCATAAATGTGTATAATGAGCAGAAGCTAATTCACACCCAGCAGGAGGGCTTCATAAAATAATGGGAAATGTGAGTTTCGGGTTTCCAACTTTTAGAAAACAAGAAACTAATGAAAATAGATGTAGGATTGGATATTGTGAGCCAATCAACACATCACAGTTGTGTGGCTACAATTCTGCTCTCAGCCAGGTGGGTATGGTACCTTGGCTCCACTCATCAAACCTCACCACAGAGCAACTAGCCACTGTGGCAAAAGTTTTTCTAAAGTGAACTTGGAAGACATGGAACAGCCAACAGCCTCCTCATCTAAGAAAACTTTAAATATATTTATGGCCACTGAATGTATACCATGTAATTCTGTGCTGTACTTACAAAGTTTATTACATTTTATTTATTGTGTGTATATGCATGTCCATATGCTCATGATAGGGTAAACATGTGGCAGTTTGAGTACAACTTTTGGGTCTCAGGAATCAACATGTCTTCAGTAAAAGTGCCTTTATCCACTGAGTCATATCATTGAGCAACTAATATCAACTAATAATATCTCATGAGTCTCTCCTTGTATTAATACAAACCTTCATGAAAATTTGGGAAACCTGCCTATTATGCCATTTTGTGGCTTTCTTTGCTGTCGGCCATATAGGTAAGTTACCTTTCCTCTACAAATAGCAATAGTGTTGTGATGTATACCTATACAAACCCTTGCCATCCTTTCCAGTAATTTTGTGAGGCTAGATTTGCACCCCTTTCTTATAACCCTATCTTATTTATTGGCTCCTCTGAATGTAGAGCTTTTTTATTTCTCTGTAAATAAGACAAAAACAGATTCACTGTGTTTTGGAAACAAGGAAAAGCAGCAATATATTATTTTGTCTAAAATAATGCCACCTCTAAAATACCTGGTACCTCATTGAGAGATTACAGGAGACGGAACTTCCTCCTGACTTGTGTGTTCATCTACAATCTTGGCATAACAAATCATTGTTTCTTATTTACAATGATGTCTGTGAGCTGGAAAGATGGTTCTATTGCTTTTGCAAAGTTCCCCAAGTTCAATTCCCAGTATTCATTGACAGCAGCCAACAATCACCTGCAACTGTAGCGACATAGGATCTATTGCCCTCTTCTGGCCTCTGCATGCACCTGCATTCATATGACTACCAACACAGAATAAACACACATTTTAAAAAGGAAAGGGGCTGGAGAAATAGTTCGGTAGTTAAAAATATTTGTTGCTTTTTCGGAAGACTAGAGTGCAGCTGACAACACCCATGTGGGTAGCCCATAATGTTTGCCTGTAACTCTGTCGTCAAGGAATCTAACATCTTCTGGTCCCCAAGAGCAGCTACACACACATGGCATACAAACATGGGAACTTAAACATTCCCATACATTTAAAATACAAAAATAAATCATGAAAAAGAGTTGCCAGTGACTAGAGAAATATGAGAAAAACGTTCATTGCTATATTAAAATTTTCATTGTGTTCTAGTTGTTCTTTTAAATGTTTGGATGGTGTGATTGCAAATCATTCCCTTTATAGTGTGCAGGCTAGGGTTTTTGAAGAAACAGAGATGGGCTTTTGCATTGTTTAGCTTTCAGCTTGATAAATATGGGTTGACTAAATGCCCCAGTGGACAGCAAATGATCTCATCATCTTAGCCTCTTTTCTGTGACAGAAAATCGTTTCCTCGTGTAGTCAAAGACCTACCTTGTTGATGACATGGCTAATGACACAAATTATGTTCAATACATAAATGAGTATTTATGAAATATTGATGTACCACAAACCCCTGTCTTCATGATGTATTTCATACACATGTACATAATTCATGTACAAATTAATTTATTCATTAACTTATTAATTTATTTGCTTATTTATTTATTGAGACAGAATCTCTCCATATAGCCTTGGCTTGCCTGAAACTTTCTATGCAGACTAGAGTGGTCACAAAGACATAAATTCCACTTTCCTTTGCCTCCAGGTATTAATATTAAAGCATGACCACCACACCCAACATTATTTAAATGTTTTAAAATATTTATACTTTACTTAATATTCTATATATGTATGTGGTTGGGTATGTGCCAATGTGATTGCAAGTGCTTATAGAGTCCAGAAAACACCAATGGGATGTGTAAACCTGGAGCTATTGAAGGTTGTATGTGGCCTGACATGGTGCTAGAACCCTTATCTACTGAACCATATCTCTAACCTATTACTTATTTTCTAAAAAACAATAAAATTCATTATTTTTAGTTTAAATCAATGTATTAAATATATGTTTTTCAACATGCTGAATTTTTACTGCCTATAGCAACGTTGTATGTCAACTGTTTGTTAATTTACAGAAAACTGAGATTTAGAATTAAATATATCCAGGACTTACGAGATAGCTGAATTTGGTAAAGTGCTTACCTTGGAAGTGTGAAAACCTGAGTTTAGGTCTCCAAAGCTTACAAAAAAGAGGAGAAGGGAAGGGGGAAAGGAAGGGGGAAGGGAAAGGGAAGGGAAGGGGAAGGGAAGGGGAAGGGAAGGGGGAAGGGGAAAAGGATTGTGGAAGGGAAGGGGAAGGGAAGGTATTCCAGTTTACTTTCTGTTGCTGTCATAAAACACTGACCAAAAGCAATTCAGGTAGTAAAGGGGTTCCTTTCAGCTTACAGGTCATAATTCATCATCAGAGTAAGTCACAAATACCATAGGGAAGGCCCATTGCTGGCTTGTTCCCAGGCTCAGGATCAGCTAGCCCTTCTTATATACCCAGGACTACCTGCTCTAGAAATACTGCCCCCCCCCCCCCAGTGTGCTGAGTCATTGAATGTAAATTAACAATTGAGACAGTCCCTCACAGAGATTCCCTTAGACCATTCCGCCTTTGGCAAGGCATTTCTCTGATGACTATAAACTGTGCCAATCTGACAATTAAATCTAACTAGCAAGAAAAGAAAAGAGAAAAAGAACGATAGGAACGACCTGCTGTTGGCTCATCCATCTCTAGGGTTAAGCTTAAGTTGTACTTTGTTGGCAACATTAGGCTCAAATAAAATATTTGCCTGAGTCAATAGCTATCTTTTGTTATAAACTTTCACTTGCCAAATCCCTCCCTCTCTCTCTCTCTCTCTCTCTCTCTCTCTCTCTCTCTCTCTCTCTCTCTCTCTCTCTCTCTCTCTCCCTCCCTCCCTCCCTCCCTCCCTCCCTCCCTCTCTCTCTCTCTCTCTCTCTCTCTCTCTCTCTCTCTCTCTCTCTCTCTCTCTCTCTCTCTGTGTGTGTGTATTAACCATCTGAGACTGCCAACTCTATATGAAATCACTTGCCTCTCAGTGTTCACTGTGTTTAAGCTTAAATTTAAACAGCTGTATTTAAACTCCTTTCATGAACTGTGGAAAGAGGAGGAAACACACACTTTGGTTTGAATTTGAGCCTTTGTTTCAATTAATAATGAAAGTTGCATACTAAAGAGTCAGAATACTGACTCAGGGTGCTAAGGCACCAACTCAATGCTCTCAAAACAAACGAGGGAGGTGCATACATTTGAATCTTTTATGACCCTGTTCTTTCTCTTTGTGCTTTTCTTTTATTCTTTTTTTCCCCATTTTTTACCAGACAAAGACCTTAAAGTCTTAACATATCAAAACATATTTATCTATAGTTATGTGCCCTCCAGAATGACTTTTGCTTTCAAAAACATTTTATAGTGAGATAAAAGAAAATCTAGGAGGAGAATAAAAGTTATATTAAACAATGATTCATACCCATTGAGCATCAATGGAAAGAGAAACAAATGCTGTCCAGGGCCTAGCCTGTATCTTATCATCTTTTGAAATATGCCATCTTATACATGGCAGAACAGACTTTACTCTGCTTTTTTGGGTTTGTTGTTTCAGTGCATTTAAAATAGCATGTAATTCTTCCTTCTCATGAAAGGATTCAAAGAGTTATAGCATAATTTACCCATGGTAAATTGTTCTCACTGTAATTTCAAAGAATACCAATTTAAAGAGTCAAAAATTCACCTAAACATTCTCGGCTTTCCTTTTAAGAATTTATGGTTTCAAATGCTAAAAGGAGGCAGGCCCATATACATCCAAGCTTAGACAGTCTCAGAGTCATTTTGAAAATCTGATTATAGGCACATTCAATTCTGTGCTCCATAAATAGACCATAACTTTGTAGAGAAATCTATGGCCCTTTGTTTAATCTTATTGTTTGGTTCCAAATATTTTTATAAAAGATTCCATTAGAAATAAAAATAGTAAAATAGAATAGAAATGAGTGAGTTTTGTCTTTTCAGTTAAGATACTTCTGGGAGAACAGTTCTAAACACTGTAAATTCACAACCTCGGCACAACTGGCAGAGTTTGATTAGCCGAAAACATAAAACAAGAACCCAGAAAAAAATAAGTAAGTAGACATTTGGAAATGAACACTTGTCAATACATGTACTTAGATGGGCAATTTTAAATAAAATATGAGATTACATGTGAAAATAGACTACAATTTCACTTCTCCACTATGTATGATGGTTAGTATTGATTTCAGTTAACAGGCTCTAGAAGACACTTACCTAAAAGACAGTTCTCTGAGACCATCTATGAAGGAGTTTCTGGAGAAGTTAATTGAGATGGGAATACCCGCCTTAAATAAAGCAACAGGAGGGGCTGGGGTCTTGAACGATGTAAAAAGTAGAAAGCAAGTCTGACACACCTGTGTATTGCTCTCTGCTTCCTAACTATGGACATAAGATGACTAGTTGCCTCAAACTCCTATCACTTATAAACAACTACAAGTTCAAACTGTAAGCCAAAATGAATATCCTCTTCTTGAGCTTCCTCTATAAGGCATTTTGTCCCATCAGCTTATAAAATAATTCACATACCACACTGAGTAGTTCTCACAACCAAGGACAATCATGTGTAAGGAGTTTACACAATATTTAAACCTAGCCAACACCCCAGAAAGAACACGACTTTCTTGGTCTAGAGAACTTCTCTGCAAACTGTCAGCAAGGCAGGTTTCTTTGGCATACCCTTTGAAAACAGCTAAATCAGAAATTCTCTGTAGAGTACACGACAAGTCAAAAGCCTTTTAAAGAGATATAGCTCCTCGGTCTTCTGAATAAGGTCTATACAGGTTTCTAATCCTTTTGAGGATTGTAATATGCAGTCAACATAAAATAATTCTGAGTTAAATGTTAAAAATTAGCAGACATGAAACCTCAACAAAAACGGAAATCAATGAGCAGAATTTTAAAATGGGAAAGGGCTGGGGCTGTAGCTCAGTTGGCAGAGAGCTTGCCTAGCAAGCATGAGGCCTTTGGTTCAATCCCCAGCACCACAGAAAACCCGGTATGGTGGCACTCACTTGTAATCCTAGGAAACAGAGACATCTGTTGTAGTTTAAATAGGAAATATACCCAAAAGCTCATGTGTTTGTACACTTGTTTCCAGCCAGCAGCATTGTTTGGAAAGGAAATGAAATCTTTACAAGTAGAACTTGGCTGGAAGAAGTCACTGGGGGTAGACCTAAAATGTTTTATGGGTTTATTTTTTATTCATTTGTTTCTTTCAATTTCCTTTCTTAATTTTATACATTTATCTTGTTAATTTTATGTGAGTATCACATGCATACTACATACTACATACACAACTCTATTCCTCTTTGCTCTTGACTCCTGGCTGAGGACACAATGTGTCCAGGCAGCCTCCTGCTTCTGCTGTCATGCTTTACTGATCACAGTAGACTGTACTCCAGGCAACTGCAAGACATGATAAACTTTTTATCCTTAAATTGTTCCTTGATAGGTATGTTGTTGCACAACAATGACAAAATAAATAACTAATATGCCATCCATTAGTGGATGAATGGATAGACAAAATATGGAAGATCCAGTGATAAGTGGCTCTTTTTACCCAAAAGAAATGAAGCTTTGTGCCATGGGAGGTCATGTGGGTGGTATCAATGCATGTTATCAGTCTAAATTCAGCTTCAGAATTCTGCACAATGTATCCATATAGTTCCATCTTTACAATTTGATGGAGAAGGCAAAAAACCATGGACACAGTGAAAACAAAAAAATAGTGGTTATCAGAAGGAGGTGATATGAGGATACCAAGGTAAATTTAAGAGTGACAGAAATGTTCTCTGGAAGCTGGGGCCTGGAAAAGTTGATGGCTACAAAAGTCAATCTGAGACAGTAAATTTCAGGTTGTCTCATAAATTCACAGTAAGTATAGAATTCGCAGACTACAGAGGGTAAACTTTTGACAGAAGTTTATTATAGTCCAAGGAAGGAGGAAGAGAGGGAGGGAAGGTGAAAAAAGCAGAGAGAGAAAGACATATTTCCTGAGATGCAAGGCCATCGCAGGAAATAGGGCACCATCCATTTTTTAGTCTTGAGGATTTCTACTGGACTTATAGAAAAAACTAGGGTGAGGTATGGAAGGGGTGTAAGCTAGTCAGCCCAATTGTCTCCAACAGTTATCCTGTGTCTTCTCGCAGTTTCAGTCACATAGTCACATAAGCCTTTAGTCAGAGGTGCTGCTCATTTAAGAGATGACAAGGAAACAGAAATCAGAGCTCTCTTCTGGCACTGGAGGTCTCTACCCGGTACATTCTCAGACCTGCTATGTTAGGGATCTTGTCTGATTTGATCAGTTTCTGCTGTGGAAACTTGTATTCTGTGAATATATGTTGCTTTTATTGGTTGATAAATAAAACTGTTTTGGCCTATGTCAAGGCAAAACATAGCTAGGCAGGGAAGACAAACTTGATACTGTAAGAAAGAAACAGATATTCAAAAGGCCTTTCAGGATCCCATGAAGGAGAAACATGCCAGAGCATCACCTGTAAGTCATTTGTCACATGGTGATACACAGATGATTAGAAACGGGTTAAATTAAATGTAAGCGCTAGCTGATAGTAAGCCTGAGCCATGGGCCAAACAAGTATAATTAATATTAAACCTCTGAGTGATGATTTGGAAGCAGCTATCAGACAAGGAGGGAAGTGGCTGTGGGCTTGGTGAGACAGACAAAAGGCCTTCTTTCTTTAAGTTTCTATCTTCTCTTCTCGTCAGAGGAGGCAGGGCACAAAGGAAGCTATTCATGTAATATATAATAGTGCATGAACACCATTACAAACTCCTTAGAATGAACATCACCAAGACTGAACTCTAATTCAGATTTAAAAAAAATACTGCAAACTGATAGAGACTACTAGGGCTTTATATGCTATTGTGTTAACATAGACTATAGCAAATGACAGCTGTGGACACTAGTTGTGCAGGAGAACAATGAAATTTTCTGGTTTTTGTGTGTTGAAATGTAAGTGACTGTAGGTCCACGGGAAGAATTCTGAGAACCCCACTGAATAATACTGTTGTACCAACATTATTCTAAAGAGGAATTCTTTCAAAATCTAATATGAAAGGATACTTTCCCCAAAGGGTAAACTTTGAAGTTCCTCAGGCAGCTACACAATGAACACATCTTGAGGATTTCATCAATAGTTTAGTTGGTAAGAGAGTTGAGAAGGGAGAAACCAATAACCAAGTACCTAAGGCCATCAGGAATCCAGCAACAGATTTGCCAATAGTGACAAAGGTGGCCTGTTCTACACTGGATTATAAATGTCCACTGGGATTCTATTGGGCAGATTTTTCCACAGTTGCACACGTTCTGTGCAAGTTAACTGGCAACACCATAAAGTTGGACATAGAGAAATGAACAAACTTAACAGAAACAGATAATTCTAAATAGTACCCAATTTCTCCATTGAAGAAACCTAGTTACATTTTGATCCATTTGAAAGTCAGCTATATTTTTTCTTAGTATTAAAAAATAGGATTCGGGGACATGTCTCAGTTGGTAAAGTGTTTGCTAAGCATACAAGAATATGTGAGTTCTATTTCCTAGGACCTATATGCAAGGGCAGAGGCAGAGCCTATAAATTTAACACTAGAGAGGTGGAGAAAGGAGGATTCTCAAGCTATCTGAACAATCTCTTGAACCTGCTTGGTAAGTTCCAGGGCAGTGATTACTTTCAAAAAACAAAAACATCAAGATTGCCTGAGGAACACATCATTGACACATCATTTTTAGCGTCTGCAGTGTCTGGCCTCCACACAGACACTAGGTCAATCATGATCCAGCAGTAACTGGGAAAGTGAAGACAATGATGTCAAGGACAGCACATTGGTTCTGAAAGAAAACAAAAATGGTATGAATATAAGCACAACAAAGAAACTTGGTCTTACATTGAAAGGTTTTAAATGCCACATCTCTCTGCCTTTGTTCCTCCTATCATGTTTACTAGAAATCGCTAGATGTTTCTGGAGATAATTTTCAAAAAAAATACAACATAATTAATATTGTGCTTTGGGGAATATTAAAATATAACAGTTTTGGGAACAATGAAATGAAGAAATGATCAGAAAGTCTAGGTAGAAAGTTGGTAAAAATAATCCAGGATTAAGGGAAATTTTGAAGTTTATTATTCAGAGATTTCCTTTTTCAGAATTTCTCTAGAGACAGGCCCTGTTTCAAATCCATCTTATTCTACAAAACTCACAAAGCCAGTGTGCTTTATCTCTTGTGGCCCTTGCTCCACAGTAGTATGTCGAAAATAGAGACCCATTTTTCTTCCTAGACAGGGCAGATAGTTATCCAAAGTGAAAAGTTTCATTTTCCAGCATTTTTCACAGAAACTATCAGCTGATAATTACATTGAATAGAAAGTAACCATTAATCACATCTTTAATATATCAATTCATCACTGTCTACCTCCCATGAAGCAAAAGAATTAAAATCAATCTGTAAAATTGAACCCCATCACTACTAAATGCCTGGGGAAGAGTTAGGACACAAGGGGAACATTGCTGTATTCAAAAAATGTCTTTGCTTCTGCAGGCAAGGGGATGGGGGTCTCAATGAGTAACAGAAGACTTATTTTTGTCCTCATAGAAGGTAACTGGAGCTCCTTACCTTGTTGACTTTCAGCAAATACATTGGTCAAATCTGTCAATGTTATCTGGCTCCAGAAGCCAAGGAGGAGCCAAGTTTCATTAGTCTTTCATTATCCAAATGAAGCCAACGAAATGGCTCTAAAAATGAATTCATGGGGCTGGACCAGGGTAGTTCAGTGGATAAGATGCTGGCTGCTCAAGCATGAGAACCTGAGTTAGGATCCCCAGAATGCAAATCAAATCCAGGTGTGTAGGTGTGTGCCTGTAATCCCGGCACTAGAGGGAAGTGACAAGGAAATCCATGGGGCTCACTAACTCTTCAGGCAAAACAAAGATAAGAAAGTGATGGGGGAAACATAAGGTGTTGACCTCATCTTGCCTTTACATGAGTAGGGACACACACATGCACATTCTACACACAGTAATACACAAAACAAGACAAATCTATATCACAGAGAGCCCTCTCAGCCCCTCTTCTCAGCTATGGGGTCTTCCTTGCCAGGTGGCCATAAAGCTTCAGTCAAGTTTTTTTTTTTTTTTTTTTTTTTTTTTGAGGGTGGTGGTTTAATTTAGAGTCTGGCTGTAGGGAAAACTGAAAGAAGAAGGCACACAGAGAGACAACCACTAATTCATCCTCATTCTCAACTTTCCAGTCCTGGAATGGAGCCAAGAAAAGAAACCTGCCTCATATTCTCAAGTCACTAGTACTCCCAGAAGAAAACACTAACCTATTTGAAGTCATTTACCAAATATTGCAACTACTGTGTCACTACTTGATAAAGAGTCTGGAGTTCTGTAAGTTAAGGAGTTCAAGAAAATATTGGGGGTGGGGAGTAATAAAACTTTCCATACCCCCTAAAAGATTGGAAATATGAAGGCACTTAGTTTCATCCCTTGGTTGAACTTTGAAGTTTCTGTCCTATTTTAAGCAGGGAGAAGAAATGTAGTGTTTTTAAAAGACACTCTTGAGAATGCACAGTGATTGTCATTATAGTGCATTATGCCCCCTATAAATTCAGGAAATTAAAAGGAGATGAGATTGGTGCTGTGGCAAGCTGAAAGCTATTGCAGTAATGATATCAGTGCTGAGTGGAATGCTGTCCCCTTCCAGAAAAGGGCTCCAGCCCTCAACCCAGCTGTACATATGGCAAGTCACAGGCTCTTCAAAATCACCAAGTTGTGTGTATCAGACACCTGCGGGCTCAGTCATCAATCACAGCAATGGTGTTCCAGACACTGCATCCTAAAATTACCAAAGAGCCTCATTTTCTCTATAGTTTGTAATGCCCTGCAAGATAAATGACAGGTCCTAAACACACTTTGGATGAATGAACTAACTTGTGTATTACCTAAGTGTCCTGTGCAGAGTGCCTAAGTGGGAAAGGAAATGGGAAGAGGAAGGTGAAGGTCACAAATAGAAGGGGCTAGGAGGGCTGTGATGCCTGTGTTGAGTGTAGTGATCGATCATTTTTATATCAATTGAAGTTATTTGAAACTTGGATTATGAATACTTGGGTTGTGAATTAATTGCTGAAGTTCAACCCCTCACATTACTTTTTTCTTCTTTGGAATTTTTCTGTAAAAAAAAATAATTAACAGAAAGCTATCAATATGTGTCTGTCTACAAACATATTAGATTGATAATGGAAACTCAAGCCTAGGTCTCAAAGTTAGCTTGTAAGTAAAATACTTGCCATGTAAGTATGAGGACCTCATAACAGTCAATAAAGGAAGGCTCCAGAGCCATTAGGAGTATATGCTAAACAAACATCCGGAAAAATGGTCTCAATTTCTAACCATTCTGTTTTGAAAACCTGTGTGGTTGAGGCACCAACCATGATGGTGATACCATGTGATTTTGTTGGTTGAAAAGAGTTTAGTTGGAGTCACTATTCCAACAACCCAGAACCATATCTTTTTGTTATATTTAAGAGAACTGGGGAAAATAATCCATAACGGTCAAGAAGAAGAAAAACAGGGGTGGGGGTCATGGAAAAACTGAGGACCTTAAGAGGAAAGAGGGATAGATGCTACTAATCTAGGGTATAGCTGAAGTGAAGAGAAATGGACCATGCAAGTGTAAAATGCTCAGCGTACACTATAAAAAGAAGCTACCTATGTAAATACATAGCAATGAATAAAACGAATGCCTTCATTTGAATATCACACAGCTTGTCCAGTGCTGTCATACATGGCAACACATTTGATGCTTGGATGTGACTTGCAAAATGCATTAGAATATCATACATGGGCGGCTGTCATCACCACAGCCAATTAGATTTGTATAAGGTGCTGTTTAACACAGTTCTCACCCACAATATTTTAAAAGTTGACAGGTTCCTTTAGTTTGGGCTTCCTATTATGGACCTGTGTTTGCAGGCCCATAAACCAAGTTTACTTACAACCTAATGGCAGTCAGATGATATACCATCAAAATTCATATATGAGGGTCAGTGAGATGATTTACGGGTTAAGCATGCAAGCCTTGTGACTCTGAGTTCAATGCCTGAAACACACATAAAGGCAGAAGAGGAGAAAAGACTACACAATGTTGTCCTGTGTCCCTCTCTTATGTGCTCTGAGATGCATCCTGACAAATATATCATGTGTACGCACACACACATATTAACAACTGTAATAAAAAAAGAGAAAACATTCATACATTAAAATCCAACCCCCTAGAAGCTGAGATACAGTGTTTGGGACTCACTGATGTAGTTGTTTGAGGTGAAGTCAGAAATGTGCTTTAGACCAATATGACTGGAGTGCTTATAAAAAGGCAGGGTTTGGACACAGACATACGTACACACAAAGGAAGAGGAAGGCAGGGTGTCAGTGACCTTCTGCTGATGGCACACAAACCACTGGCTCTAGGGTAGCAGCTTCTTTCTTGCAGGCTTAGAAGAAACCAGTATTGCTAATGATGATGACCTTGAAGTTCTCATCTCCAGGGACACGAGAAAATAAATGTCTGGGTTTGAAGGCACCCAAATTATGGTTCTTGTTAATGAAACTCAAGGAAATTAGCCAAGTTGCTATCATATCCACAAAAGGTATCTAAGATAATGATGTCAGGGTTCTTCGAGAAAGTACGTGCAAATGTTGATTAGAAAGAAACTAACTAGTGCATCCTCTAAAGCTTTACTAATTAAAAAAATAAAAACAAAAAAGGAAACCCTCACGTTACTTCTTTACCCTCAAGTCCTCGGCATCCTTCCTCCACCATTGTGACCACAGCTATCTCCTCCTCTTAAAATTCACACTGGAAATAACCAGCAGTTTTTGCATGGAATGTATATGTTACTCCAGTTCTTTTATTTACTGGATGATCTCAGCAATTCTCTTGTTATCTGGACTACATGCTACCTCATCTTTTATTAGCATGCATCCCTGGGGATACTAAGGTTTTCTTTATCCACTTCCTGCTTCCATCTTGACATTTGTTATGTGGAAATCTCCTGGCTCAGCAGGTCGGAGGAAACAGTAAACCAGCTTGCCTGGTTTGTACTGGATACCATGGGTATCCAGTTCTCTCTGGGTGAAAAATGCCTTTCATCATTCCATGGGATAAAACCTAAAATAAAGATTTGTGATTAAGAACAAACAAAACAACTGATGGAAACAGCATATAGTAGATTAGTTTCTAGTCCCTTTAATCAACTTAAAGATGTGTTTTCCTCCTTCAAATAATATGTTAATTAAAGTTTAAACTATACTTTACTCATGGACTAGAAATATAGCTCGGTTGGTACAGGGCTTGTTCGGCTGAAATAAAGACCCGGTTTGATCATTAGCACCTCATAAACTGAGGGGCTGGTAGGTAGAAGTAAGATGATCAAAAGTTTGAGGTCACCTTTTCCCTCTGCATATTTATCTATGTTACTCACGTTTGTTTTTCTGTTTTCAATGTTATAGCCATAATTCTCTCCCCAATTTTTAATGTCACTATGATCTAATTCTCCATGGCCTCCCATCTTCTCATACAAATTTTGGCACATCCAATCTATTCCAATTTATGATTTTCTTCCTTCTTAAACCTCAAACTCCTCCCTTTGACTGTAATTATTTATATATCATTTAATGAATGATAACTGGATTAAACGCATGGCACAATAGAGGCCAGAGTAGGATGCTTGGTGCTTCTTCTATTACTCTCTACCTTATTCCCTTGATAATAGGCCTTTCACTAAACTGGAAGCTCACTGTTTCAACTAAGCTGGCTGGACAGAGGTCTTGAAATCTACCTGTCTCTGTCTACAATGGTAGGTTTATAGGGCCATACTTGGCTTCTTATGAGTTTGTTGGGGGTTCAAACTTGGACTTTCACACTTAAAGAGAGGTTGCTCTTACTGAACCATCTCCTTTGCCTGTCCAATCTTAGGAATAAGATTTAGACATACCGGGAAGGTTTTAATGTGCCTGTACCCTGGACCCATGGAGAGTCTGGGTCTCTTTGGGTCTCTACTTGTGTGGTTCATGGAAGAGATCCACTCACCTCTGCAAAGATGGAAAGCAATGTGTGTTTTCTCATGAACAGGTCCCTGCAGCCATGGGCAATCCAGCTGACACCCATGTTCCCCTGGAAAACCCTGGTGAGTATCATTTGTGGAGATGGTTTTAGTGGTGAATAGTGTTTTCATAATCATTCTTAACTTTGGGACCTGGTTACTTACTTGCAGAGATGTTGAAAGCAAGCATTAGTGACTCAGAACTAACAAATATCTGGAGAATGTGTTGGGTGAAACTTTAATTTAATTCTGTCTAAACCAATATAAACCAACACTCTTTTCCTCCTCAAGCATTATTCTATTATGTGGACCCATTAGTGTCCTCCCTCTCCCTTTTCACTCTGTTCTAAGATGCCTGTAGATATGACTCAGTTCAACTTTGAAAAGATCATCATGTGCTTTTTCTCATATCCATTTAATTCCTAAAATCCAGGTTCACTCTTTGAACTTTCTGGGTTACTGGTTTGTGTTTTCAACATGATGTTAGATTCTACAGAATAGTAGAGTCTGAGGAATACAGGCTTTGGATGTAACACAAATTATGTTAATCTGACAACTGAACAACTGTTTTTTTTCCTATTGGACAAGTAACATTCTTCATGCAGACTGTTTTACAAAACTGCACATTGTGCTCTGTGTGTGTGTGTGTGTGTGTGTGTGTGTGTGTGTGTGTGTGTGTGTGTGTCATACTTATATTCATGTGTATGCTAGTGCCTGTTAGTAGTATGTGGGCCCACCAGTGTGCATGTGTATGTGAAGACCTGACATCAAGTTTGGATGTCAATCCTCTAGTGCCATCCATCTTGTGTTTATTATCATCATCATCATCATCATCATCATTATTATCATTAACAATACCATTATTATTAATGTACTTACTTTGGCAAGTGTATGTGTGTGTACACGTGCATGCTTACACATGACATACATGTAGAGATCAGAGGACCTTTGTGAGTTAGTCCTTCTCTTCCATCATGTGAGCCTGAGGCAATAGAACTTAGGCAGTCAGGATTGGTAACAAGCATCTTTATCTACCTAGCCATCTCATTTGCCCCCAACTTGTTTGCAGAGACAGTGCCCCTCACTGGCCTATAACTAACATAGTATGTTGGGATTGGCTAGCCAGGTCATCTCCAGGAATTTATCTGTCCCTGCATCCCCAGGTCTAGGTCTACAAGCACTGATTATTAACACCCTTATTTTCAACATGGGCTCTAGGCATTACATTCACATAATTAAAAAGCATACACTTTATTAATTTATCTCCCCAGCTCCAATGTAAGTACATATTAAAAGCTGTTTATCACATTGTGACCCCTCAGCAGATGTGAGTTTTTTTCTTTCCTTTTCATTAACCTCAAATATCTGGATATGATCATCATTTACTAAGTACTTCTTTCAACATCACATGCTATCATTTAGCTCATGTCGACAAAGCTGAACAGTTGGAATGGGGTGTGGACATCTGCATATTTTGATCATTTTTCTTCTCTCTAAACCTTTCATGTCTTAATGGTGATTGATTTATCTTACTCATGCCACTGCAAAGTCTTTAAGATTTTTGAGGAATTAATTTGGGTTATTATATTACAGAATGATAGATATTTCTGTCTTTTTCACAATCTGTTTTCCTTTCCAGAAAAAAATAAGTTGCTTCATTTTTGTTAGTTCACTACCATAGGTGTTGAGTTTCTTCCTATTTGCGTGTTCTATGCAGAAGTTTAAATATGATATGGTTAGATTGGTTCCAAATATTAAACTGTGGATACAATCCTAATAAATTCTTCCAAATTTATTATCTCTCAAAATGGGATTATTTCTCCTGATAATGAGAAAATTCAGGGAGAGAGAGAGATTTGTAGAGTAAAAGTCAGCTATTAATAGAGCATCTACACATTTTATAAAACTTATACACTATACTTCTATCAAACTTCTATTTGGGGGATAGAACTTCACTATTTATTGGAGTCATTCAAATCACTGTTAAGGACTTTAATCAACAGAAAGTCTCTTTGCATAAAGATATAATCTACTGGCCTTAGGTTCTCTTTGTCAACCCTGTCTGTATCCTTTACCTCCATGAAACAGCATAGTATGGGGAAAATGTGATGGAGGGAGAATTATTCATTACACCCAAGCCTTTCTAATCTAAGCAAATTTAGCTAGGGGTCACTTACATCACTTACACATGATGTGATGGTTGGTGCTGTCATTTTGACAGAATCTAGAACCACTTCGGAATTATTTATCTTGAAGAGGTTAACTGCTGTCGGAAGACCATATTAATTGTGGGTAGGACCATTTCCTGTGATCCTGAACTGTCTAAAATGAAGAAAGTGAGCTGAACACTTGCCCGAATACATCACTCTCATCACTCTCTGTTTCCCAATGGTGGAAACTGGCTACTTCAAAGTGCTTTGACTTCCCCACCATGATAGACTGTATCATTGAATGATGAGTTCAAATAAGGTGTTCTTCTTGGAGTTTCTTTCATCAGGCTGTTTTATCATAACAACAGGCAAAGAAACAAAGACAAATAAACACATACAGATGCAAATATTGTTCAGTAGTGGTATCCCTGTGATTATCAGAATGGCAAACTTACACAATTACAGTAGAATGGGAGACAATGAATTCTCCTCATCTATGATAGCTGTTCATGTAATTCATTTTCACCATCCCAGGAGCCTTTGTATCCCACATATCTAGTAACGTCATAATCTGTTCTTCCTATTGTGAGCTCAAGCTTCCTACATATTTTTCTTTCATAGACACATCAAAGACACCCCCACCTAAAGATCCTCACACTGGTGTCTTCAGCATTGTGTTTGACCATCCATTTGATGGCACCAGTTATATTTTAGAAGTCACACAGTGATGCTGAAGAACATTTATCTTGGCTTTTTTTTAAATCCTACTTGCCTCTGTGCAATGTTATAATCCACATTTCCCATCACCTGATCTTTATTTTCTGCATATAGGCGTGTGATTTTAAAGATACTTTGTTGGCCCTAGGGGAGATTCTGGTGATAAGCTGAGCCTCCCACACTTGTTTTGAATAGTTTTCACAGATATTTCAAAACCTAGTAGCTGGCCTTGACAAGACAGACAAGAATGAGAGATAAGGATAGAAAGTAAACAAGAGACGACTTCCGTCCTCAGACAGCTTTAGCACAAAGAAGAGGGGAGGTGACCTGTCGTATTTTGATGTGCTTTGGCTAAAGAATTAATTTTCCATCCTGCCTTCCATGTGATTCACTGATTGATAGTTTGTTATTAGTAGATGACAGCAAGGATCTTCATCCAAGAAGAGAAGGGAGGAGGGCTGCTCTTGTATTCAAGACACTGCAAAGCCGAATAACTGAACTTGGAGATTATGGAGCATTAAAATGTTACAGACCAGAGCCAAGTTATCACAGATTATCTTTGGTCTCCTCAAAACCCATCTACTTGCCTTTCCTGTGTCAGAGCTAACATCCCTGTGACTATAAAAACCTTAAAATGATTCTTAGCAGACCACTATCCGTCTCCAGTTCTGAAGCATTAAGAATCTCATCAGACAACATCTGAAAACTGTAGCAAAGTGTTCCTCATGTTTCTGTTACATGCTCACTTGTGGCCCTAACACTGTATTTGGTAACTACTTTGATTCACAGCTTTGTTTTGTAACTAATACAGTCTATGAAAGTCATGTCTACAGAGAAGTATGGTATCTGAAGAATCATGAGTGTGTGTTCCCAGGCCATGGTCACTCAGATTTGGGTTCTAGAATAAACTGTCTCTTAGTTCCTTTTTATGTGAGAACTATTTCTATATCAACAACAGATGATGCATATTTAATGAATGGAAGACATACATACAGTGTTTTCATAGTGACTGGTGGAAAACTGATAGATGATTAACAGATACAAATGCCTGTGTGACATATCACTCTATCTGTTTTCAGACTCTCTTTGTCTTCCCTCTTTTTTTTTTTTTTTTTGTAGTTGTTGTTCTGTTTGTTCACTGATTTTTTTTTCCCCCTGTAAGGCTTTTTCCATTTCTCTCCTTCATCTTGCTAAACTTCATTTTCTATTTCCTATCACATAGCTTTAAAAGGGCTAGCATCTTTACATGGAGAGGAAATGCACACATTTTCCCAGGGGGAACAATAATAACTTGATGAGCCTCATTGTAGAGTGAGGTCAGACAAGATGCCAGACAATTTGGGTTTCAGCAAAGATCAGTCTATCAGGTCCTAGCTTTTGTCTTAAAAATAGTTGCCCCTTAAGAGAACATATTTTAGTGCTAAGTTAAAGGCAAATTTGCATCTTCTGAGCATCTCTATGAGGCCAAAAGTGCTGAGGTTGTGAAAAGCAGAGTGGAGAGTGTTTATTTGGGACTCGCACATACTGCAAATCTCCCTCAGGGAGTGAGTTAGCACCAGTGAGGAGCAAATAGAAAAATAGGGGCCTTTCCCCCAGGCTGGCAAAATGTCTTTCCCAAACCCTTTGATGGATAACAAGTGAAAACGAATGTGAGTTAGGAACCCAGAGCTGTGCTCATCTTCAGTGGTTCAATGAGGCTCTCTCTGTCAGTGTTCATGGAAGTATATCTAGGGGAGGCTTCTGACTCCTGATGGCTCTAAGTGACTCCAGTTGTGAAACCAATGCTGTGCTTACTCAGGGCTACTCAGAGGTCACCTGTGGAAAAGCAGTTAGGCTTCCCAGTTCCCCCAAAGCAGCATATTTGGGCTTTTTTGGTTTTTTTCCCACTCTCTGACCTCTGTGGAAATATAAACTCGATCAGACTGCTTCGCATGACAGTAAGCATTGCTACAGTCCAGGAGTCCTAACTGGTCTGTTTCCTCTGCCAGTTAAAGAATTACAAGACAAGGAAAATCTCAAGTGTGACAGGTAGCAGAAGGAAAATTCCCTGACACAGCAAGCAGGGGCAGACCGACTCAGTGCGGACTGAAAGGCTTTTGCTAAGTGAGAAAGTACATACAGAGAAAGATCCTCTGTGAAACCAGGGCAGGGGACTCAAGAAACTTTGGCCCTGCCTCTACTTGAAGGCTGGTGTCTTTGAGGATCTTAGAATGAATCCTCCTTGCTCAATTTAGGATTGGTGAGCTTTCAAAAAGACAAGCAAGCTTATAGGTTGAGGAGTTTGGGCTAAACTCATCATGGTCTGGCCTTGAACTGCATAAGCAAGAGGCCCTATCTATGTGAGACAAACCCCCATGAGCCTCTGTGTTAAGCTGCCAGGATTTTGTGGCAAGGCAGAATGGTGAAGGAGAAGCCAGCCATCTTGGAAATTCTTCACCATCTTTCTTATCTAGTCATAGCACCACTCCCTATCTGTCCACCCACCAGGGAATCTAACTCCTAGTCCCTCATTAAGCTCTTTGCTGACCTGCTACAAAAGCATGGGGTGGGCAGAGGCGGAGGGCAAGAAATAAGCACAGAAACAAATACAGCCATAGATACAAAAACAAAGTATGTGAAGGAATGAAAGGCAGGCAAAAGGAAAAAGAAAAATGGTAGCTGGAGGAATCGAGGCCTCCAAGCAGAGAGCAGCAAACCCTGCTTCTACCTCACTCCCAAGGGTGCTGGCCACAAAGCTAAGGAACCCGTGTGTGCCTCAGGCACCATAGTCACAGCCCCATATAATTGCAGGAGGAAGTGCATGCCAATTTTACTCCACTTTTCTGGCATGTGGTGTGTGTGTGGGTGTGTGTGTGTGTGTGCATGTGGCCCTAGCACATGAGTGAAGGTCACAGTACTACTTTAAAGAGTCAGTTTCTCCCTTCTTTCGTAGATCTGTGGGATCAAAGTCAGGGAGTCGGGTATCAGGTATCAGCCTGGAGCAACAACTGTTTTCAGCACCTGAGTCATCTCCCTGAACACATTCTCTCTCTCGTCTCTCTGTCTCTGTGTGTGCGCGTGCACATGTGTTCATGCAGAGGCCAAAGGTAGACACAGGATGTCTCCTCAATCACTCACCATCTATTAGTCACAGCTATACTAGCTGGATGGGAATTGCAGGTTTGGGTCCCTTTGTCTTATGTCACCAGGGCTGGGACAACAGCCACAGAGAAGTCCTATTCAGGCTTTTCTGTGGTTTCTGAGATTCCAGACTTTGGTTCTCCGTGTGTGTGTGTGTGTGTGTGTGTGTGTGTGTGTGTGTGTGTGTGTGTATGATCAGTTTTCTGATTGTACCAACTCCCTAATCCCACTAATTTTTTATTTCGATTTATAGTTAGCATACAAGTAGCATTTTTGTAATACTCAGTTGTATTGATTTACTCCTTTCTCTCGCTAAGTCCCTGCCCCATCCCCACTTTCCCCTCCTGTCCCCAGTACCTCCTTCCAGTTTCATATGACACATGTTCTACGCTCCTCCCCACTCCTCTACTTTAAATACTCTTTCTGTGCCCACAATAGGTTCCTCCAGTTAGTTGGCATTTATCATACACACTCTCACACATAAGTCTCTGTAAAACTAGAAGTTAGGGTTTGCATATAGCAGAACAAACAGTATTTGTCTTTCTGAGCCTGAGACACCTCTATTAGTATCCTTGTTAAGGTGTCATATCTGATCAAGCCATAGACTTTGGGCTGCTGTGAGACAGTAAATATGGTGGGTTCGGGTAAGTGGGGAGCAGACTGTAGCTGTAGTTGCTATGTCCATTATGACTGGACAATTCCAGCATGCTCTGAATATGACATCACCTCCTCTACTCAGTTCATTCACAAGGACTGTGGAAAAGTCTTCTGTCACAGTGAAGGGAATCAACACAGTGGATCTGAGCACTGCAAGGTCATTCATGACTGTGAAGTGATTGGGCCCAACAGGTATGGACACTTGAAATTCATCATCACAGTGGGTTCTTGTCATCCAGTGGGTAAGAATGCTGGAAGGTCATATGAAGTGAGGTCAGCTACTAGTTATGAACACTGGAATGTTCCTTGTCACATGAGTGTGGTCTGTGATCTAGTGGATATGAACACTGACTCTAAGTATAGACCTCCTGGACTTAAATATGAAATGTACCACTTACCAGCCATGTGACTGCAGTAGCTAATCTTAACTGTCAACTTGATGAGATGAAGAACCACCATGGAAATACGTCTCGGGATGTCTATACTTTTCTAGAAAAGTATATCTAAAGAAGAAAGACCTGAATGTGAACAGTAGAATCCTATGGACTAGACTTCTGGACTGAATAAAAGGAGAGAGTAGGCTGAGCACCAGCATCCATCTCTCTCTCTCCTTCCTGACTGTGGATGCAGTATGACCTTCTGCCTCATGCTCCTGCCATAACACCCTCACCACCAAGACCTACAAAACCTCAAACTCTGAGCCAAAATGGACTCTGCCTTCCTTATTTTTTGGATGGGGTGGGGTCAGGCATTTTCTCTAAAGAAAGCAACTGGGGGGCAATTATGGACTCTTTCTTTTAAGAAATAATGATTCCTAATCTGAATAATTAAGTCAGTCAAATAATATAGGAAATTTTGATTGTAATGAAAATCACCTAGGTGTTCTAAACTCACTCTGTAGACAAGACTAGCCTCCAACTCATAGAAATCCTCCTGCCTCTCCTTCCAAATGCTGAAATTAAAGACATATACCTCCATGACTGGATAACATATATAGTTAATTTTGGCAAATGTCCCATGTTCCTTTGAAATTAAGTGACTTATTTGGCTACTGTGGGGGCATATTTATACTTATGAAGAGGCTAAGTATTGAAGGTATTAGATCTCTCTAGAACTTCCATTTTCCTCTTCTCTCTCTTTTTAAATTTTAATTAAAGTAACTTTTCTCTTCTTACCCCTCCAATGTTTCTTCCTTCCAACCTCTCCCATGCTTTCCCCAGTACTCGCAAATTGGTTGCCTCTTTTCTTTATTATTGTTATAGATGACCAATAGGCATGCAGGCATGGAAGGAGGACTTAAAGTATCCTACAGTTAGACAAAGAACAATAGGCAACTAGGACTTCTGAGATACAGAGAATCAATGTCTTTAAATCAGGGAGGTAGGGGAAAGGGAGAAGACGGAGGAGGAGAGAGGAGAGGGAGAAGGAGGGAGGAAGGAGGAAAGGGAAGGAGAAGAAGGAAGGAGGGAGAGATAATGTAGGGATACAGAGAGGAGAGGGGGAAGGAGAGGAAGGAGAGAGAGAAGGATTTGATACAGATCAGGGAAGCAGACCCAGGGCTCCAAAGCTCTGCTCTGTTTCCTGTTTTCTCTTACTCTTTTTGACTCACATCTTGTGAAATTTAGTGGACCAATGCTTTTCCAACTCTCTTCCAAATTCTTCATGGTCCAAAGGAATGGAACACATTACCTGACTTTAAAATATCACCTTTACTATATACTAGCCAGAAGTGGGGGCATTAGAAAAATGCCCATCTGAAATCAGAATCAATTTGATTTCTTAGCTTTAACAAATTCCCAACAGTAAAAATAACATTTAAATGAAAAGGAATGGCCACACCCAGATAGATGTTGAATTGGTGATTAATAGATATATAACTGATTGATGGAGAATTGATAGATGGTAGGCAGATATAAATACCTATGTGATTTTTCATTGTCCTTCTAGATTCTTCTCATTTGTTACATTTTGCAGTGATGCAACATTAACAAAGAAGGAATATAGCAAGGAGCATGTGTGACTCTGGAAAATTTTTTTCCAAAATTATTCCTACCTAAAAATATATTTAAGAAATATAACCCTTTGTTTTTTTCATAATGTTATGGTGTTTTGAATAATGCTTTTTTATTGTGTGGTTTGAAGTACTAGCAGGGTCATCATTCTAGTTGAACACATTCTTTCTCTCCTTCAGCCTGACAAAGACATGGCTTTCTCCCAACTGTGCTCTCTTGAAAAAAAAATAAAACTAAATGGAGTGCTTCTGAGAACTGAACTTAAGCTTCTGAATGTTCTAATCCCATTTTCTTTAGCATTGGTTACTATTAATCAAGCTGCCTCTTATCTTTATTTATCTCACTTATTGCATACTTCTACACCATCAGGGCCAAGATCCTCACTTTTTTATTTCCTTGTTTTGCTCCCAGTAACCAGAATAATGCCAGTATGCAGGAGTGCTCAATAATGTGCATTGTGAGGATGAATGGATAGATGAACAGATGAACAGATGAATCAATAGCTGGGTGAATGACTGGGGGTTGGGTGGATGGATGGATGAAGAGATGAGTGGGTGATAGATGATTAGTAGAGTAATGGATGGATGGGTAGATGAGTGGATACATGGATGAATGGATGAGCAGACAGATGATGGATGATGAAGACTGGTATACTTAGCATCATGCCTGACCCACAGAAAACATTTATCAAGAATCCACTTTTAATACAATCAATCTGTGGCACCAAAAGATGGCATTATAATCTTGAGAAACCACACAATTTGCTGATAGTATGAGGTAGCTGGCTGGCTTCATGAGTGATTGTGCAGATGTCTACACCAGACAGGTGTAACATACCCCCCACCCAGCCTTCCCTCTGAACTCTGTACCTGTTTTTAGTGTCCTGGAAGAAGTGTGGGAGTGATTCTAAACAGCCTGTTGATAAAGAGGAAAAGTACATCTTTTGATTTCCCAATGTTCATTGGTGCTATGCCTGACAAAAATCCATTTTAACAAGTCTTACCCAGTGGCTTGTCAGCATGACTCAGTAATAATACTTTAGATGGCTGGGACAAAAAAGAGGCTTGCTCAAGAAGATAATATACTAACATGGAGATATTACCCCATTCTTCTCTACTTATTCAATTAGGTCCAATCCAATAAGTATTTACTGAGAACTTAATTCGTGTCTTACAAGTATTTACTATGGACTGAGGACTTACTCACTTCATGCCCTACAGTATACTAGACATTCTGAAGCCCAGAAGAGAAGCCTAGTGACCACAGCACAAATGAAAACACAAAATATGGGCATGGAAGATGGTTCAATATGTGAAGCTCTTGCTGTGCATGCATAGGACCTATCAATGCCTAGAATCCACTTTACAAAAGCAAGGCACAGTTGGGGTGTATTCTAATTTCAGAGCTGGGGAAACAGAGACCAGTGGCAGATAAGCCTAACCCTATTGGTGAATTCCAAGCCTGTGAGAAACCTTGTGTTAAACACTAATGTGGGGGGGCTGGAGAGATGTCTCAGTTCATAATAGTACTTGCTGCTCTTTGAGAAGACAAGTTTGGTTCCAAAACTTGTACTGGGCAACTTACAACTTCTTATAACTCCAATTCTGAGGTATCTGACACCACCTTCTTACCTTCAAGAGCACCCATACACCTGTGGCATAACATCAGAGAGAGGGGGGAGGGAGAGAGAGGGAGGGAGGGAGAGGAGGAGAGAGAGAACAGTACCCCAGGACCACTTGAGGTTGAAGTTTAGCTTCCATATGCATGCATAGATACCCATGAACACACATGCAAACACATGCATGCATACATACCCATTAACTCATATGCACTCCTGTATGAATGCCCACACACAAACACACACACACACACACACACACACACACACACACACACACTTAATCCTCAGTCTAACATACTTAGAAAGGTGGTGATATAATTTTTGTCTCAAAAGAGAAGAAGAGGGACAGAATTAAGTATTCTTGATCTACAGGTTCACATATATTTTCATTTTCCAAAAACTACAGAATGATGTTATGTTGAGCTCAGACAAGCCTGCTTTTAAGTCAAACTTTAGCAGATAGCTTATCAAATTCAGTTCAGATATAAGCAATGTAATTTGGAAGCAACCAGAACATCTTGCTTTATACCCTCCTAGGAGCTTAAACTTTAAATTAAAATATTAATGGCCAAAGAAGAGAGTAAAATTTATCAGATGAGTGGAGGAATACAAAACCTAAACCTATGTAGTTGAAGAGCTCAGTGTTTAAGACTACTTCCTGTTCTGCCAAAGGACCTGAGTTCAATTCCCAGCACCCAAGTTTGGCAGCTCACACCATCTTTATAGCAGCTCCAAGGGATCCAACACCCTCTTCTGGCCTCCATGACGACCTGCATTCACACACATACACACACACACACACACACACACACACACACACACACACACACACAAAGAGAGAGAGGGAGGGAGAGAGAGATACACACATAAATAAAATGAAACTACAGAACTAAAAATTAATAAACAACATACCCAAAATTTAATACTCTTATATATGTAAACTGCATACAGTTTGTGGTAATTTGAATAGCAGTGGCCTCCACAAACTCATCTGTTTGAATGCTTGGCCCATAGTGAGTGGTGATATTAGGAAGTGTGGCCTTGTTAGTGGAAGTATGTCACTTTGGAGGAGGCCTTTGAGGTCTCATATATTCTCAAACCACTCCCAGTACAGCAATTGCTTCTGCTGCTATGGATTAAGGCTTAGAGCTCTCAGCTCCTTCTCCAGCAATAACACATCTGCCAGCATGCTACCATGTCCCACCATGATGATAATGGACTAAACCTCTGAAATGGTAAGCCTCCCTCAATTAAATGCTTTCCTTTATAAGATTTGACATGGTCATGGTGTCTCTTCACAGTAATAAAAACTTAAGCTAAGACACAGTTACTCCATGTTTAGAACCCAGATTTTTTTTCCTGAAGAATTCTTTCCCCTTCTATTGCCTCTTCTCTGCTTTCACCTCTCAGGCTCTTTCACATACCTCTTATCTCATTTATTTTTCCATTTACCTTCTCTTTCTCCCCCTGACCCACCTACTATGCCCTCAAGGACCCAGAGCACCGGAGTAAAAATCTATGTCAATTATTGACCCATTCATTTAAAACTTTCTTGAGGAACTGTACTATAGCAAGTAGTCCATATCACATGAGATTATAGTTTCAAAACAAATCAGTCATTAATGAAAATGGATTTGATGTCAGAGGAAGAGCAGATGGTGTCTTCTCAGACCATCTGAGCCAGAGTCTCTTTTCTCTGCTCTTGTCATTATGGGCTTGGAAATTGTTTTCATTCATCAGATAAGTAAATGAGATGCATTTAGGATAGTTGGGTTAAAACAATTACATCAAGGGAGTTATATAAGATGGCCTATCATAGGCTAGAATAGGGGCTAATATATAGTATGAAAATTATACTTTTAACTAAGGAGATTAGATATAAAAATATTAATAAAATAGCAGCTCTTACTAGAATATTACTCCAAAACTATGTGGCCAACAGCATGTATGTATCATTAACGTCTAATTCTGACAAGGACATTAAATGCATATATTTATAAAAATTGAAATGTGAAAATATCAGTGATTGGGAGCCATAGGCAGAGGTCATAGACAAACTCAGTTCTTGGTCCTTGGGTCCCAGTTGTCTACCATCTTTTGTGCCAGCCAAGAGATCTGGTTTATCAGGCAGCCTATGTACAGAGTAAGGTTTCCAAAATAAAACATGTCAGAGGTAGAAGGCAGGTAGGAGTTAGAGGGTGTCAGATGATAGTGGAGACCTGCCTTGTTGCTGAAGTTTCTTCTTTCCGGCTTGGTCCTGCAGCTTATTTTCCCCAAGTAAGCACACAGATACCATGCTAATTATAAAGATTGTTGGATAATGACTAGGACTTCTTATTGGTTAGCTCTGTCATACTTACTAACCCATTTCTATTAATCTAAGTATTTCCATATGGTCTTACAAGAGAAGTCTTCTTTGCAGAATCTCTTTTTCCCACTTTTCCCCAAATTCTCATCTCCTAGTCCTGCCTATCTTCCTGCCCTTATGGGACAAACACTGTTTTATTCACCAACCAATAAGAGAAGCACATATATAGAAGGGTATTCCCAATATATGCCTCATTCTTTTCTTTGTTCTGTTTCTTTTCATGTGGACACTACTGTACGGCTTTCTGTCCATGAAAAGCATGCCACAGAAAATGGGGAGATGGTTTAGTGGGTAAAGAGCTTGCCATGCAAGCCACTGGGCCTGAGCCCACTGATGCTGAGAACCCACAAAAAGTGGAACATGTAACAAGAATTCATAACTCTAGGGCTCCTATGGAGAAACATAAAATGGAGACATTAGAGTCTACGGAAGTTCCTATGCCTGCTAGCCTTGCATCAATGGCAGCAGGCAAGAGACCTGAGATTTTTTTCCCCCCACATATATGTTGTAGCAAGAGCTTACCCACAATCACACAAAAATGCATACATGTGTACATGCCTGAATGCATGTACATGCATGCCAAAGCACATACACACACTATACAGAAAAGATGAAATGAAAATGAATAAATAGTGCCCCAAAACAATATTTAAAAATTCAGAGTCAATACACCCAAGTTGAAGAAAAATTACAAACTCTACTTAAGAAGCAATAAAGTCAGAGTTGATATCACTTATCTGCTTAATCATTTTATAGTTATATTGAGAAGTTGGGTGCCAAACAGCAGAGCTCAATAGAATATGATTCATATTGATTATTCCTCTATTATTTCCAAATGATAAATTGAGGATGTATTTTTTTTTAGTTGAATTCCAGGAACCAATCCTGAGCATGCTCATTTACTGTGCCTACATTTTAAACACCAAAATCCACCCTTGAAAGTAGAAATACAAAATTAATTTATATTTAAAACTCAGTTGAAAGACTTAGGATCTCTGAAAACACAAACAAAAACTTTGAATAGGAAGCAGTAATGTTAACTATGATATGGAGTTTGTTTAATAATCCCTATGATTGGATCTGAAAAGATATCTCAGTGTTTAAGAGTGCCTGCTGTAGAAGCATGGAGACCTGAGTTCAAACCTGAAGCACCTGCTGCTAAAATTCTTTTCATAGGTAGATGTAAAGAACATCTAACCAACTCCCCTACTACCACCGACTGCTAAGGGCCCAATGACAAATCATAATATAATTCTACCATCCTGAGAAAAACAATGCTCTTTATTGAGCTTACTGACATAGCATGGAACTCTAAAGCAGCCACACATGAATTATGGCTTCTCCGTAGCCATATAGATGACTCCCCTCTTCAATTAACCCCAAAGGCAGCAGCAGCCTGTGTACTTTAATATCTCATTAGACCCAAAGACACAGACCTCCAAAGCCATGTGCAATTAGAGCAGGATTTTGTACACATAGCTGAGAGGAGTGACTGGAATGTCAGATAAGGTTCCAAAGGTGTGTCCCCACACCCTCCTTCTATGAACCAATTTCAACTGCACAATCCCCATCAGAGTCTAGCAAGCAGGAAGATCATATTGAATACAGGTGGCAGTTGTTCAGATCATTGGACTTCATGTATAACAGAACCCACATTAAAAAGCCAGGCATGACTAAACATTGGGGTTGGAGACAGAATCCCAGGAGTGTTCCACCCAGCTAGTCTCACAAAATTAGCAAGATTTTAGTTCATTCAGATACCTGTTTAAAGAATACATGGAGGACAGTGGTTGAAGACACCTTAAGTGGCCTCCATGTAGTACGGCCAGGTGCATGTATCTACATGTATGTGCACATGTACTCCCACACATTTATATCAAAGCTAAAAAAAAAAAAGGATTTTAAAATTTTATGATGTCATTGTTTTTAACAGCTGGAAAAATACTCCATTGTATAAATGTATCACATTATCTTTATCTATTCCTTGGCTGATGGTTGATGGACATCTAGATTCTTTCCATTTCCTTGCTATTATGAATAATGCTGCTATGAACATACTTAAACACATGTCCTTATGATATGGTAGAGTGTTCTTTGGGCATATGCCCAAGAGTGATTTATCTGAGTCTTGGGCTAGGTCAGTTGCTAATTTTCTGAGAAACTTTCATATTGATTTCCATATAGCTGTACAAGTTTTCACCCCTACCCCTATTAGCAATGGAGGAGTGTTCCCCTTGCTCCACATCCTGTGTGCATGTTAGGTGTGCATGGATGGAACTAGAAAAGATCATCCTGAGTGAGGTAAACCAGACCCAGAAAGACAAACATGGCATGTCCTCACTTATAAGTGGATATTGGCTGTAAAGTAAAGGGTAACCATGCTACAATCTACAAACCCAGAGAAGCTAAATAACAAGGAGGTTTCAAGGTGATATACATGAATCTCACTCTGAAGGAGAAATAGAATAGATATTACAACTCTATTGGGAGAGGCATCTATATGGATGTGGGCATGGGAATAGGAAGGACCTAGTTGTGGGACACCTGCAACAAGGGGACACCTTTGGGATGAGCTAGAAGTCTAGTGCAATGGAAACTACCAGCAATCTGTGAGGGTGACCCTTGCTAAGACTCCTAGGAATGGGGGATATGGAGCATGAACCACCCAGCCTCTGTAACCAGGCAAGACTTTCACTGGAGGAACTGGGACTCCAACCCAGCCACATAATTTTTTATCTATCATTTTCCAAGCCTACAAGACATGCTGGGTTTAAAGTGATATAAAAATTATGGGAGTAGTCAACCAATAACTGGCCCAGCTTGAGACCCATAAGATGAAAGGAAGCCCAACCCTGACACTGTCTGAAAAGGTAGTTCCCAGGGCTGAACAGCTCAAAGCCCTAGGACAGTACCAAACATAACTGGAAATAAAAAATAAATAAATAAAATGCCAATGGAATGATGGCTAACAATATTCTGTTATACTCACAGATTGGTGCCTAGCCCAGCTGTCAGATAGATTTCATCCAACCACTGATGGAAACAGATGCATAGACCCTCAGCCAAATAATAGGGATGTGTGGAATCCTCTAGAAGAGGGAAAGGAAGGATGTGGGAGCCATAGGGGTCAAGGACACCACAAGAAAAGCCATAGAATCAAGTAACCTGGGCTCATAGGGGCTCTCAGAACCTGAACTGCCAACAAGACAGCCTGCATGGGATTGAGTTAGGCCCTCTGCACACATTACAGTTGAGTAGATTTGTCTCCATATGGGTCGCCTAACAGTGGGAGCAGGGGCTGTCTCTGACTCTGTTGCCCGTTTTGGGGACATTTTCCTCCTTCCAGGTCACTCCATCCAACCTTAATAGGATAGAAAGTCTGACTGCTTCTTGATATGCCATGGCTGGCTTATATATGAGGCAGGTCAGCAGTTTTCTGAAGAAAAAGGAGAAAGGATAGATGGGAAGTTTTAGCAGAGGTAAGGGAGAAACTGGGCAGAGGGACTGGGAGCGGGAGAGACTGGGAGAAGAGGAGGGAGGGAGGGCAAACTGTGATAGAACTGGAAAAATAAATTAATTAATAAAAATTACAAAAGAACTCATAAAAATTTTAAAAGAAAAAAATTAAAAATAAACTAACTTAGAAGGTTTCACTTAAAGGAATATATAATGCTGGTGTGTTTTACTGCATGTTTCTGGGAATTCAACCAAAATAAAAAGCTAATACATTTAAGTATCTCTGGAGCATTTAAGAATCTTATAGAAATGCATCCAGGAAATAAAGTATTTTGTACTATGAAATTTCCCTTTCTGACAAATTTTCCTTCTTATTAAGTCAACTTATTTCAGAAAGGTTACATAAGCTTAAGCACATGATGTCATATAATAAATCAGGATAAATGGAAAATATATGATTCCTTTTTACAGAGTATGATTTCAATGCTTATTCCATCATCTTTCCCTTTGGCAGAGTGCTTCGGTATGAATCTGAGCCCCAATTCACAATGCACGAACAGAGGCTATTTATTACAATGTTGTGTCATTTGTCACTTTTATGGAACTCAGTGTATTTTGCAGGCTGTAAAATGGGCGAGAGTGATTCAGAAATGATCTATGCCGTCATTATTCCTCATTCCTTCTGCTTGAATTGCATCTTCTCCCTCCAACGGGCTTGATTTATTAGCTGAATAAATAACAATCTGCTTCAATAATGTATATCTATCGAGACTTCATTAGCTGCCCAGGAGATGCAGTCCTGATTTTAAATAATTGAAACACACAAGTGATGGAGTCTAGTGGACGTGAGATGATTGGAATATAAATATTTACAGAAGCAGAGTGGAGGAAGAAAAATGTTTTCCGAGTTGACTGGAAACAGAGGGGCACATTCAAATGATGCTAAATGTTCTTTGTGAGAGCATGGAGATTTTGGGGTTTCTCTTTTCAGATAAAAAGACATCTCAGAATGTAAGTACAGTCATATAAATTCTTTGAATTTCCCCCAAAAGCTTGTCCCCAACATTCTGCTAACTCATTCTTATTTTTTTCTTATTTACTTTCTGTTTTCTGGATGAGGTGTGTGCATACAGAGTGTATGTGTGTGTGTGTGTGTGTGTGTGTGTGTGTGCTGTGTGTGTTATATGCATACATGTATGGGCAGATATGCATGCCTTTTTGTACATTGAGGCCAAAAATGGACATCAGATATCCTGCACTACTCTCTACTCTGCTTTCTCTTGAGATGTGATCTGTCACTGAACTTAGAGCAAGGCTGTCAGACAACATGCTACAATAATGCTCCAATTTCCACCAACAATAAACAACATTGGGTTAACAGGCATGCTTGACCAAACTCATATTTTATGAGAATTCTAAGGATTTGAACTCAAGTCCTCCTTAGTAACACACACATTTGTGTGTGTGTGTGCGTGTGTGTGTGTGTGAGTGTGTGTGTGTGTGTGTGTGAGAAAGAGAGAAGAGAGAGAGAGAGAGAGAGAGAGAGAGAGAGAGAGAGATTTCTAGGCCTCCACCCACATTTCACTTTCATAACCACACCCTTCATGCTGATAATACACTATATTCACTATTGAGAACCCAGGCTCACCCATTACTGAATTTCACAGGGCAATACGGTGGGGCTTCAGTTTACCTTAACCCTGCTTCCAAGCTACACCTTTATGTTCCACTGGCTGAGGTTATTCAACTGCTGAGTTAAAGGAATTTTTTCCTTAATTAGATAACTCATATGGCATCTCCTATAGTGCATATGTGATGAAATAAATTTAAACCCATCCTCAAAAAGTCACACCTCAATGCTGTTCCTAAAGTTTTCAAAAATGCTAAAAGACAGAGGCTATTTCTAACAGGTGCATTTCAGGTAGTTTATAAACACAGGCATGGTTCCAGCATCCCCCAGATGGTGGATTTTCACAAAAAAATACATTTGGGGAAAAGAAGAATATTCATGTCTGCTCCAAAATAGACTTTGGAGTTCTTTCCTTCTATTTTAGACAGAAGTCTTATGAGCAATGCAAAGATGCTAAAGGAAGCATGCATGTTTTCTCTAGAGGCAAAGGGAGTCATACCCAACCTTCCAAGTGACATCAAATGGAAAGTCAAACTCCAAACCTTTACTGCTCCTTTTAGGAAGACAGGGATCCAAAATATCAGAGAGAAAGGCCAAAATATTCTCTATCTCTCTTCCCCCTATCTTTTCCTTTCCATCTCTCATATGTAACTATGTGTCATGTGCTTTATTTAGAATAAAGGAATTTCCATAAACTATCATGAACTGAGAGCATTCCTGTCCCTTATGCTGAAGAGTAACCAAATGCATCCTCCTCATAGTTCCAATGTCATATAAATGGGAAGGGAGCCAAGATGTCTGACAGCTACCCACTAGATGCCAGAAATGTGTCTGTGACAGGATTTAAGTGGAGATAAGACAAATCTTACAGGTCAGTAGAGGAAATGAAAATAGAATGAATTTCTCACCAAACATTTACAGTAAGGTGAGTGAGCCAGGTATTCTTACACTGGACCCACAATTGTGAGTGGACAGAAGAGGCAGAATTAGCACACAGTCGCATGTACTAGTTCTCATGTATGAACCTTGGAAGATCTTTTTCACCCTACAATTAGTTTGTTCTTGTAAAGTAGTGATAGTAGTATTCTTGATACTGCGTATTGATCTGAGCACTGAGCTTCACATGGAAAAGGGACACAGGAAAGGAGCTTGAGAAGGGAAAGTTCAGACCATCGTGTCAGGGAGTCTTTCCACTCCAACTCCACATTGGACCCCAACTAAAAATGACTGAGTCTATGGAGTGTGTATGTCTAAGTATTTCTGTCTACAAAGGCTTGACATTAGCCACTGACATCTACAATGTCTCTCTTTACTGCTCTGTGTGTGTGTGTGTGTGTGTGTGTGTGTGTGTGTGTGTGTGTGTGTGTGTGTGTATGATTTGCTGTTGTTCACATGCATATGTAGGCATGAGGAGGCCAGATATTGAAACCTTGTGTTTACCCCAATAGTTCTCCATTTTGTTTTGCGATAAGGGATCTCTCACAGAATCTGGAACTCACATGATTCAGCTCTGCTAGGTAGCCAGCAAATCTCATTAAACTCTTTTCTCTATTGCTCCAGTATTGTATTGTAAAGATAGGCTACCACACCTGTTTCTGTTGTTTTGCTTGATTTTCATGAGGGTACTGGGGATCAAACTCATGACCTCAGCTGCCATCTCACCAACCTCATCATCTTTGTTTTCTGTAGGCCTCCTACCCTCAGTCTTGGTAAGGAGAACAATATTGAGTCAAATGTATCCTGCACTAGTTAGTCTTTGATGAATCATGCATCCTTGGAAGTCATCTTCTTTACTGAGTTGTTTAGTTACTTAGTTATTTCCATAAATGGTGAGAATACTTATGTTCATGTGAAAAAAATGTGTTTGAAAGTGATTCTCCTTTTCTAATTCCCCACTAGACCCGTAGGCTCCCCACAGAGCCCATAATTACAGCCCATGGATCACCAATAAGTGTGTTACATAATGCCACACACAATATGAATCAGAAAAAGTTTTAGGTCAGTTCTATAGGATTATAAAGTTATTAGAACCCAAATATATCCTGAAACAAAACACTTGATTACAAATTCTATTATAGTCATCATTAAAGAAGACCCTGAGGGAAAAGATTCGTCTCCACGGTGGGATAGAAAGGCTTGGAGAGGTCAAAAGGGCAAAAAGGAAACAAATATAATGTAGTAATAATTCTATCTATCTATCTATCTATCTATCTATCTATCTATCTATCTATCTATTTATGCCTCTTCCTGATCATCTCTGATAATATTTATGATTTTTCTAAAATAAAAAATCAATTCTTCACCAAATTGGGAGAGCAGGAACTTCTCTCTTTGGCTCTATCATCTGCAAACACCAAATTTCTCAGGTTTAATTCACAGCCCTTGTGGACCTCCTCACAATCCCAAGGTTTATGAAGCCATCATGCACTCAAAATCACTCAAAATTTCATTTCTGGAGAACCCACCTGTGTCAATTCAGAATTGATTTAAGTGAAATAAAGAGAAAAAAACTTGGTTACAGTAGGTAGGCTTTAATGCACTAAGCAGTGTGAACCTATTTCCTAATGCTATTGTGGCTAATTATCATAGATCTACTACCTTATAGTTATTTTGGACCTTGCTGTGTAGACTATGCTGGCCTTGAACTTAGACATCTTCCTCTATCTCCTCTATTTAATCCCAAGTGCTGGGATTAAATGTGTGTGCCAACACTGCCTGGTTTTGACCATTTTGCCCTCATCCCATATTGCAAAGATACTGGGTGCTTTTCTTATTCCTTCCTCTCTCTCCTACCACAGCTTCTGTCACATAATATAAGCAAAATAAGTAGTTGTAAGATGAATAAATGAGTAATGTCTATTTATATTTCATGTGCCAGGATAGCCAAGTATACAAGCCTATGTCTACAACTTCTCATTCTACAATGAACACTTAAACTTAGTGTGGTTTGAAGAATAATGTTCCTTAAGCATATATGGCTCTTCCTTAATCCTTAAAATCTCTCTCTCTCTCTCTCTCTCTCTCTCTCTCTCTCTCTCTCTCTCTCTCTCTCTCTCTCTCTCTCTCTCTGTGTGTGTGTGTGTGTGTGTGTGTGTGTGTGTGTGTGTATGCTTGTATGCGTACAGGTACCTTACGTATAGCATCCAAAAGAGAGTGTCATATCTACTGGAGCTAAACAGCTGGTTATGCCTTCAGAATTATGTCATGTCTATGCAGGTCTCTAAGAGGAACATTTGAGAAGAGGGAACAGAAATTTCAAAGGCACTGAACTTCAATAAAAGTGACCATGTCAGAAATATCATGCATATGGTTGAACTAAGTTGAAATAGGAGTTTTAAAACTACCTTTGATATATTTTAATTTTATGTCCATCAAATGCTGAATCTAAAGCTTTTCCCCCAAAGACCTCTAAACTAATCACAACATGGAAAAGAAGCCCTGGGCTCCTTATCCCCCTGATTTTATTGTGTCTATCCCTATTAGAGGTCAACACAAATCTTAGAACCGCTTATTATTAGTGAGTGTCTTGACCAACAAGACTCTCATCACAAGTCACACGCTCACTGTTTTGTTTCACTATCTGGAATACAGGAGAAGTTGTTTTTAAAAGATACCCATATTCAGAGATAATGTCTGGAGTTAAAGGACATACATGCAGAGCAATAAAAACGGACATTTGGAATTCACAACTATGTAATGAATACAAAAGCTTGTGTGAACAATTTCAGGAAGTTTACATGGCAGGTTCATGGTGAGCCCCACATCTGTCAAGCCCTTCTTCCTTGCATTGTTCCTGATAATCTCCCTCTGATCTTCCCATGACAAGGCAGAACCAGTGTGAAGAGCTCTAGTAGCCATGAGCATGGCAAACATGGCTATGTCTCTCTCCCATCCCCTGTGCCTTGCTACAAACCGCTAGATTACATTTCTAAAGCTAGCCACCAAGTCTATTTCCTTATTGACCATACCCTCCTTCTGGAGTTGACTACCAGCATCCAGGTACCAAAATATTAAAGTCCAGTGATCAAAGTTTCCCTTTTGGTTTGCCTAATTAATTAACCTGTGAAATATCTTATGAAATAACCTATAAAAATTAAATATCCCTTCCTAATACAGGATTTCACCATTTACCTTTATAAACTGTCATTTGCCCATGAGCCACATCAATCTCTTCTCTGTCTAGAGGCAGTCCTTTGTTCCTCCAGGACAAATATTCCTTCCCCTGTCCCTTGTTCCTTTCCCTTCTCCCTTGTCCTCTATCTCCCATCTTCTTTTTCCCTGACCTCTGTCCCTCTGGGGCAAATAATTCTTCTTTGTGCTGAGAACTTGGTCTTAGGGTGTCATGTGTAGATACTGGTCCCTTCACAATGTACATAAATAGGGGAAAGCAATTCTTCCTGTGATTGACCATTGGTTTCTCCCAAAACGCCAGCACCAGTTTTCTGGCTCCCAGGCAAAAAAGTTAATAATCAGTCAGAAACCCAATTCTCCCTTGTTGTTCTGTAGCTATTTCTAAGGAACTGAACTAGGAGGGAGACTGATCCAGGCTCAGGAAATGTCTTAGTTGGGGTTTCTGTGTCTGTGATAAAACATCATGACCAAAAGTAACTTGGGTAGAGTTCATTTCAGCATAGAGTTCTATATCAAACTCCAGCACAGAAACTCAAGGTAGAAACCTGGAGGCAGGAACTAAAGTAGGGACCATAGAGGAAAGATGACTAATGCCTGGTTTCCTGATGCTCACTCAGACTAGTTTCTTAGCCACCCAAGACCACCTACCCAGGAGTGACACCCACAGTGGTCTGGTCCCTCCTATATCAATCACTAATATTAAGAAAACATAACACAGACTTGCCCAAAGACCAACCTGTACATTTTCTGTTGAGGTTCCCTCTTCCTAAATGGCTCTAGTTCATGTAAAGTTGACACGAAATTAGCGAACACAGGAAGATAATGAAACTTACCAGACTCGGGAAGTAATAAAGACTGAAGTCTCAGGCTGTTTCGTATATGCACAAGATTCACAAGTTGCCTCAACAGGATTACACGTACACTGAACAATTTCTTGGAGGTGGGGTATCTCCAATTGGATGAAATGCCTAGGAGACACAGCTCCCACAACAGATCCACCCATGCTGGTAATGAAAATGCTTCTTCTGAGTCACCCATTATCCTACAAATCAACCCCTGTAAGTTCACTGGTGCCCTAAGATAGACAAGAGGAAATAATCTCTTCTATTTGGAGTGCCCTATGTGTGATGGATAAATGCTTGCTTGAATCTCAGAAATGTTGCACAATGTATGTCATGTGGTTCTCAAGAAGAGAGGATAATATACATTTCTTTTCTTTCAAATTAATTGTCTCCATGCCTTCAGTCACCATTAGGAAGCTTTGTGAGATGCTTTGTCTCTGGTATGTTCCTGCCTGTGGTCTCATACTCTGCAACGCTACACAGCCTTGATAGCATCTGGAACTATTAAAAAGCTAGTTTTCAGCTGCCTTGCTCATTTGTGAGTAGACAAGCCAGCCAAGCTGCAGCAGGCTAGCATTATGAACCAGGACTTCTGCTTTCTCTTTGACTGAAAGAAGTTTGTTGCACAGAAGCCCAGGAGCTATGGGTAGAGGAAAAGCCACCGTGCCTGCCCCTGATTTTCTCACCACTCCCACTTCTCCCCAGAATCTATTTTAACTCTAACCAAGAACCAAGTCCAACTCAGAGCCAATAAAAATTCAATTCTATACAGTCAGCAAAACTCTTAAAAATGAAAAAAATAAATGTCTATACAATCAGGTGACAGTCACTTATTTTACTTTGTTACCCATCAAAGCTATTCCATTATAATCATATTCTTAAAAATGTCATTGATTGCCACATGCTTGCTAAAGAAGAATGTTGAATTTGCTGTCACATTACCTTTTGGACATAACTTAACAGGGATTCTGGGGGTTTCCCTTCACCTCCTTCATTCAGCTTTCTTCTGACTTTCCTCCATGTTCCCTTACTGTCACTCTGCCAACTCCTACAACTCAAAGTCTGGAAAGACTCCAGTCTTCAAACCCCATTGCTTCTTTTCTTTTGGGTGATTTCTATCTTGCTCTGACTTTAAATTCTAGATACTGATGCTTTTCCAAATACCAGCTTACCCTAAAGGCTCTAATCTCCTGTTTGTATGGTATACCCTCAACTGCACCAGGTATGGAGTCAAACAGTAACCATGGATCTATTTATTATGTGATTCCAACAAATTCTTTCCTGTCTGCTCATAAACCCTCCTCCCTCATAAGTACTAAACAGCATCCACTCAGACTTCCTATCAAGTTTAACTTCTCTCTTTTCTTCTTGGCTTTGTGTTGTCAATAACCCAGCAGTGGTGCAGTTGGTAGTAGCAATGCAGAAAGACAGAATGAATCTATCCAGCCCTTTATCATTCTTGGAAAATTCCTATCTATCCTCCACAACATGTCTAACATTTTAGCTTTATTTTTGTTGCTTTAATAAAATACCCCAATGGAAAGTAACTTAGGAGATACGGGTTTATTTTAGCCCTCTCTTCCAGACTGTAGTCCATCATCACTGTGGGGAAGTTCCAGCATCAGGAACTTGCATCACATCTATAGGAAAAAGCAGATAGAGCACCATGCTTGCCTTTTACTTACCTAGTTTCCTCTGCTTATACAGCACAGTATTAAAAACCAGAAAATTTTGCTGCCCACTTTCAGGCTGGGTATTCTCACATCAATTAAGCCCCTAAGACCATCCCCTCACAGGTGTCCACAGGCCCACCTGATAATTCCTCACTGAAGTTCTCCTCCCAGGTTATTTTAGATTGTTTAGCACTAACAGTGATATGGAACCATCACTTCTGATGTCTATTATCTTTGGTATATCTGACCCCATATCTGATACATCTCATCATTTCTACTGCAGACACCCTGGCTCAAGCAAACCTCCACCATCCCTCTCCTAGACCTCTGCAACACAATCCTAAAAGGTTCTTTCTTTCTGTCTTGTCCCTAAGTCAATGTTCTACCTTCTTTCTGAGAACGCCATTCAGTCTTGAGCTGGATCTCGATATTTCCTCCTTAATGGGTTCCCATGTTTCACCGGAACCATAGCCTTCTCCTTCAATAGTATCTACTGGATCTTTATGTTTTGCCCTCTGATTGCTCAAAGTACGGTGATATCCATTTGTGCTGCACACTGCATGACACAACTAAGAATAGTTTAGTACACCTGTATGGCAGTTATGAGAACAATTAAATTATATAATATATACTGTTAAGAAACTCCCTGAGTGTGAGATCAACGAACCCTTTCAGCCTATAAAGACATGGAACATGGAAGGCACTCAGTAATCTGTGTTGAATGAACTAAAACATCTCATTCCTCAGAGATATTTTCCCCAGCTATATAGTGGTAAAAAGCAGTGCATTTACCAATATGGTTATTCCTCACCTATATTTCCTTCAAAGGTCTCACTGATCTCTTTAATTCTCTGTTAGGAATTTTTAAATTTACATATCTATTGACTTCTTGTCTCTTCCATTAAAATGCCAGCTTCCTGAAACCATGGATTTTTACTATTCTTATTCATTGCTGTGTCCATACTGCTGAGAACACTTGGCACGTTGTGTCTGCTTGGTCAGTACTTTTACCCTGGCCACGCTTAATGTCTTGGCACTAATGAGGGCAGCTGACACATTCAGCCCAAGACTGGATACAGAAACACACTGTTCGTATATCCTGGATGTAAACAGTGTATACTGGACAACATCCACTGAACAGTGAGCATGGTACAGTGTGGAGTTGTACAGTATCCACTACATTCTTGGTGACATAGATTGTCAAAAGCCTCTACCCATTTCCAGGGACCAATTCCAGACAACATGATAAACGGGCTTCATCTACAATCTTGGAGCTTTTCTTGTTTTTTTAGTGTTCTCCCTTCTTATATTCAAGTCTTTCACATTTTGTTATTTATAGACATATGTAGCAGCCATAGGCTTGACTGTGCCCCTTGCCTCCATCACCTTTCTCTAATAATTACCTCTTAAGTTCCTTTTATCTGTTTGCACTGCTTTGAGCTGAAAATTATAACAAATGGTTAAATTTGAAAAAGCAAATTATGGTGAATGATCCAATAACTAGGGGTCAAGAAAATGCCTGATCTGTGTAAGGTCCATTTAAAACCTTTGAAAAGCCAGAGTCAATAGAGGGACCAGTGTGGAAACTTGGGCAGGGGCAGAGGATGCAGCTTCAGCAGCTACAGTGCTTGTCTAGGATGCACAAAGCCCTCAATCCTATCCATCCCCAATACTGGAAGCAATTTGATGTAAGGGTGCCCATATATCACACTAGCGCTTGAAACGTAGAAGCAGAAGGATCAGCAAGGTTCTCCTTGGCTATGTAATGAGTTCAGGGATAGCATGGGAAGCATGATACCCTGCCCCACTGCAAAAGCCTCAGGGGGACAGAATAGGAGATATTTTAAGAGTTGGCCCTTCCCTTCTTATTTGATAGTGTGAACTCTATAAGAGAAGGTGCCTGGATTTTTCTCCTAGACCACATCCACTGTGTATAAGTTGTTGTCTTGATGACGTCAATCTTAGCCATTAAAAAGTCAACAACATGGGTGTGTGTGTGTGTGTGTGTGTGTGTGTGTGTGTACAGATGTATGAATTCACAAGGAGTCTGGAACTCAACACTTGGTGTCTTCCTCTGTCACTCTCCACTTTTTTCCCCCAAAGATTTATTTTACTCTGATTGTGTGTCTGTGAGGGTATATGCACGTGTACTCAGGCACACTTAAATGTCAAAAGCACGTGTTGGATTTCCCCGGAGGTCAAATTACAGGTGGTTGTTATCCACCCAAAGAAGGTTCTGGAACCCAAACTTGAGGCCTCTGCAAAAGCAGCATTTGGACTTAAAAATTGAGCCATTAACTCACCCCTGACCACTTTATATTTTATGACAGGGTCTCTCACTGAATCTGGAGCTCACCACCTCAACCAAACTGTCTGGTCAGTAGGCTCCAGTGATTCACCTGTCTCTGCCTCCCCAGAGCTGGGATTACAAAAGCAGCAACCACACCTGGCTTTTTCCTTGGGTGCCGGAGATCTGAACGCAGTTTCTCCTGCTTGCATGGCAAGGACTTCACTTACTGAGCCATCTGCTCAGCCCAAGGATGGGGCCATGTGTGTCCTACTGAGCTGACATCCCCAGTCCTTGAAAGTGTAGTTGCTCCACAATATCAACAGCATTAGTTAATAAATAAACCACAGGTGTTCCGTTTGTAACCATGGGATTGCAAAATACGTCTTCAAAGCACTCTGTTCAATTCTACTGTTTAAACCTAAGAACTCAAATGGTTCTGTTCCTGCTGGGGAATTCCCTGTGTCTGAGGTAGCCGAACTCCTAGAAGGCAGGCCAGTCATTTATAAATCACTTGCTGCCCAGCCCATATTATCACTTTATTAAACTTATTTCTCACAAATGACAGAAAACTGCTGGAAAACCCTCTCACCTGGCTCTATTCTCCCTCACGCAGGTCACGAGTAAAAGGGTGCAAATATGGTTCTCCCCGGAGAATGCCATCTGCACCCTAGGTGCTCTTAGATGGACTGCGTGGAGATTCCTAAGAACCACAATCTGCCATCATCAACTCTTCCGCACACAGAACAACAGACTGCAGTTACAGCTCCTCCAAGGGGCTGCCTTTCATCTCCAGCTGGGGATTCAATTTCCAGTTAGAAGATTTAACCCGGAAATTATCAGTAACAACAGCAGGGGGAAAACGAACGGCTGATCTGGGAAGAATCTTGGGAGAAGCTGCCCGAGCCTGGCAAGAGGCACAGGGGAAGGGTACTTGAAATGGACAGCTATGGAGGGTGTCTTGGCAGAAGTGAAGCATGGTGGCTCAGGAGCTCCAACTGTGACGTTACCCAGCAGCCCTGGTAACAAATAAGTGTCTCGACGTGGCTGCAGATAAGACAAGCGAAATTAAAGAATGGTGTGTGCCATGAGAGCAGCAGCTGGGAACTTTGATTAGGAGCTCTGGACCAGTCTGAGAGGAGAAAAATATTGAAGAAAAATATCAAAGGGAGGATGATAAACAGCAAAGAGTGCGTATGTTTTATGGGAGTGCTGATATAGGTCATTCGTCTCCAGATCTGAAATATTAACGTTACAGGCTGGGAACTGAAAAGATGTATAATGAATGAAAAGTCAAAACTTCTCAGCATCCCAGGCTGTAGGCCTTTTATTCATTCAATGAACATTATTAAACACCCAAGTCCCAGGCACTGTGCTAATTTGTGGAAGAATATTAAAGATCATCTCTTCCCTCCAAGAGATAAGATTTTGTGAACAGACAATGTAGCTAAAGAATGCAAAAGGCCTGTGAGAGGAGCTGGGAGAAGACACAGTTGCAGTTAGTGAAGTGTTAGTTTTGCACGCATGAGGACATGAGTTCTCTATGCAGAACCTATGCAAAACAACCAGGTGTGGTAGCATGCTGTAGTAATTCCAGAACTAGGGAAAGAGACAGCAGGATCCCTGAGGCCCAGTGGCCAGCCCTACATGACCAGTTCCAGGCCAGTAAGAAACCCTATTTCAAAACACAAAGTAGGGGATTTGCTGGGGAGATGGCTCATTGGTAAAGAGAACTTTAAAAATGAGTTGCATTTCTAGCACCCATGTTGAGTACCTCATCTCCAGTTCCAGAGGATCCAATGCACAGTTCTGACCTCCAGGGACACCTGTACTCATGCACATACACACGCACGCACGCACGCACACGCACGAGCGCGCGCGCGTGCACACACACACACACACACACACACACACACACACACACACACACACACGAGTGAAAATTAAAGTAAAATGCAATGTAGACAGTGCCCCAAGGACTGGCACCTGTAGCTCTCCAAAGGCACCCATGCACCCTAACACATACACACAATCACACACGTGTAAGGCCTTTTTAAGAACTCTTTATTTTTTCTTTTGCAAAATCAGATATATATCATGATCCAGAGGATTTTTTCTTCTTCAATTTTTCATGCATGTGTATATTTGTGTGTACACCCGTGCGTGTGTGTGTGTGCATGAGGAGACCTAAGGGTGATGTCAGAAACCATCCTCTACCACCCTTCCACCTTTCGTTGAGGCAGAGTCTCTCAAGACAAACCACAGCTTGCCTACAAAGCAACTGTCTCCAGCTACCACATTTGGAAACTGAAATTGTCAGTGGACCACCATGGCCGCCTGGCATTTACATAGATGCTGTAGAACCCAACTCAGATGTTCACACTTGTGCAGCCAATGTCTTTGGGACCCCATTCCACAGAGAGGGATACTCTCTGAGCCCAGACACATGGGGGAGGGCCTAGGCCCTGCTCCAAAAGATAGGACAGACTTTGAAGTTTTTTCTGCTCCCTGGGGAGCAGAAAGGGGATGGGATGGGGATGGGATGGGAAGACAGGGGAAGAGTGAAGAGTGAAGGAACTGGGATTCATATGTAAAACTAGCTTGCTAAATTAAAACAAAAAACAAAAAGGCTGAGCCATATCCCCAACCCCCAATCTAGACAATTTTAAAAGCCTTCTCAAGACTCAAAGACTCATTAAATGTTAATATGCTCTACACTGTAACCTTAAAAGCTAAGAGTAAAATTTCAAAAACAAGGCCTCAAAAAAAAAAATAACTTCAGGAAAAAAAAAAAAAAACAAAAAACCCAGAGCTGTATAGGAAAGGAGGAAGGTGTTAAGGCAGGGATGAAATCGTTATCCTCTCAGAAAGTCCCACCAATACTCTTCCAGAGGATAAGACAGAATTGCCCATCAGGGGGACCTAGGCTATGACAGCTCTCACAACTGGCTGTAGTAACTTTCCTAAAGCGATCAGCAGCACTGGGGTTCAAGTCCATTCTCTGTGACAGAGTTCATTTATACAGAGGGCATGGGCCATGAAAGGCTAAAGCTCAAAGGGATCATTTCCCGGTTGGTAGTTCCTCCCCCATGACACTAGGAGGCAGCAGAGTACCTGGGAAAGAAACACATCAATTAACTCCAGTTCTGAGTCTTTACTGTCTGCTGAACTGTATCTGTCCTTCTGCTGGAGCAGTAAACATAGCAGCGAACTAAGACACATAAACATCACCATTAAAGAGTATATAGCTCACTGAAAATAGAAGACAGAAAAATTTAGAGTCAAAACTTTCGAGCATAGGATTGGGTGGGTGTATTTTCAGAGACAGTGAGCCTAAGACTGGTTTAGTTAATAGGCAGGGAGGGCCCTGAACAAGCCACATGTATAAGGAAGATTTCCTGGTCCATATGGGTTTTGAGACAGTCTTTGCAACTGTGATGAGACAAAGGGGAAGAGTATTGCCGGATGGAAGCAAAAGCCCAGATAGTAAATTAAGCCCTGGAAATACAGGGTAGGGAGGCCATGCTGTGGGGACACCAGATGAACTTCATAAAAGAGATGTTATAGTACAATCAGGATATCGGAGGTGACAGGCAACACTAACCTGTCACTCAAAACAGCTGTGTTAAGGAAGAGCTGTTTACCTTTGCTACATAAATGATCTCAGAGGGGAGAATTGCAGAGGTAAGCAACTCATTTATTCAGGACAAGTTTGCCCAAATTGAAAGATCATTTGCGCTACCTTTCACTTGGTGTCGACAGGATCAGATGCAGGTGACACAAAGGGAGATATTATCCCTGAACATGAAGGGATCACATCTTATCAGTGGAGAGCACAGACAATTCCATCAGAGGTTTCAGTGTGGGGTAATGTGTCCATCACCACCCAACAGAAAGGTCCTGGCTTGGGGAAGGCTCTAAATAGCATTGAGATAATACCAGATGTTCAGGTAAGGAAAGTCATAGAGGATGCCTGGGGGTGGGTGGGGGAGGGGCAGCCTGATGCAACCCTGACTCGGGCACAGCAGTCTGCATAAGGTCCTAAGAACTAAATACGCAGATGGGATTGGCAAAATTTCTCAGCTATAAGGCATATGTCCCTGAGCTTGAAGGTCTGAGTCCAAACCATGAGATCCCCATGGGAAGAAAATAACACCCTCCTATAATTTCTCCTCTGACCTACCATGGCATATGCATACCCGCATACATACCCTTCTACACACGTGCACACACACAAAATACATAAATAAAATTTTAAGAGAATGAAGGCACTACATGTACCAACTCTGGTGTAATTTCTAGCCTTATTCTTTGTTGTGTTAACTTGAACATTCATTCACAGTCTACATAGGTCAGTTTTCCCATCTCTAAATTAGAGTGAGTAATGGCATGTGTTCCTAAGGTATTTTGAAGAGTAAATGAGCCAACATTGTGTGTGTGTGTGTGTGTGTGTGTGTGTGTGTGTGTGTCTGTGTGTTCTGTGTGTCTGTGTGTGTGTATGTGCATAAAACCTGGAAACTGTGCTTAAAAAAATATGTCATATAAGTGGCAAAGCTGAGATCTTTAAAGTAAGTCTGAGCAGAAGCCTTGAATACATCAGAATGTGAAAGAAATTGATCTGACACAGGGAGACTTCTGGAGTGACGGATCCAGGAAGTCAGCATCCAACTTTCCTTACTCTCCCAGCCTGATACACGCTGCCTTAACATAAACTCACTCCAACTTCTCGGCTGACATCAATCACGTGCAATCCAATAGCACATCGACTTCTGTTTGGTGGGGATTTGTTATGACCCCATGACTCTCCAAGTTTCCTCAAAGCCACCCTGCAAGGCTTGAGTTTGCCATTCTCCATCTGCCCCACATCTCCACTCACCTTACTTTTATACACACCCCCTCTTCGCTGGCTTGCAACCAACCTTAGTATCTCCTATCATTGGTGGTCCCCAGGATGTGATTTCTGTATCCTTTCCACCACATAAAGATTCCTGGAAGATGCACAAGTCCATGAAAGTCATCACCACTGCCACCTGCTGGTTCACAGCAAAACTGTAGCTCTGCTCCTCCAATAGAAGGTCATAAGGTCATCTATACCAACAGCTTAAGCAGAGTTAGAGTCCAGCTGCTCACTGTTACATTGCTGGTGAAGTTAGAGCATACATGTGGAAGGCTGTTGATCATCTCCAAAGCTCGATACCTTTGTTATCTATGCAATAAATACCACCAATATGAACTGAAAGCCTTCATCTGTCTCAAGAGTTTCAGATGTAAAACACAAGCATCGAGATACTGAAGTGGCACCAGCAGAAACAAAAGCCACTTGGAGCTTTGAGAGCAAAAACCTGTTCCGTGGGTTGGAATACAATGGATTCAAGATGCACTGAGCTTTCTTGTAGGGGAAACCAGAATTGATGCATAAATGATAAACAACATCTGTGCTTAACCTGTATGGAATGTCAAATGAGCACAGAACGGGAATAAAGGGAGAGAATGGCAGCCTTTATGGAGTGAATAAAACTTGAACTGTGGCTTTCCAGCAGAGTGAGGAGTCGCTTGAATTCATGTGCTTGCTAACAGGTTACACAGAAAATGAAACATCCATGGAGTCCTGTGTGTTGAGAAGACTGAAAGGGCTGGCTAGGTGGGTGGCTCAGAAGCTAAAGGCAAGTTGCACTTAAGCCAGACAACAGTTAATTTCTAGGACCCACGTGGTGGAAAGAGAGAACCAACGTGCATAAGTGTCTGACCTCACACAACATGACACTTGCCTTCACATGAACCCACACTACATACTATATACACATGCACAGGTATTAAATAATTATATACAATGAATGCATAAACAAACAAATGGTAGGTATTATACTGTGTGTGTGTGTGTGTGTGTGTGTGTGTGTGTGTGTGTGTGTGTGTAAAACCTGAAAACTGTGCTTAACAAATGACAAGATCTAGAATCAATAAAGAGACAGGCTTTGACCCCTGACTATGACAGTTTCTAGACTGGGTTATCTGAGGTGGAAAGTGAATGGTTCCACATCATAGACTGGGAACCTGGTGTGGTTGAATAGGAATGGCGTAGGCTCATATATTTGAATTCTTGGTCGTTAAGGAGTGGTGTTACCTAAGAGGGATTAGGAGGTGTGGCCCTTATTGGATGAACTGGGTCACTGAGGATGAGCTTTGGGGTTTCAAAAGCTCAAGCCAGGCCCAATGTCTCTCTTCCTGATGCCTGCAGACCTAGATATAGAACTCTGAACTTCTCTAGCACCATGCCTGATGCATGCTGCCATGTTCCCTGCCATGACAACAATGGACTAAACCTCTAAAACCACAAGAAAGACCCAATTAAATGCTTTCTTTTATAAGGGTTGCCATTATTCATGGTGCCTCTTCACAGCAATAGAACACTAAGGCAAGGACTTTCCTTAATTTAATTTTATCAGTTATGTTGCCATAACAATGAGACAAGTTACTTATGTAATTGGACATGTTAATTTAACAAATTCAATTATTTTGCCCTTCAACTATCTACCCTGGAAAAATGGGAGAGACTTGAATGGAATTCTCTAACAGCTTGACACTTGAGGGACGCTGAATTTTGAGGCCAAAGATTCTTCTTGGACCTAGATTGACTTTCTGTTTAAGACATGATCAGTCTCTGAGGTAAGCTATAAGAGTACTCATTGGTCTGATGAGTCTAGACCCTTGATGCCCAATGCTTTACAATGCAAGACATATACATAACAAGGCTATCTGAGAAAGTAATTTCAACATATTAATGTTTAATAGATCAAAATGTCATTTTATTATCATTAAATATATTATTTAATGTACTGATACCAACTAAGTTCATTAAATGTGTATGATTAATATATTAATATAACGTGTCCATTAATATAATATACTGTGATATATATTTATATTATATACAAAGTAACAACTAGTAAGTTTATTATCTAATATATTGATTTTTCTTACATGTTAAAATTAATTTTAATATGTAAAGTTTAATATATGAATAATATATTTAACTTAATACACTCAACATATCATTTTAATACATAATAAAATAGCTAAGGTATTGATGAAATAGTGTTACATTAAGCTTTTACACTGCCTTTAAAATCCAGTACATAATTTTATAGATAAATGCATATATCTGCTCAAAATAGCTGCATTTACAGGGTTCAACAGCCACCAGCTATAATGTGATTTCTGGCAATGTAGGCATCAACTTCACTTATATGTCAAAATTCTCTTTTGTTAGTCAATAATAACTTGGCCACCCTGCCCTCTCCTGTGCCACATACAAGCATGTGATGTTAGCTATGGCATGTGGAAGATCCTGGAGAAAAAAGCCAGTGTTCTCTCTTGGTCACATGACCAGAGGTCTGGCCAACACTCTGCACCTGACTTATAATTTAATTAATGGGTAAATGAACAAATAAGAGAATGGCTAAGCATCACTGGCATTTCCTCAGAGGCATTATGGAGCCATCTTCTCGATGCAGCAACATCCCCTCCTGAAGGGAGGCTGGGAAGGCCATCACAGTTAGAAGGCCTGGAAAGTTTCCTAAGGCCCTCCTTAAGCTTGGGTAAGCAGGAACAACTGCTGGGTAGAGGAGATTGTGCAGTGGAACTGCCTGAAAGTGGATTGATCCCTGGGATGTGCTTTCACGAGTCATCACGCATGTTGGGGGTAAAGGGGACTTTGTGGAGACACAGCTGCCTCCGAGTCAACTATACGTCCCTCCCGTGAGGAGTCCTAGTCTACTCATGCTACATTTGAGTGGTATCGCTTCTTTGTTCTATTGTCAGTACTCTATTCATGGTTAAGAGATGTTTGTCATTGTTTCTGCAGCAGCAAATGTCTAGCAAAAAGAGGAAATAAAACCAGGATGAAATCCAATAAAAAGACTACCATGTTATCACAGCTATTGATGCTATGTCTAGTTTTCACTTCTTATCCCTTTTAACCCCATGGGACATTTCCTGCCCCATATGCTAACAAAGCTTATCCTAGAAGCAAACTCTATATAAATGAAATAAAAGAGGTCCTATTGGTTGGCATGCAAGCGACACTGGTATTACAGTCTACACTTGGAGTTTCCCAAACACACTAGCGCCAGGTAAACAAACACACCTAGAGGAAGAATTAGTCAGCAGTATTTTGCAGGACTTCTCGGAGCCTTTAATGATGGTGGTGTTCAGTGGTCTGTTTCCAGTGGGCAAATTTGCAGTGGGCAAAGACTCCATCTTGTGAAAATATAAGAAATGTAATTCCTATTCTTGTCCCTTCCCTGGGTTCCTAAGATCCTGACATCTCCTGAATGACAGGGATTTACACAATCCATGCTCTTGTGAGTGCATGCACACAGGTGCATATATTGTTCCAGTTGTCACCTAGGGGTGACCTGCTGTGGACTGGTCTCTACACCCTACTCCCATCCTCCCAGATACGGACAGAAGCTGGGGATTGAGATAGCAAATCATGCCCACATGAGACTCCTACAAATATGGAGCACAGAGATCTTCCAGGTAGGTAACTACAAGAAACATGTTGGGAGAGTGCCCTGAAACTTCATGGACCCTTGTCCACTAACTCTTCCTGTGTGTGTCCTCCTCCTTTTCTTTATTACATAACAAACCAGTAAGTGAACACAGCTGCTTCCTTTAGTTCAATGAATTCTAGTAAATATAGCACCTGAGAAGGCAAGTGTGGCAATCTCTGATTTATACCCTATTGATCAGAAGTGTGGGGAGGTGGGGTCATCCTGTAGATGGATCGCTGACAGCTCCCACAGGACTCAGGAGAGACACACTCTTTCCTCGGTGTGATGAGGTGCTCGGAAGGTTTTTAGCTGTGTGATGGGATCAGATAGTGTTGTAAAAGCTATACTAACTGTGCTTGGAGGATGGATTAGAGGGGCAAGAGTGCAAGTAGGAATAAAAGGCTATATAATGGTTATAAAAGCACAATGAATGTAAAGTAAGACTCCTTTATCTCACCTCTCAATATCTCTGGCATTAAACATGTGGGGTTTTTACTGCACTGGCCAACCTTCTGCTTTGGGTTTGTTTTTATCTTTGTTTGTTTGGTTGATTTTTGGTTTTTCTTTTTGCTTTCTTTTTTGTTTATTTTTTTGAGTAAATACATACATGCATGCATGTGTGTGTGTTATGTCTCTGGGTAATGCATTAGTTTATGTATGCATTTTGACATGTATATGGATTTATGTACAGCAACTGTGTGTGCAAAGGTCAACACAAACATGTTGAAGCCATTGGTTGATATTTGGTATCTTCCTCAATTGTCCACTTTTTGCTGGGGTAAGTTTTCTCAGTAAACGGAAATCCCTCCACTTAGGCTATTTTAGCTAGGCAGTCTGCCATTGGGCAGTCTATGTTTCTGTCTTCTGAGCACTAGGGTTACGGGTGTCCCACAAAGCCTACACAACTTAAATATAATGTTGTGAATCCAAACTCTGGTCTCCATGTCTATATGACAGTCCTTTATCCAGAAAGTTATCCCTCCAGCCCCATCGACAAATTTCCTGATGCTACTTGACTACCCTAATATTAAATTCAGTTCTGACACAATCTACACAAAGTTAACATGAGGTCACACAAATTAAAGATCCAGTTAAAATGTCTGACATGTCAGAAGATAGTCACATGTCTGGATCTCTTGTATTTATTACTAACTGGCTGTATTACAATGGGTTTCCATAACTCACTCATTAGGTTCAATGATTAATATATAAGACACAGAACTCAGAGAAATTTCTACTTCAGTTTCATTGTCTGTTACACAATAAGGCATAGGATAATGAACACACATGAGCATGGATGTAGAGAAACATGAGACAAATGCTCTGAGCAAAAGACCATGTCAATCATGAAGTGGCATTTAATCATTCCCCCAGAACTTGGAGATGTCACCAATTCAGAAATGGGATTCAGCCAGACAGCTTGATATAGAGTTCTTCTGATGATGGCTCTCATGTTTTTTTTCACTGTATTTTAAATAAAGTTTTATTGTAACCCAGCCACACCTTACCATTTAACATATGTCTAGTCTTTTGGGGGAAAAGGAAAAGGTTGAGTAGTATCCATTAAGGTAACATGGAACACAAAGTCTAAGCTATTTCTAGCTCGTCTTTTATCCTTTCCCACTTGATTACAGGTATTTCTCCTTACTTGCCACATCATGGTTAGAATGTCATTTTTCAGTTACTTCCCTGAACCCCACTCTGAAATTGCTCTTCTCCCATCTGGTGATTCTCTCTTTCCTATTTGTCTCCCCTATTATCTTTCCTATTACTGTGTGTTTTGTGGTTGTTACTGTTGTTGATGGGTCTCTAACTACCACATCATCTCTGAGGTGAATCCCCTCTAATAGACTGTGTGTGGGACCGCATATCTCCCAGTTATTGTCGCAGATCAAATTCTGGAACTATTCGCAGTGCGTAACAGCCTTGAAGAAAGAGCAAAAACACAGTTCCTCCCCCAGAGACCACTTAGCAGAAAGTCCTCAGTATGTAGATGAAAAAATATGGGAAGCAAGGTTATGTGCCAAGGTTGAATTCAAATTTGGTTTTATGTCATGTTGAGTGTCTACTCAACCTGTCACTTAGAGTGCCATTAACTGAGTGTCTACATAGAATCTGCCCTACACCAACATTTGCCAATAGCTCTGTTTCTTGATAAATCTTGGAAGATCACAAAATAAACTGGAAATTTTTATTTATTGAGCTTTTATTAATCAAATTTTGTATACTCTTAAAATGATATAGTTTTATGTAGAATTTGCTAAACAAATCAAAACTATCCCACTATTAAAATGCTAGTTTCCAAAGTCTATAGCAAATCTTTCCTAGCAAATGATTAGCAATGTTGCCTCCTCTACAACATGTTTTCTCCCACAAAACCTTGTAGCACCCTTAGTATTCAATGCAGTCCTTAGATTTTAAAATCAACAACTTCAATCTATCCCAATTCCATATTTGGTCCTAGGTTTTATGTTATAACTCCTCAAAGGTAAGAATCACACTTGATTAGTCACTGTGATTAGCAGTGGCAAGTTGCTTAGTGATTGACAATGCCAAGAACACAGAAATGGGGGTGGAGAGATGGGTCAGCAGTTGAGTTCTTACTGCACTTGGAAAGGGCCTGAATTGAGTCTTCAGAGCCCATGGAGCTTGGCTTAACACCATTTAAACACCAGTTCCAGGGTATTCCATGGCTCTCCTGTTTTCCATGGATATCTTTACTGACACGTACCTCACAGATGAACGTGCATACACACACACACACACACACACACACACACACACACACACTTAAAATAGAATACATTATTTTCAAAACAAATATGAATGATGTTAAATGAATTTTCTTGGTTTTAAAACATCTTCCTTTTGGCATTATGTCTCCTTCAAGTCTTCATTCTTAGGTCACTTCTTAGTGAATGCGTCCAGGTCACTGAAAATCTAAGGACTCTCCCATTTCTCCCACTGATCTGATATTCCTTACTCTCTTAGGGTTTCAGTGCTAAAACACCATGACCAAGTGCAATACAGGGAGAAAAGGGTTTATTTCAGCTTATGACTCTCAGGTCACACTCCATCACTAAGAAATTCAAGGTAGGAACTCAAGGTAGGAAACTGGATGCAGGAACTAAAGCAGAGGCCATTGAGAGTTGCTGCTTATTGGTTTTCTTCCATGACTTGCTAACCATGATTTCTTATGGCACCCAGGACTACCATTCCAGCGGTGGTACCTCCCACAGTGATCTGGACCCTTGCACATCAATCATCAATCAATAAAATATGCAACAGGCCAATATGGTAGGGCATTTTAACAATTGTGGTTCTTCTTGTCACATGACTATAACATGTGTCAACTTGACAAAAAAAAATTAGGACACTAACCCTACTTATTTTTACCTAAAATATTTATTACATTCTGATTGCCCAATATATAGTACTATTTTATTTATTTATTTTACATCCCAACTTCAGTTCCCCTCCCTCCTCTCCTCCCATTCCCTCCACCCTCCTTTCAGCCCCTTCAAACTACTCCTTTGTTTACAGGCTTCCTATGGGTGTCAACAAAGCATGGCATATCAAGTTGCTGTAAATTTTATTAGCATTGATAATTATATATAGTAGTGAGCTTTATTATGACATTTTCATATAGCTAAACAATGCAATTTTACCACAACCCCCACTCTTACCCTCTCGTTTTCTTCAAATTCCTGCTGATTCTCTTCCTTTCCCAACCAGTATTCCATCTATTGTTATTTCTTTGTTTCTTTAAGACTTTATTCATTCTAATTTTAAAAATATGAGTGTTTTGCCTGCATGAATGTTTATGCACCAAAGATACATTGTACCTGTGGAATCCAGAGGAGAAGGGTGTCCAATCATGTGGAAAGGAACTTGTAGATACTTGTGACCTGCTGTGAGAATGCCGGGAATTTAACTCAGGTCTTCAGGAAAAGCAATTGGTGTTCCTCATTGTTAAGACGTCTCCCCAACTCCTGGTGACTTTATTTTGGGGGACCCAATGAGTTTCACTAGGGTTGTTTACAGGAGCAGGGTGAGGGGTCACTTACAGGACTGTGAACAGCCTAACTATGACTACACCACTAAAGAAAATATGTCTCCTTCCCTCTAGCTACTCTTAGCAGTCATCTGTATGTTGTCTTTCTACCCTCGTACTCTATTAGACAGCAAGCTTCTGATAGGCAAAAAAGCAATGCTCTATTTCCTTCTTATGGACTGTGCTCCTCAATACAGCCCTCACATCTAGGGTGAGGCAAATCAAAGGCTCAAAATAAATTTATTTCATTAGAACAAAGGGACACAAAATTGTGTGAGTTTGAATGTAAATGAATTGGACTCAAAGGACCAGGCTACCTCCTAAGGCTCATCTGAGTCAGGCCAGGAAAGCAGGAGACCAGCTGTGATCAAAGCAATTGCTGAGTACTCACTCCTCCATCCTGGGGGGAAAAAGGGAGAGTTCAGGCCAGGCATGTTTAAGAGCAGCACTGAACAAATAAAAGTTAACAGCCCGTGTGGGAGAGGAGTTTGCCTAGCTTAATGACTTGGCAGCAGAGTAGTGTGGGAATGTTTGAAGAGATAGAGACCTTATCTTTTGTCAACTCCCTGCTACCAGGGCTCAGAGCAACCATGAGGAATATTTCTAAAGTGTAGCAAGCATAGAGTCTTATTTAGCTACCAGGAGGCAGAGGGAATTATTGGTATGAAAGGGAGAAACACCTTATCCTCAACAGAGTGTTGTGATGGGGAAAACAATCTATTCAGAAAGAAAAAAGATAGAGGTGAGGGGCCCAGCTCAGTTGGTAAAGTGATTGTCTTGCAAGCATGGGGACATGAGTTCAATCCCCAGCACACATATACAAATCCTGTAATCCCAGAAGAGACAGGAGGAGGGTCACGGTTCACTGGGCTCTCTGGCTAGCTACTCTTGATGAACTGTTCAGGTCCAGGAGAGAGAAAGACAGAGACAGAGAGAGACAGAGAAAGACAGATACACAGAGACAGAGAGACAAAGAGAAACAAAGAGGCAAAAACACACACACAGAGACAGAGATAGACAGAGACAGAGAGAGAAAGAGAAATTCACCAGACACCAACCTTTTTGCCTCCACATACAGGCACAAGTTCACCTACACACATGTGTGCACACGCATATCCACACTGAAGACATTTCCTCCTTCACTTTGTCCTCATTCTCCCCTTCTCTCAGGAGCAAGTCACCGAGAACATGGGCTGTGTGAACATTTCCTGTGCTTGGAAACCTGGAAATTAACCACTGGACAGATGATTTCTGATGGATGAGAACTTCAGTCTACACTTAGCTCTGTAAGGAAACAAGATGACGCAATACTAAGAAACTGCAGGAAACAGGGAACGAGCAGATGCCCTGATGTGTTTACAATCATTCTGTCTGTAAAAGGGAAAGCCTCACAATGCTGAGAATATGAAAATGCTGTTTTACTATCAAGTGAATTTTAACCATTACTACTAATGTTACCATACATGGCGTCCTCGGTAAGAAATGGATAAGGGCTTCTACTTCTACTAGCCTGGTCTATTTACAGAAAACACACTCTGAATGGTTTTCTATTAACTCAGAAAAGCCACAATTCTCTTGAGCAAAACCCCACTTACTTATATGAAACCAGAAATCTATTTTTCCAATTTTTCACACAAGTTTTGGAGAATAAAGAGTTGAGCCAGGACACTCCTTAAAAACCTCTCATCTTGGGAAGGGAGGAACAGACCTAGTCACGATAAAAACTGTAACATCAGAGTGTAGAGAGCAGAGTGTCAGTTAGGATGAGCCAAGATAAATGAAGTTCTTATGCATGTCTCAGAACATTCTCTCAATGTGATATTTTTTAAACAAGGGTTTCTTCATTTTTAACCCACATTCATCGCTACTTTATAGAGGAGACTTTGTTTCCTCTAGCTGAGTAGACAGCCCAGGGTGATACAGCTAGCAACCTTGGAGTCAATTGTGTTTGAAGAGGCTTTGATGCCTTGGCTTCAAGGTAAGGGAGACAAAGCCCACATTGCTTAGTGGTGTAGACATTGCATGGGAGACTTCGGGCCTAGACACCGTGTAAGACACGGCTCTATAAATGCAGGTCTATGTTGTTTCCAGGTGTCCTGCCTACATTCAGCCTTCTACAAGCTGGGATTTGGGAAGAAGCCTGTCAGGCCATTCCCTGTCAGAAAAGCTGCATGCGTGTAAATAAGAAATACACAAGGAAGAGTTGCAGAGATGCTGAGCATGTATGGGCCTGTTTCTGCAGAGGACCTGAATTTGATTCCCAGCATCCACTTCAGGCTGCTCACCACTGCCTGCAACTCCAGTTCCAAGGGATACAGCACCTTCCTCTGGCCAGCTTAGGTATCTGTATTCATATAAACAAAACCACACATAGTCCCACACACACATATAAATAATTTTAAAATTATATTTTAATGTAAACTTATAAAGATGCATTCTCTTTATAAAGTACTGACTTGTTTCTTTTGAAAGCCTCCAGTGAGGAACCCTTCTTTCTTTTATATTTTGCCTCTTTTACCCAAACCAATGAAGGACTATTTCAATAATTCAAATGAAAAACTCATAATCACAATTCACAGATCCAGTTGAGTTCCGATTATGTATATTTCCAGTCATCTTTCTCATACCATAATCTTTCATGCTGTATTTTCTCAATAGGTGATACAAACAATTTTTTTCATAAAATTCTATAAGTCTGAAAATATTTTTTAAAGGTATATGTATGTGTTTGTTCTTTGGCCTCCAGACAATCATGTAATTGTGCATTCAGCAAACATGGGGGAGAGAGACAGAGAAACGTAGACAGAGAGAGAGAGAGAGAGAGAGAGAGAGAGAGAGAGAGAACACATATCAGCAGAGAAACTTTCTAAATGATTGAGTTTTGTATTACTTATATGTTTAAGTGAAATATGTTTTCAATTGAAATAGGATTACAACCCCCTCTCTTTTCTCCCTCTAGTTCCTTCCAACTCTCTGTACCCCTTACTCTTGAGCTCTTAGCTTCTTTTTCTTTTATTACAATTGTTATATGTGCATGTCAGTTTTTGTGTGTGCCTGTGTATATCTCTTTATGTGCATCTGTGTGTGTGTGTGTGTGTGTGTGTGTGCAAGTGCACATCTTTATCGAGAAGTTTTTGAGCTCTCATTCAGAATATCTCACGGGACATTTCTTCCTTAAAATTGGGTGGGGTGGGTACGATGTGTGAAGACTAAGGAAATTGGCCAACATTTGTACCAGGCGCTGCAAGATGTGATGTGATGTTCAGGCATAAATGTCTGAAGCTGGTTCACAACATCATCAGAAGCTAAGACTAAAACGAGAACGGACAATATTATTTCATGTGTGATTTAGAGAGCATATAGAGCATCCTCAGAGACAAAGGGGGGGATGGGTAAACGTTCACAAAACTACCATAAAGCAAATGCTTTCAAAATATCCCAACTTATAATCACTTTCACTCAACCATTACTGTGACACAGTCAAAGTCCCCAAACATCATAAACACGTTTTAGGGTACCGTGTTTTCTCTCAGTTGTCACTGGGGAGAGAGCTACAACAGAAAGGAGCTGTATACTAACAGTGTGGCACTACCCAAATGTCCTGTTGCTCAGAACAATCAGAATTGAGTTAACAATTAATTAATTCACACTTGAATTTATTTTAATATTTTTATTTGTGTGTGTGTGTGTGTGTCTTTGCGCACGCGCGCATGCATGTGGATATGTATATATGTGGATATGCACTGTGTCTAACAAGACCAGAACAGGTTTCCTGGAGTTGAGGTTACATGGGTTTGTTTGTAAACTGCACAAGATGCTAGGAACCAAGGTTGGATCCTCTACAAGCGCAGCAAGCACTTGTAACCACTGAACATTCTCTCCAGGCCCACACAGGTGAATTTAATACCACGACTAATATGAGGTAAGAAATTATTACAGTGTTTTCAATGTCAAATAGTTAACCTTAGCAAGTTTGTTAAAAGTTTTCCAGGTATAAGAATATGTATTTAACAGTAATATTTTAAAATAAGTACCAAGCTTAGAATTGCTGCTTTTTTGTCTGTTCAATGCTGAGTAGATGACAACCATCTGTCTCAGAAATTTTTTTTGAGACAGTTCTAATTACATCTATTCCTTGCCATTGGCCTTCCAAACCATCATATTGTCCCAGATATATCAATATAATGGTGTCAAAACTATTCTTATTAGATACTCCACACTTGAAAGAGACATGAAAGTCCTTTTGTTAAATTGCATTTAATTCTTTTATTTGGAAAATATGATCTCTGAGTCAGCCTTATGAAAAAAAATCTGTATCAGTGGATTTGCCTTTCATATTACTTTATTTTTTAAGTGTGTGTGTGTGTGTGTGTGTGTGTGTGTGTGTGGCGAATGTGCATATGAGTGGAGGAGTCTATGGAAGTAAGTAAAGGTCATTGGAACCCTTGTGTAGGTGCTGGGAACTCAGTCCCTCCTCAAGAATAACAAGCATTCTCAACCTCTGAGGGATCTCTCCATCCTTGGTGGCTCTGCCTTCACAAATATTTTTCACCTTTGTTCTGTCACTAGTATTGGACTTCAGGATTAAAAGATTAGAATATATGGTAAATGATCACATGTTGGTGATCCAATGAAAATATTAGGAATTACTAGCTGCAGAATGGGATTAATATCATTGTAACTCATTATGGATTGCAATTCATTATGAATGATAAACAGAGTGTTGTTCTGAGTGATGTACCACTCACTACAGTGAGTCCTCTGTGTCTCAGAAGATTGCATCTAGCACCAAAGTTCTTCAGTCTTGCATTGTTCAACAAATCACTTGATAATGACTGAAAGGCTATCTTCTCTGTGCCAGACATAAGAAACAAAAATACATGACGTTGCATTTTTAAGATAAATGTGCCTTAGGTCTACTTAAGCATCCAAGCACCTGCTCTACCCTAATACCCTGTGCCTGCTTCTTGGGAACCCCTATTTACCTCCAACCAAACCAGAAGCTGAGCTCACAGTTGACCAGCTTGCATACCTGACAAGTCCATGCATCTTTAAAGTTTCTAAGCAAATAGGATTTGGGGGGAGGAACAAACTAACAAGAAAGTCTTTGTTGAAAAAGGTAGGCAAAAGTGTTAGTGGGAAGGATGATAAAAATGAATACTTATTATAAGAATAGAACAAAACTTAGGCGATGTCAGGGAAGATTGCACTCTACCAGTTAGGGAAGAGGTTTGCAAACCAGGAAGGAAAAATGGTTGTTATAACTGCCCTGGGTTGGCCTGACCACCAGGCACCTGATCCTATAAGACAACCAATAAACATCTCCTGACTGCTGCACTCCATGTCTTGAGTCCCTGACTTGGACTTTAAGAAGAGCATCTTTCCCCATACTTGGCCGTGTGTGGTATACTGATGGGTTAACTCTTCTTAGGGTACAACACTAACATCTAATCATTCCAGTAAACACCAACGGTAAACCGGTTTGATCGCACCAGCCCAATTTGGTGAGACCAATGAGGTTATTCTTGTAGTGCATGGGGGAGCCTCAAAACTACAAAGTCCCACCCATCCTCGACTCCAAGTTCATGGAAGTTGCATCAGTTAGTTTCACTTTAAAGGTAACTTCTACTTCCTATGTAGTCTCCCATTTCCTAAAATCATTTGCAGCTTAAGAAGGAACAACCTCAGATGTGGGTCTCTGGACTTCCTTCTCCCACCCTTTATGGAGTATCAACCTCTCATTACCATTATCAAAGACCAGGCTACCACTGCATTGTTTCGTTTTGGTTGTCAGAAGACAAAGCAACATCAACAGCTGAATGTTTAGTGAGGACAACGCCTCTGGTATTTATGTGCTTGGAACCTAGAACTGGTCAGAGATGAGACTGGAGTCAAAATCTGGAAGTCATGAAAATGGAAGCAGAGAGCAGGGGGAAACCAGATGTGGGTGTGGGGAGAACCTGAACAAAGATTCTCATGGAGTCTTCAAGAACTAGAAAAGAGTGGATCCCAGAACAGAGACTTAGAGAGAGTGACCTGGGAAGGAGGGGCTAAGTCACACTGGCCAATGGGTTTATAGAACAGCTTGGGTTTCATTTTAAGTGACTCAAAAAGAAGTGGCATTTATCAGAGTTGTGAGATAATGTGGGCTTTAGTGTGTTCTCATTAAATGTTAGCTAAATTCATCACAGTATACAAAATATTACAGTCTTGACAGTATAGACCAAGCTTTTTCAATTACTACTGGAGACCCTTTAATGTTCTTATTTACATGTCCTAACATCATTATAAAATTTATACATAATTGAACACAAAACCCTGCCTGTGCTGCATTAGAATATATGCATGTTATAATTAATAGTTATTTTAAAAAAATGTAGTGATTCATGTTAATAATAAAAGGCTTTTTCTCACATATTATGTATTCATGTATACACAATTTTTAGGTATCCATCTATATTACTTGTTTCACTGATATCTGCAAGCATATTTCATATACTATATAATTATAACAATGTGTATGTGATATAATGTATGCACAACACATATACACACTGTTAAAATTTGTGGAGTAAGAAGCTTATTCTTATTAGTAATATGAACAGATAGACATCAGAGCTCCAAGTAGGGTTGAGGCTTCAGCAATGAGAACAAGCAGCCTGATGGGAGCTTGGAAGAGAAGAATCACAGGCTGTGTGACTGAAATGGGGCTCTGCCCCTTTAGCTTTCTGAGAATAGAGAAGGGTCCATATAGGCTCCCAAATTCTCTGTCAAGAGGTAGGGAAGAGAGTAAAGAGAAGGGCCTGTGGCCACCAATACTCCCTTTGATGTAAATTCACTTCCTAAGTGAAATATCCTTGCATCAGGAAGTCTGTTACTTGGAACTCAAAGACAATGTCTCAGTAAGGTGTGCCTGTGGGTATCTGTTAGGAGAAGCTGGATTGTAACATTACTTTCTTACAGATATGTTATATGCATGTATGCATGTGAATACACATATATGTATATATAACACAATAGCATAGCTATGTGTTTATGACTACAGTTAGTATTTTTAAGATTATGCTGGCTGTAGTGTTTAAATAAGAAAGTTGAGAAGAGCATCGGGAAGACTAGAATGGTGGTCTCTGCCTGTTCCTTGGTGCCCATTTTCTCCTGTCTTGAACAGGAAGGGATAGCCTCTTCACTCCTGTGCAGTCTGGTGAATCCATGTGGGCAACTGAGAGCCTATGAACCCCTAGGTGTAGATTTTTCTATGTTCTCATCAGTCCAGCAAGCACAGTGATTGCATGCTCTGGGTGTGTCTCTATCAGAACTTGAAAGCTCTCTCACCTAGGTCCTTTTCATCTATGAAGAGAAAAGCTACCTCCCCACATGTCCCATCTGTCACCCACCCATCTGTATTGGAGCGCAGAATGAGCAAAAAGTAAATGTGTCACATTCATGGTCCTGAGTTGTCAACCCGATTTGTTTCCTCAGATGAGCCTAAGTTCTCCTGAGAAAACATGGACACAACACTGTCCCTCAACAGTGTGACAGAAGAAAACATGCAGGTCTATCAGCCTGTCACTGTGCTCAGCTCACAGGAGATGCTAAGTAAACACTAGCTAGAAACTATCACTGGCTTTTTCAGTTGAGACTCTGTTGTTGTCTAGGTAGGGATAGACCACCTCCCACCTTTTCCTCTAGTGGATGAGAGCCTTGTACCACAGCTCCAAAACTCTGACAGTCTGTGAGCACAAGAGTAGATTAGGAAGCAGGGAGTCTTGGTAACTAGATCTGGATCACATTTTCCTTTCTTCCCCTGTCCATTATTTTCATCAAGCAGAAAGAACAAATATCTTTGACCTAGGTCTAGGCAAATGATCCAAAAGACCAAAGAGGTCACTATATTCCCATGTGATTCCCTTGACAAAAGATAAAGGAGAAACAAGGAAATGTTCTTGGAAACACATACAGAAAGTCCCTAATTTCTCTCTAGAAATTTAGAGTCCTAGCAGGTAAAGGAGAGAAAAATGCAAATATTTGATTAGAGTGACTGTTCAGTGGTTAGGAACACTCCCTGGTCTATCCAAGGACTGAAGCTGAGACCCCAGCACCCTTATCTGATAGGTCACATATGCCTGTAACTCCAGCTCTAAGGGATCTGCCCCAAGATATGCTCCTGTAATCCACGGGCACATGTATATACATGTATGTGCACTCACATGCACATATATACACACAATAATAAAATAACACAACAGGAACATTTCTAAAAAGTGAAAATATTAACTATTCTAGTTCAGAAAGTCACAAGCATCAATGGCCTAATGCTGAGGGATTTGCTTGTTTTCATTCTGTCTGTGAAGTAGTATCACAAATGCAGATTTCTTGCTCCAGACTTGTGAATAAGAGGGAACTTTGGGCTGTCTCCACATGTTGGCATTTCTTGACACAGGCACTGTATTTCATCTGTTTACATGTGCTGCGGCTACAAATGTGCCACTGATAAGCTCTGTGATCCTGGGAAAAGCATCCTCCATTCTCCATAGTTGAGCATCCTCACATGTGAAATGCTGATAATAATACTCACCCTGTCTACCTCCTGGGGATGCCATGATGATCAAATGAGCTGGAATAGAAGCAAAAGTGCTTTGAAGAGCATGCTCACCTCACAGACTCACGGGAGGATGCTTGATGTATTGTTGTCATTATGGCTGTTGTGGCCCTCTTGCTTCAGGATGATTTGTCTCTGAGGGTTTTCCTCAGGCACCACAGGGACTGAAAAAGAAGGGGGCCTCTCCTCTCCACTTGATGCATGGTATAGCTCTGAAGGGAGTTTGCTGACTCGAAAATGTAACAACCTGTTTTTGCAGAGTTGATTTTCCTTACACAGAAATGAACAACTACCCCCTCCCCTGCTTCTTTCCAAACACACAAGAATTCCTGTCCTCCTGAGAGATGCAACTGTTTTATCTCTATAATCGCTTCACCATCCTAGGTGCCTGCTAGTTCCTGAATAAACTCACTAAGGTAAAGACCTATTCCTCAGATCCCCTAGGAATCTAGCCACTTATTTTTAAATATGTGACATCCCCAGGGACACTCGATGACATTTGTAGGAAGTTGGGAGCTGGGAGACTTGAGTGTAAACATCTGCACACCTGACACACACTATGAAGTTATCAGAAAGAAGGAAAGGGTCCCCAGAAATGCTTCTTTGACTAGAAGCCTAATCAGCATGGAACAAATGGCTTTCCATAGAGAGACTTGCTCTTTGGGGTTATGTTTCTATCACATAGAGTCCTATCTAGTAATACAAATAAGAGTTTTTGGCATTATTAACGTATGGGCTTACTGTGAACTTGCTCAGAGCAAATTAGAAATAGAAGACAGAAGAAAAAGAAAGTAAAGAAGGCAAGAGGCAAGAAAGGTCAGGAGAAATGCCATATTAAATTTATAGCTATCCAAGTAAGTAATTATAACAACTATATAATGGAGACCCAGTGAGCTAGAAAATTGATTACAAATATGCCAATATTACATCAATGTAAATTCAATGAGGGGATTTTAAGTCGACATAGCCAAATCATTTTTAAAGTAGATTAAAAATGAAAATTGATTTGTTCCCATTTCAGTACCATCATAGTAGGGGTGTAGATTGAATGTAAATGGCTCCCAGTGAGTTCACATTTTAACACTGAATCTCTAGACTGTTGCAGTGTTTCAGAAAACTGTGCTGCCTTTAGGTTGGACCTCGCTGGAGGTCGTGAATCACTGAGGGCAGGCCTTGAGTTCTACATCCTGGAGCCTCCTTTGGTTCCCTCTGCTTCCTGTACACAGACGCAATGTGATCAGCTGGCTTCTTGCTTTTCTGCTGCCATGCTTGGCCTGCCATGGTGGATTTTCTCCTTTAAGTTGTTTTTGCCTGGGTCTTTTGTTGCCACATCAGAAAAGAAAATGACACAGTAGGAAACCGTTACAATGGCAAGACAGTTGCAGACCATGAAGAACTAAAAGCAAGACAGATCTAATAGGAAAAGAAGCTCCAGCACTTCGTGACAAACTGCAACAAGTGAAGAATGTCCTAAGTGCAGAGAAGGGCCCTGACACCAGCCCTGGCAGACAGATGACTGCAAGCTTGTTTATAAGCGTGTCACCAGCAGGGGGAGGTGGGGAGAATGGTGTTTCAGGCACAAGGACCAAGTGTGTAAGGGCACAGTAGTGTGACCCTGTTTTGGCATTATCCATGAGCATGTGCTATAGGCTAGGAAGGCCATGTTGAAAAGCAAAGTTAAATAGTTTGGTGTCATGGGGCTGGCCTGTCTGAAAACTCCCCATGACACATTTGGCTGAATTTAATGAGAGCAAGAAGCTCTAAAAGGAGATACTAACATTGTCGGATTTATTACAGAAAAACGCAGAAAAGCAGAAAGATTTGTGTGGTGTGCCGCGAGGAAAACGCAGGAGAGAAGAACTGTTCTGACTTGGTGAATCACTGAATTATAGGGGTGAGGATTAACTCTCTCTGGTTGGGATTTTCTACCAAGATTGGAAGATGAAGGGGAGACTGTTTGGGGTGCAGTAGGACTGATTCGTTTTAAGACAGCATTTGAATTTCTCTTAATTCAAGTCTAGTGCAAGACCAGAGGAACACCACTGAGCTACAAGGGACCTTAAGAGAAATTTTGCCCTCTTTCACCAATTTGGCTAATTTCCCTCACTGACTAGTTTCAGTGCTACACCTCTGACTATCCAACACTTAGAAGTGGCGCCAAAAATAATTATCTTAAAATGTATGGAACAGAGTAAATTAATATTTGTTGAATGGGAAAAAAAGCTTATGATTTTAATTATATCTTCTAAGCTACAAATTAAGGCAGGAGATGAGGGATTGGGGAGATGCTTAGTGAGAACCCTTCTGTGAAAGCTTGAGGATCTGAGTTCAAATCCCAAGCATCCATGTAAAAAGCCCAAGGAGGCCGAGCAAGTGCCTATTGTTATGATAAAGCGTCTGGGAAACCTTGGTGCTTTCCATGGCAGGAGAGGCAGAGGACAAACATGCCAAGCAGACAGAGCTTAGTGAGAAGTTAATTAGAAAGGACAGCAGAGAAGGAGGGGGGTAAAGAGACACAGAGACAGAGACAAAAGAGAAGAGGGAGACAGGAAAGGTCTTGTCTCCTCCAGGTGGACAGCAGAGAGTGGGAAAGGGAGTTTAAATGGGCAGGGGTCTTTCTTTCAAAGGGGTCCTTTGCACCTCCGTGCAGGCTATGTAACCATGGAATCCTGGGCTGATCAGGGTACTGCCTGAGTGCATTCTGACAGGCAACGGGGGGGGGGGTGTTAAACCAGCATGGTGCCTGAGTCCTTTCTCCTATAACCACAGTCAGAGGGAGGTGGAGCAGACATTGGAGGATCGTTTAGGCTTGCTGTTCACCTACCTTCACAGCCAGAGAGAGATCATGTCTCAAGGAAATAAGGTTAAGAGTAACAGAGCTGGACATCCAAAGTCCTCCTCTGGCCTCCATAAACGACATAGATTCTTACAACCGACACACAGCTCTCGCTCTCTCTCTCTCTCTCTCTCTCTCTCTCTCTCTCTCTCTCTCTCTCTCTCTCTCTCTCTCTCTCTCTCTCTCTCTCTCTCTTTTCCCTCTCTCTCTTTCCCTCTCTCTCTCTCTCTCTCTCTCTCTCTCTCTCTCTCTCTCTCTCTCTCTCTCTCTGTTGTGGGTGTGTGTGTATGTGTGTACGCGCGCACGTGAGTGTGATCTGCCTGTCTTAAACACACACACACACACATGTAGATTGTAAAGAGATAGCAGAAGGAAGACATGTGCTTAATGCTGTCCTCATGAAACCTAGTAAATACATTTTCTTTTTCTTTCTATTTATTTTTTTAATATGTAGTCCAGGCTGGCCTCAAACTCATGATCCTCTCTCTGCTTCCTCTTCCTTCAAAAGATCCTACCACCGTGCACCACCACAACCAGCATGTTTTTGCATATGTGTGGGTGCCTGTGTATGTGAATACATGAGCACATGGGTGTACATGTGTGTTAGAAATCGTCTTCAATTACTCTTTCACCTTATTCATTCAGCCAGGATCTCTCAGGCAAACCCAGAGCTCCCTCTTAGGGCTAATCCTGTTATCCAGCTTGTTCTGAGACTGGATTTACAGAGGGGTTGGCAGTGTTTGTGTGGATTAGGAGGGCCGGTACTCTGGCCTCACATTTGCATGGCAATCATGTTAACTGCTGGGCCATCTCCCCTGAATGACCAATTTTGGTCAAAACCCTCCAAAATAGAGAACTCCCTTCAATATGGAATGAAGAGACCCAAAGGAACAGAATGAAAGAGAAATTTGAAAAAATATAGAGACCATGCCAAAAAAAAGGAGAGAAAGGGGGAAAGCAGAGGGCACAGTTGCTGATACCCTCAGGGGGAATGATATAATGAAAGTGGGCAACAGGAATGTAATACATGAGAAAAATGTTAACTCGGTTATCAAAGGCTCCTGCAAATTCAAATCATGAAGAGAAAAAGCAAATGCAAGAAATATTTGAAAAATTGTGAGATAAAAGTGAGGTAATATGCCTTGAAATAGAGCAAGGTAGAAAGTAGAAGCGGTGGTGGTGAAAAAAACATAAAATAAAAGTAGAAAGAAGAGAAAAATTAAAAGTAGAGCACTGTGTCCTCCAGGTACAGAGCAAAGAAAGCAGTCTAGTAAGGAATCACAGAAGGCAAAAGAGGGAAATTGATCAACATAATAATTCAGGGGAACTTTCTAGAAATGGATAGCAAGAGGTTTTAAATTCAAGGACTCTCTGAATGCCTAGAATTATGAGTCACAAAAGTATATAAGATTCCAAAGTGGGGAGGAGAGGTTGAGTGTGGTTTTGAGCTTGCCAGTGACAACCATGGAAGCAAATACCATTGGGGAAATACTGTTAAAATTCTGAGGGAGGACTGCTACTACATAAAAGTCTATTGCTGTACCAACTGGCAATTAATGGCATGATAAAATGAAAATATTTTCAGACTTTTCAAGATTCAAAAGCTCCCTTGCCTCTTATCCTTTCTGAGGAAGTGATTAGACTCTATACTTACAGATTTTAATATTAATTTACAACTTGACAGAATCCAAAAATCACCAGGGCAAAACCTGTCTGTTAGGGGTTTTCTGGATTAGATTCCGTGATGACAAAATATGCCCCCTGAATGTGGGTGACACCATTCCATGGGCTGGGGTCCCAGTCTCCATAAAAAGGAGAAAGTGAGCTAAGCACTAGCCTTCATCTCTCTGCTCCCTGACTACAGATACCATGTGACCAGCTGCATCATACCCCTGCTGGCAGGACTTCCCACCATGATCGACTGCACCCTCAAACCATGAGTCAAAACAGCCTTTCCTCAAGTTGCTTTAGTCATATATTTTGTCACAGAAGTGAGTGAGAAAAGTAACTAATATAGCTTCTACAATACAAATGGAACAAAAATTTACTAAAGGGTAACTAAATGAATAAAAAACAGGAACACAGGAAGTATGTCATCCAATATGGGGGAAAAGCCATGCTAATCTGTGAGAGTTTATGCAGGGTTGTCTTTGCTGGGGAACTGTGCACCAAGTTTGGTGGAAGATAAGCAGCAGGATGGGCTCAGGACAATCCAGGAGTCAGATGAAGGGAGAGCCCGTTGCTACCATATATATCTCATACTAGAATGAAGCACCAAAAAAAGAAAAAAAAACTGTACCTGGTCTTCCTTTGTCTTGAGCTTGTATTAGTCTCCTTGTCCTGATCCTGAGTCATCTGGAGATACCCATCCTCTCATCCTACACTCTACATACAACCAGCCTTCATGCTTTCCTGAGAGCTGTTGTTATTAGATGTGCCCCATTCAAGCATGCCCTAAATCATGCTTCTACTCTGCGTTCAGTAACTTATCCACACCTTCATGCTGCTACAAGCCTCAGGTACTCTTCAGGAGACTCCTTCATGTAATCATAGAGAAAAGGGGGGCACAGGTTACTACTTCTGCCTCCTATTCTCTTGGGTGCCTTTACTTAAAGAGTGACAGTATCATCTCTTCTTTACACAGTTAGTAAACTTAAAGCTAAACCATGTATTGTTTAAAAGCATAGACTGTAATTATAAGCCCAGAAACAAAACAAAACAATAACTTATAGTAGTCTCAAGACAGTGAGGGCCTCCAGAGGCACACACTAAGAGGAGACACTCTCAAAAGTGGGCACAGAAGGCTTCTGAAGACAATGTTCATGTATTTCATTGGTTTTGTATCTTTTATTTTATCTTTTTTGAGACATGTGGCCCAGATGGACTCCAAGATCATTGTGTAGTCAATGATGACTTTGAACTTCTGATCCTCCTGTTTCCCTTTCCCAAGGTCTGAGAAACAAAGTCTCATAGAGTATTAACCCAAGCTTTAGGAACATAAAAGACACACACACACACACACACACACACACACACACACACACACACACACATATATCCATACATATTCTCCTAGCTATGTAACTATAAGGATTCTCAAGAGAGACAGAGTCAATAGAACTCAGAGACAGATATGTATAAGAAGATGTATTGTGGATTGGGCTTGTGTAGTTATAGAGCTAAGAATTCACAGTTGGCTATTTGCTACTGGTGAACCAGAGGACCCAGTGGTATAATTAGTTCTGATTCAAAGACTTGATAATTGATGAACTAATGGTACTTGCATTGGTGAGAGTCTGGAAGCAGGTCAGCCAGGTAAACCAATGTCTAGGAGCAGGGAAAGATGGATGTCTCAGACCAACCAATTCTTTCCTTCTTTGCCATGTTGCCCTATGTGGGCCTTTATAGACAGATGAATTGATAATGACAAGTTTACTTGGTTGACCAGTCAAAATGCTCAGGTCTTCTAGAAATATCCTCACAGCCAGCCATGAACATGTATGTATAATGTGTGTGTACATATATTTGTGTGTGTACACCTGAAGATGTGTGTTGTATGCACTTTCATGGTCTTACTAGCTACCAGTGGCCTGCTCAGCATATACACATGTGTGGTGATCTACAAGTACTTTGTAGCATTTATTACATGAAAACTGTTCAGATGCTTTTCCCAATGTTCTGACTCTAATAGCTGCATCTAGTACTTTTGCACTAATGGTCAATGGAATTACAGAGAAGGGCCAACATTCTCAATTACCACTTCAAAGAAATAACACGTTGGAGTCTTACTAAATGCAAAACAGTTCTTGCTAGTTCTACACCCCCAAAATTGAAATCATATCAATTCCCAAAGGGAAAAAATGTTATATCGTTGAAACCAGAGAAATAAATTAGCTTTTTTCTGTCGAGGAGGGAGATGGATTCAGACTATTTAGATTGTGCAGTGCCCTTATATGTTGAAGCATTGTTAGTTGTATATCTCGCTAGTGTATACTTTTTATATTATCAGCGACACAATAAATTTAACTTCAGCAAAAAAAGTATTTTTGACATCAAAAATAAAATGCTTTAACAGAAAAGTCTCGTTGCTTTGATTTCCCCAAACAACATAGATAATGTAGTTATGGTAGGGCATCTTTTCCTGTGCATGGAAGGCAGACATTCTCCAGGTGCTCCTACTGCCCTCATTATACTAAAGTGACGAGCTCAGATCAGAGGACCGTTTGGAAGAAGCCTTGTGGGGGAAACTGTGCAGGTGAGTTATTGGCTCCTGAGTTGGGGTTTTATTGTGGATGCTCCCAAAGAATGGAATCTGAGAACTTCTATTGACCTCAAAGATATAAATGTTTGTTCATGAGCCCCTTTCCTTGGACCTCAGACTGTGAATCCCCAACTCAAGTCAGTTTACTATGTAGCAGATCATTAGACAACAATTATTTAAGGCTGGGAGTTTATACTTGCTGCTTCATACAAATGTTTGGTTTTATATTTTGTTTATGATTCTATGTTGTTTTTGTGAAACATTTTCATATGAACTGGGCACAGGACTGTGGGCTCTCATGGAGATCAGAAGAAGACACTGTTTACCCTGGAGCTGGAGTTCGAGGCAGTTGTAAACCACTCAAAGTGGTGTCAGGAAATCTTGAGTCCTCTAGAAGCTCACTAAGCCCTCTCATGTTCTGAGCCATCCTTCCAGTCCTCAGTGACATAGTCTTCCCTGTCATTCTCATACATATTTATCAAAGAGGAGACACCTACTATAACTACAAAAATGAAAGTAAAGTATGGAACATCCCAGAGCAGGGAGTGTAGCACAGGCAGGGAAGTGTTTGCCTAGCATGGGTGAAGTCTTGTATTTAACCCCAGCATCACATAATTACCAAACCTAACCTTAATTTGATCCCAGCCCCCAGGAGATGGAGGCCGGATGATCAGAAATTCAAGTCATCCTCTGCTACACAGCAAATTTCAGGCCAGCTTGGGATAGAAGACCATTAAAAAAGATTTTAGAAGATGATATGGAACACCTACTCAAGTCCACACTTAAGAAATGAAAACATAATATACACAAAGAACGTATTATTTTGAATTTTGAAAGCCAAGCTTACATGGGGTGACTTTAGAAAAGGGTGAAGGAGGGTTTGTGAGCAGGGTCCTCTCCAAGAACAGTGTGTGACCTTGACCCTGCTCTTCCCCCCACACACACCAAGACAGATCTTAAAAAAGGAAATAGAAAAAAAGGAATGTAAGTCAGAAGAAGCCCCGAAGAGAGAAAAAATTCAAGATTTTAAAGCTAGTCGTCCATTGCAGAACTGCATTACATATGGGCAGCATGGTTGGAGCTCAGTAATTGTGACAAGAGAAGAATAGAGAATCAAAAAAGGACCAGATCACACAAGCCTTGGCAACACTACAGATGTATCTATCTTAAACATTGGAAGACGTTCATCAGGGAAGTGGCAGTCAAATCTGTACTTAAAATATCATGCTGGGTTGGAGACTTGGCTCAGCAGTTAAGAGTGATTGCTGCTTATCCGTAATAGCCAGATCCTAGAAGAAACCTGAATACCCCTCCACTGAAGAATGGATAAGGAAAATTTGGTACATTTATACCAGGGAGTACTACTCAGCAGTACAAAGCAATGGAATCTTGAAACTTGCAGGTAAATGCACGAACTAGTAAAAGCCATGCTGAGTTGAGACTTAGAAAGGCAAATATAACATATGCACTCGTAAGTGGATATTAGATATAAAACAAAGGATACCCAGTCTACAGTCCACAACCCCAGGAAACCTACGTAACAAGGAAGACCCTAAGAGAGGTATACATGGACCTGCCTAGGAAGCAGAAGAAAAGACAAGATCTCCTGGGTGTGTGGGCGGTGGGTAGGGAGGAGGGTGGAAGTGGAGAGCGGAGGAGGGAAAGGAAATGGAGAAAATGTATAGGTCGATTAAAAAACGTTTCAAAAAAAGGAAAGAAAAGCTTATAGCTTTTCCTGGAGACCCAGGTCCAGTTCCTAGCACCCATGTCAGGCGCTTTACTGTGTCACTGAAGCATTAAGCAGGCTTATCCCTCACCTTGAGCTAAAGCTCAAGTGGCTAGAATCCACAGGAATAGTCCTCACCCCATGAAATATACGGTGTTAAATTGTTTATGCTTATTAAAGCCACTGCAGATCAAAATAGCAAAGCAGGCATAGTAGTTACTCATAGAAGCCAGGCACACATCTTAAATCTCAGGACTCAGGTTTAAGAGGTAGATGGATCTGTGAGTCCAAGACCAACCAAGGCTACTGGAGAGTTAGTCAGAGCTCATGCCTTTAATTCCATGACTCGAGAGGTATAAATGAGGCATTCAGCCTGAGAATTAGTCTCTAGCCACATTGAGGAGAGCTTACCAGTCTGAGTGAATCTGAGGAGCAGTGAAGTTGGGAGCAGTCTGAGGATCACCCATCTGGCCTGAGCTGAGGTAGAGGTAAGAGGTAGTGGCTTGGCTACTTTGCTTCTCCGATCTTCATCTTGAAGCTTAAACTCCAATATCAGTCTGGGGCTTTCATTTATCATGCTACAGAAATGATTGAGGTCTGGATTTCTTAATGTACTGTGCTTGAGGATAGTGTCATAAAACTTTCAGGTAAACTCTTGGGCATTAACACAGATCATCTTCCATTGCTTATCATATGGATGGCCTGTACTTCTCACAGTCACACTCAGACAAATCCCTTAACAGGTGGCACCTCTGGAACCTACCTCCACGGTGGTACCCTGTGCTTGTGGTGTGGTTGTGGGACCATCAGTACTGTAGTATGTCCCCTGGAAGGATGGTGTGGACTGGTCACTACACAATAAAATTTTTAATATAATCTTACTTAGCTTTGACACCCCTGTAGTCATTTTTTTCTTATTGGATGTTAGTATACAATAACTGGCCTCTGAGATAGTTAATGCCAATTGTCAGTTGAGTGAATTTGGAAGCAACTAAGAAATACGCCTATGGGATAGATCTGTGACAGCATTTCTAGGAAGGATTAACTGAAGAGAGAAGTCTGTCCCTTGAAGTGGGTAGTGTCTTCTAGAAGTGGCCCAGTTGTGAAGAGGTTCAAGGGGAAAGCTTGTTTGCCTTCAGTTTGGCTGACAAGTACATCTACCTATTGCTACCTAGCACTGTTGCTGTTGCTGCTCCTACCAACCTGTTATCATGAGACTCTAGTTTCTTCAGCCTCCTAATGTTGAGTGGCCACCAGAAGTTCTTTCAGAATCTTTTCAGTACCATATTGGGGATGCTGAGGCATCCAGCCCCTTGGAATGAAGTCAGCCAGTCTCAGATGACTTTGTTATAAGTGCATGAAGGATCTAGGACAGCACCTAATGGGTTGTATATATTTCACTTTTGTAGATGGTGTTCTGTGGAGTCAGATTACAGATGGTTTTGTGGTTTCTGGTTCTCTGCTTAGCTTAAGAAATCCCAGCGGAGTTTGTTAATGGAGAAACCAGACCCTCTAGAACCACAGGAAAGAAACTGGAAGGTGTCTGAGTCAGTGAGATGCTGGCAGAGCAAGTGTGAGGACATGAGTTAGAATCTCCAGCAGTGATGTGCGGGCCATTCTTATGTCCACTTGGCATACACACTGGAGTTATCTGAACAAAGATAACCTCAAATGAGAAGGTGTCTCTATGAGATCTGGCTGTAAAGCATTGTAACTAGTGATTGATGGAGGAGGGCCCAGTCCATGGTAAGTGGTGCCATCCCTGGGTATGTGGTCCTGGATTCTATAAGGAAGCAGACTGAGCAAGCCATGGAGAGAAACCAGTAAGCACTACCCCTCCATGGCTTCTGTACTAGCTCCTGCCTCCAGGTTCCTCCCCTGCTTGGGTCCCTGTCCTGACTTCCTTTGAACAGTGACATAGAAGTGTGAGTAAAATAAACCTGCTTCTGCTTCTGCTTCTCCCAGACTTGCTTTTATTTTTTTACTTTTCTATTTGATCATGCTGTTTCCTTGTAGGAATAAAAACCCTAACTAAGACAATTAACTCTGGTATGGTGATATATCCTTATAACCTCTGTACCAGAGAGACAGAGAGAGGCTCATTGGCCTGCCAGCCTAGCCGAATTGGTAATGAGAGACCCTGTCTCAAGAAAATAAAAGAAAAAAACTAGCTTCATCAGAGAAGTTTCCCTGTGCATCAGGCAGCCACTAATAGGGAGTCGCAGCTGAATACAGTACAGACTGTGTCATAGGCTATGGCTGTTCTGTACCGTATCCTGCAGCAGTGCTCAGGATACATGATAGAAGAGGATAGCAGAAAGATGAAAAAGAGAGTATTGCTACAAGACAACGTCTTTCATACATGACATCACCATCGCCATTGTGAACTCATACATGCCGTGGGTGCCAGCACAAGACCTTCACAAGATCAACTCAATCAACACTCCAGCATGGAAAAGGAAGAAGCTCATGAGGGCTCACTCATGGCTGAGGAACCCTTGGCAGCTGAAGGCTGGCTGCCATGGGAGGGAGATTTTATATATTTGTTTTGTGTTATGTTAGTGTTTTTCCTACATGTGTCTCTGTCCATCACGTGCATGCCTGGTGCTTCCGTAGTCTGTAAAAGGGCATGGATCCCTTTGAACTGAAGTTACAGTTTACAGCTACCATGTGGGCGCTGTGAATCTGGGTCCTCTGGAAGAGCAGCAAGTGCTCCTAACCACTGAGCCATCCCTGCAGCCCCAGTTTTTGTTTGTTTGGTTGGTTGATTGTTTTTGTTTGGTTCATTAGTTTGAGGTTATTGTGTTTTGCTTGTTTGTTTCCAGTCTTTTGGCCCACGGTAGGATGGGATGTCCATGCTCCAACGGATAGTTCTAGACACGTGAACAAATGAGAAGCACTAGTTAACTCAGTGGATTATTTTTAAAGAGAAGGCATGAAGTTGAGAGGTGGGTATGGGAAAGTTCTGAGAGGAGGCAGAGGGAAAACCTTGGGGTTCTAAATACACTGCATCATGCTTGAAATTACCAAGAATGAATAAACAGTTTCTTTCTCAAGGCAAGTTGGAAACTGATTGAGGAAGGCACAGTCACTTCTGTCTTCCACACAAAAGTGCACACACATGCAGTGTACCCATGAGAGCATCTGTGCAGCACACACGCACATACACACACACACACACACACACACACACACACACACACACACACACTTTATCTTTTGAGATAGGCCATCCCAGGTGAGATGGACTGGCATGTGGGTGGAATGAAGTAGAGATGAGATCACAGTTGTGGAGGAGGAGAATTGGGCTGAATCTCAGGAAGACATCAGGCAATACTTCACACCAAGTGGGTTGCTGCAAGCGCATCTGTCAACATGGATAATGGCTTGATGTTACAACTTCTACAAAATTTCCTTCCAAGACCCATCTCGCTTTGCTCCACGTCCTCTTCTCTCCACTCAAGCCCTTTCCCCCCTGCCTCCTAGTTAAATGCACATCCTAGATACTGAAATGTGGCTTCTGTGAGCCACAATGAAGTCCATGAAGGAATGACCTGCCAAACTAGGTCAGGCAGGGAGAGCCATCAACACTGCATGAGACACTGGGAGGCTCTACTAAGACTCCACTTATGATGATGAATTTTCCTAGCCCACAGATGCTGTGAGCACTGGGTTTCAATGACCCTGGCTGCCTCCATGAGACCAGAGCCAACTAGATTCATAGTTACATTTGCTTATAACTCTTCTCCCTGCTATCCCACAATACCCTGTGAAAGGTTCATGGATAACCACCATGAAAATACAGAAGTTCAGCCTTTCAATGCTTCAAAACAGAACCAATGTTGTGGTTCAAGACATGCACCAGAGTGTTTCAAGGTCAGCAAGGCTGGCCTTCATCCCCATTCTGTCTATCTTTTCTCCCTAGAGCATCTACTGGGCACCTAGAGGCTAAGGTTTATGGCTAAAGAACTCTACCTAAGACATGCCTGAAAGTCCAGTGGGTTAAGTTCTCTTCAAACTCAGAAGCTATAAATATGATTTCTGTGGCTTTCTCTTTCTTCTTGCCATTACTTTATATTAGCTTTAGTTCTTGTCTTTATTTGTAGATGAACATTCATTACATTTAAACATTTGCTTAGCTCTACAAGATACAATCACCTTTGACAGCAACTCCTCATCACAGCATCCTCAAATTCTGATGACTATATGATTCTTAAGTGAAGATATTCTTATTTGTAAAGACTATAGAAAACAATGAGTTTTCAAGAGTTAAAATACCCATGATCCATTTTCAACACAAGCAAATAAGAAGAAATGAAAAGTCCTACATTTATGAGTAAAAATATAGTGTAGAGCTGTCTATGCTGGTATATCCATGCTCCAGATGCTTCAGGTCCATATCCATGTTGAGATGGCAAGGTGTGTATACCCTTGCCCAGCACTGGTGTTTCAGGTGGACATTTGAATAACAGTTCCTAGTGCTGGGATTATAAATGTTTAATCCCCTCCCCAGTACTAGGATTTTAAGTGTACATCACCACACCTGCTTTTTTATGTGGATTCTGGGGATAGAAATTCAGATCTAATTCAGAAACACATTACTGACTGAGCCATCTTCCCAGTCCCAAGGTGCTTATTTTTTAACCATTCTATTCTTTTATCTTACCTAATGAAGATATTCATTTACCTCCAGCATATATATATATATATATATATATATATATATATATATATATATGCCCACCACTCTTCAATAGTTTATGAAGAAAATAGCAGCATCCATGCAGCCAATATTTTACCTTTGAGCGACTTCCTTTAAGAAGTTATCTCTGTGAACTCATTATGTCCAAACTGCAGGTCACTGTGTCACTTTACCCATTTTCTCACCCGTATTCATCCAACAAAAACCAACTGAGTTTCTCTGATGTCTGTGGGCCCAAATGAAAGTTGAGAAGAACACACCCAGATTTTATAAATACACACACACACACACGCGTTTTAAAAAAATTTGGTGATGGTTTCAGAGGCTAATTTTATTTACTCTGCATTTTTATCACCTATAAATATTATTAAGTGATGATTATCTGCTTTTTTTCTTGAGCAGGGAAATTGAATTTCATGAGCTACTGATGAGATTGATTTTTCTAAGAAAAGAACATTGGTCTGTCTTTTCAGCAGGTTTTTTCTTCTTCTGCTTAGTGGTTGTGTCTTGCAAGGGGAATGTACATATACCTGGGAAGATTTAAAGATGTGAACATTTTTTATAACAACCCAACCACAATACATAAAGTAGAATGCAAAATGACTTTGTGTCTCATAGGTGAACAAGTAAGGATCTATTTTGTAGACTTCTAAAACAAATCTTTCCATTGCCTGAGATCCTTGGAGAAACATGCCACCTAAAGTCAATAAACATATAAATAAGTAATAGACTGAGGCAGCTATGCAGATGGAAAGTATAAAAAGTAGGAGGTGGCTCTTTGTTATAGGCCTGGGAAGTAATCACATGCTTACTTTTTTGAATGATTTGTTATTTATTATTATTATTTGTGTGTGTGTGTGTGTGTGTGTGTGTGTGTGTGTGTGTGTGTGTGTGTGTGTACTGGCCTACATGTGTTTTCTGCAGAAGGCAGAAGATTCCCTTGAACTAGAGTGAAAGGCAATCAGGAGCTACCTGATATGAATGCTGGGAATTGAACTTGACACTTGGTCCTCTGGAAGAGCAGTTGGCACTCTCAATACTACCCTCCCCCCACAATTTCCTTGTTGGATCAATGCAGGCAAAGTGAATGGCACTGATCATTGAATGGCTAAAGGCCACACAACCAGCACTGACACAGATGGATGAAGGATGGTGACTATAACCCTTCTGTAGCATCTCAGGACAGAGTTCATGTAAAAAGTGTCTGCTGGCATGAGGATGAAACAGTATGGCACTGAGACTGAGAAAGAAATTGGTCAATTCAGTTATAGGTAGAGCTTCTGGGCCCTGTTCAAGGAAGCAGGCAGAGGAAGCTACCTTCTCTGGTGAATTCGGGATCTGACTAGTAATAACTTGGCATGTGTACTTAACTAAAAAAGATTTTCCTCTTAATTAAAACTAAAACGTTCAGAGGCCGAGGAGATAGCTTAGTCCGGAAAGCATTTCCCATGCAAACCCGAGGGCTAGGTTTCCATCTGGAGATCCCACATAAAGACCATGATGGGTGACAGAGTACACGCTTATAACACACTTGTAACCCCAGTGCCTTGGAGGCACAGACTGGTGAATCCCTGGGCTTCTCTGGCAAACCCGCCTTGCTTATTGAACCAGCAAACAGGTGGCCACTGGGAGATCCTGGACACTCTGCTCAGCAGTTCAGAGTGCTAGCTGCTCTTCCAGAGGATGGGGATTTGGTCCTTGGCACCCTCACGATGGTTCATGATCCTCTGTAAATTCAGTTGTAGAGGTCCAGGGCCCACTTCTGAGCTCTGCAGACACCAAGTGCACATAAAATAGAAATAAGTCCTTAAAAAAAAGTGAACAGTAGCCATGGAACAACATCCAAATTGTCCTCTGGCCTCTTACATACATCTGTGTGAATCCCTCATACATACACCTGTGCCTGGAAACATGAACAAGCACACACACACACACACACACACACACACACACACACACACACACACACTTATACAATTTTCTAATAATGAGAGATGTTATGTTAACAGAAACATTAGACCTGGGAGTGACTTTATTTCTTCAGGGATGGTGAACCTTGAATATATTTCATAGGCAAACCTTTTCTTCAAATAGTGTCTTATGTTAAAACCTGTTACCTAAAAACTAATAAAAAGAGACTTGTTCAGGCCTCAGGAGAGTCCCAGTTGTATGATTAAGGCTGTGAGTTTATGAATGGAGAGAATCCAGGAGATCATTTTGGAAGTCAGGGGCACCAGGTATTGTCTCACAGTTAGATAGAGGCAGAAAAAAGCAGAAGGAAGTCTGCTCCAGTGTCAACTGAAAAGATGATAAAAAGATCCTGTGCACAGAGACCACTTGCAAGTGTTTCTAAACTTCCATGGACATGGGTCTGAAGGACACACGAAGTTTTGCATTTCTAACAAGTTCTCGGGTAGTATGAGTGCTGTTTGTACAAGGAGCAGAGCTAGAGAAGAAAGGAGCTCCCCAAACAACACAGAGCAAGGAGTTGAGCAAACCTCCAGGAAGATTTACTGAATTACCAAATTATCCATTGTAAAAGGATGTAGCTCGGTGGGAAGAATGTTTGCTTAGTATGGACACAGCCCTGTGTGCAATCCATTAAGTCCATGACACTGTATAAATTGGGCATGGTGGTTGTACCAATAATTCCAGAATCCAGGAGCTAGAGGTGGGACAGGTGGGAGATGAGAGGTTCAGGGAAATGCTGTCTACAAAGGAACTTTGAAGCTAGACAGAAATACATAAGAATTTGTCTAAATAACAATAATAATGAAAATTTTATAAAATCAAGTCAGAATTTCCATCCTGTAATCTTGAGTGATCTATTGGTTAGGTTTTTGTCAAGCAGACACAAACCAGGATCAACTGAGGAGGGGGAACCTAAAACTTAGAAAATTTCTCCAGCCAGATTGGCCAGTGTGTATATCTGTATGTCATTTTCTTTTTCTTTTTTAAAGTGGACTTATTTTTTTTTCTTTTCTTTTTTTCTTTTATTATTTTTTTATTTTACATATTGATCCCAGTTCCCTCTCCCTTCCTCCCTCCTACACTCCCCCCTCCCCACTGCACAAGGAAGGTGATGTGTAGGTCACTTTCTTAATGGTTGATGTGCAAGGACCCAGCATGCTGTGGGTGGTTCTGGAAGGTCTGGGGAAGCAGACTGACCAAGCCACGGAGAACAAACAGTAGGTCAATTCATGTTCTCTCTACTTCAGTTCTTGCTTTCAGGTTCCTGCCTTGAGCTCTTTCCCTGGCAGAGCTAATAACAATTACTGGGATCTTCAAACTAGATTCTAACTTTTGAGTTGAAAAAGCCCTTTCCCTCCTAAGTAGTTTTTGGTCATCATCTTTATTAGACCAACAGGAAACCAAAGTAGAGTGTCTGTACTTGAAAGTGGGGATGAGACCTGGGCAGTGGTGGTGCATGCCTTTAATCCCAGTACTCGGGAGGCAGAGGCAGGCGGATCTCTGTGAGTTTGAGACCAGCCTGGTCTACAAGAGCTAGTTCCAGGACAGCCTCCAAAGCCACATAAAAACCCTGTCTTGAAAATCCAAAAAAGAAAAAGAAAGTGGGGATGAGGGAGGGGAGTGGACCCTGAGCAGCACAGAAAGAGAAAGGAGAGAATTTGCGAGTTCCACATTAACTAATCTTTGCAGAACTAATTTCAAAGCCAGCAGTGACTAATATCAGGTCTGCTAATTTCTGAAATTATAAAACCAAATTATAAGCACCATAACTTTTTACATATTTTGAGGAAGGTTTTCTACTTTGAATGGATGCTGGAGATGATGGTACAACCGCTGCCTATGGAAACATATCTTGGTTACTGAAGCTTAGTCTCAGAAGTCCTGTAAATTCCCCTTATGGCTTTGTATGGAGCACTCACCTTGGTTAGATCATCTCCTTCATAGCCTGATGCTGACCTCACCAGGTTGAGAAGTATTAAGCATTTTGTCAAAATTTATCCAGACCATGACCTTGTAAGTGATCTATATGAGGCAGCCAATCAAATGGTTTTTTAGGCTTAAAATAGCTTGATGTGTTTTCATTTTAATATAGTATTTATATTCACATAATGACCTTAGAAATTATATGCAAATGAGTGATAAAAATATGAGTAGAATGTCTCACTGGCTTTCTGAAAGCCCCTATTATTATACCATGAATACAGACACTGATTTCTTCCCAGAAGAATTACTGCTTCTACCTTGGGAGGAGGAAGAGAATGAGGGAGGGAGAAGGAAAAGGAATAAGAGGGAGGAGGGAAAGGGGGATGAGGAAAGGGAGAAGGTAGAAGAACAAGAAAATGGAAGGACAAAGAAGAGAATAAGAAAGAGGAGGAAGGAGAGGAGAAAGGGGACAAAGAGATAAGGAAGAAGAGGAAGGGAGGATAGAGGAGGAGGAAGAAGAAACGCAGAAGGAGAAAGACAGGGAGGAAGAGGAAGAGTAGCAGGGAGTGATGAGGATGGAGAGAAGGAGAAGGAAGAGGCGGGTTATACTGTTTAAACCCTAAGCATAATTCAGTTGGTAACCATAGTTTCAAATCTACAAGGGAAATTCATGACACTGGCTTGTAATGAAAATCTCACTGAGTCAATATCAAGGATTCAGAAGGCCTTACACCTAGAGAAAACTTGTATTTAGGGAATATGGTATAAAAAATGGATCACTCTTTCCATTATCCAAAAAGTTATATTTAATGTACCAGAAGTGGAAAAGCCGTCTGCTTCTGTTAGCTCTACCTGTGGTGGATAAGTCCTTACAACTTAAATTGTACACAGATACAGCAGATGACAGCTAAAGGTTGAGCATCTTCCAGTGCATAACTTTAAAGGAGTCCAATAATTTTGCTCCATTCCACTTGATGTTTATAAATGAGATACTTTTCTGAGCTTAATCTGAAAAAAAGAAAATCCAACTTAAACTATTTAGAAGCCACACTGTTGTGCTACATTCTTACAATTGGTAAAGTACAAGAAAAAACATTTGAATAATGAAAGAAGGATATTTTTTTCTGCTCAATATTACATTAACTGAAAGCGAGTTACTAATACAATCTTGTTTCCATAGAAACTGAAATATTCCTGCAGTCTGATAGAAGACATTTTATTCTAGCATACATATTTCCTCCTTCTCCTTGAAGTGCATGGCTGGTTACTGTCCAAAGAGTAAAACTTAAGTACAGAAAAGCCAGTGATCGGCCTTGCTCATCTGCTCTGGAGTTATGAAAGCCTTGAAAGTATCTACAATTGAAAAGAGGAGTTTCATCAGCACACGGAGAGAAAAAAGTCACATGTACATACATAGCTATCACACACACACACACACACACAGAGAGAGAGAGAGAGAGAGAGAGAGAGAGAGAGAGAGAGAGAGAGAGAGAGAGAGAGAGAGAGAGAGAGAGAGAGAGAGAGAGAGAGAGAGAGAGAGAGAGAAGTGAAGCAGTACCTGCAATTACAAATTTCATGTATCAATCTGATGAACGTTGTCTTTCAACAAAATTAGCTTGGTTCCAAAGGACAATTTAATAGGGTTAAATTTTTAAAAGAATATTTCAAAATAAGATGATTTTCTGCATGGTGTGTGTGTACATGTAGAAGTAAAAGAACAATTTCTAGGAGTTAGTTCTTTGTGTCTATAATGGGGAGCCCAGTGGATCCAACTTGTTTTATCTTTCTTTGAAACAAGTGCCTTTACCCTCTCACCCACCTTGCAGGGCTCAAATAACCTTTTAGATACAGATAGTTTTTCTTTGGATTTCTCAGTATATATTGTTTATGAATGGCTTGCCAAAGCAGAATCCTTTATTTGCAGCCTAAATGAGCAACTATTTATATAAAAATGGCTTTATTATGCCTTCAGCTGAAATCTCTGTTTTTGAGTCACGTGTCTAGTATGTAGCCTAACTTTCTACAGTACCTCAGGCTTCTCTTCCGGGTTTACTGCAGGAGACCCAGAAAGAGATACCGGAGTAAGCACAAGGTCCAGGCTTCAGAACCTTGATGTCATTTCCAACATTAAAATTCTCCCCTTTCATGATAAATGTAGGCTCTGAAAACATACATACACTCATGACAAAAGATTACAGGTGTAGAACACTGGAAAATAAAGCTGACCCTGGAGAAGATTAGAAATCATATTAGGATGCAGTCTCTCATTTCAAGCAAACCTCTTACCTTTCATCCACACAATCCCCATGTGTCTGTGTGTTGTTCATGTGTATGCACATATGGGGAAAACAGAAGACAATCTTAGATGTTGTTCCTCAACATCTTATTTTTTTCAGACAATGGTTTTCACTGGCCTGAAACTTGTTGAGTACATTGTACTGGCTGCTCTGAGAACCTCAGAGATCCACCTGTCTCTCCCCCATCACTGAGATTCTAAACACATACTATCATGCTACATTCACAACACTGGAGATTCATGGAGGCCATACACAGGCATCATCTTCCCTGGAGCTGGGGTTATGTATGACTGTGAGCCACCAGACAAGGGTAGGAGGAATCAAACTTGGGTCCTCTGGAATAGTGGTAAGCACTCTTAACGACTGAGCCACGCCTCCATGTCCCCTCATCCTCAAGGTCTTTTAGAGCTCTGAAGTGTTCTATTTTCAATGTGTATGTTAGTTCACCTGTAGATACAAGATGTTCTTAATATAAAAATACACTTTATGTAACTCAAAGGAAAAAAATCATGCCTCCCTTTCCCAAAATACAGATGCAAGAAGAGCCTATAGCTAGTCATCTAATTAAATTCTTTTTATAGCAATCCCAAAGCCTTTCTTTGGTCTATTTATTTAAATTTTTCTTTCTTTTCTAAAAGCTTGGATATTACAATGTATTTGGTGTCGCAAATGGCTGTTTGAGAGAACATATACAAAAGGCCAAGGTAAACTGGGAACCCACGTGGCACAAAAAAAGAAAAAAAGATAATTTCCACATGAGGATGGAAAATACCGGTTTCGCTGTGAAAGAATCGCTTCAGAAACTGTGGAAGCCCCTCCCATTCTCTTCCCCCCTCTCCTGGCTCTTTTCTATCCCTTCACCTTTCACTCCTTTTCCTTTCCTTTCTTATTAACATCTTCTCCCCGTCCCCCTTAATGAGCATCACAGGTATGAAACACAGCTGATGTCCCCCACACCTCATATATCTGTCTCTAGTATGTTTTCCGCAACAGTGTTAGATGCTGGTCAGGGATGCAAACCACCCTGCATGAAGAACTGCTTCCAAGTATCTCCTGTACCCTGCCAAGGACAGCACCTGTCCAGGACTGCTGCCAGCACCTGGAGTCTTTGTTCATCTGCAAATAACTTATAGCCTGATTCTAAAGGTCTCCTGCTTTGCCGATCGCACTCTTGGAGTCATGAGTTAAAGAGAATGCTGTGGCTAACTGGATTAGGACATACTGTAGCTGGTTATTAATTGCTTTGTGCATGAAATAAAAACAACTCATTTTCCTTCTCTCTGTCTGCTGCACATCATTCATTACTACTCTACATTGCATCAGAATTTAGCCTACAACCATCTCTTCAGGTTTTGAGTGAAGAAATAGAGATTACATCATGTGCACATGGTTACATTGTCAGAAGCAACTAAGGGTCCTCAAAGTATGAGATCACTGTGTGTTTCTATGAAGCCACAGTGGTAAGACACACACACACACACACACACACACACACACACACACACACACACCATGTCAGAGAGTCCTGTGGTATATGTGGTGGACAGCATGATCTTAGAGTGCTGCAAAGTCAAAATACGAAAGCAGAAGAAAATTGGTTGGACCATGAAGGACAGAAAATAAGAACCGCCAATAAAAACCTTGACATTGGATCTAGGCTCAACTAAGAGACATGCCTCTCCCAGGTCTTAAAAGAATCACTAAAAAGATTAACCCAGAGCAGAAGACCCTACCCAAGAGTGGGTATAACGAGACATAAAATGCTGGAGGAAGAGGCTAACATTGACTGAAGATTAATGACTCTCTCTGAATGACTCTCCATGTCTTCTGCATAAGATTTGGATTGCTGAGACTCCCAGTGTCATAGATGATTTCTGCCTCTCTAGCATGAATATAGCCACTGTTGGACTTCCAGGATGATCCAGCAAAACCCATTTGTAATATATATCCAATTCTACCAGTCCTGTTCCTCTAGAGGGCCCCAATTAATACAGAAACCCTGGGTGGACTCCTACCAAAAGCAAGTGTACCCTCATGAAGTTACTTGCTTATGTCTATACTTTATCCCAAATAAAAGTCATCCATCATACATATATCTGAAAGTAAAGTCCTCTTTAGAATGATACTGAATCTCATTCTCACAGAGGTTCTGCTTGGATTAACTCATTTGATCACACTTTTAATTTAGGGGCTGGGATAGAATATTCTCTAGCAAGGAAAAAAAACATGTGGAAAACTTATCATATGTAAACAACACAAGCAGAGGAGCAATTTGAGGCTTATAGCTGCTGTGTGCTCCCAGGAAGCATTCTGGTCTGCAGTGTAGACACCTGGCCAGGGCTGCTCAGCTTGGTTCAGGATCATTCTATGAACCAAATTAAAAACAATTGGATAATTGTGGGAGCTAATATACATTAAGAGCTGATGGAAGAGCTGGGAACAGATCATTCTGTAAGTGCAAAGCAGAAAGGAGGACCTCATTTCATTCATGGGATTTGTATGGAAAATCTGAGTGTGGTGATATATTCTTGTAATCTCAGCACTGAGTGGCTGAAACCAATAGATCTTTGGGAGCTTATTAGCCAATCAGTCTTGTCTATTTGGTGAGTTCCAGGCCAGTGAAAGATCAGAGTTCAAAAAAAAAATCAAGATGGACAGAACTGGAGGAATGTCATCAGAGGTTGTACTCTGGTCTCCACATTCATGCATGCACACACATATAAGTGTACACAAACATGTATCCACATATATTAACACAGAGAGAGAGATAATGGAGGTTAATTCTGCTGGTTTCCAATTAATGCTGTTCATTATAGCATTTATACTGATAACGGAGTCAATCAGCTTGGGCAGTCTCTGGGAACTGACTCATCGTACTGGATAACCCTGAAGTCATACATTCACATCTGCATACCCTCACTTTTTCTTTTCTGATCCATTTTCAGTAGATTGCGTTTCAAAATAGCTAGTCATTTCTTTCCAGATCTTTCTAAATTGCTCATTTTGACCCAAAAGTCCATGGGCAAATGTCGAAAGCCGATGCTGACAACTCTGCTTGTTCTCAGCATAGCATTTGAGGTTCCAGTCAGGAAAGGTCTTCCTGTTTTCTGTACATATTCCTTTATCAAAGCTGAAGTTCTAGCTAAAGCACATTGGAGTCACATTGATTGTGTGAAATCTCTTTGCAAAGAGGAATGTTGAATGCTAAAATTAGAGAGCAATCAACTATGCTTTGTTTACAAAGAAGCATGTAGTAGAATCATATCCACATGTCTTTCTCTATATAATTATTTATTTGCATCGTATATCTTTGTCTTTCTTTGGCTTTGGAATAAGATAGGGATATTACATGGCTGGAGAGATGCCTCAATGGTTCAAAGCACTCACTGTTCTTTGGAGGACATAGGTTCCATTCCCAGCACTGAAGTTTGTGCCTAACAGCCACTGTAATTTCAGATCCAGAGGATCCAATGCCTTCTTCTGGCCTCAGCAGGCATCAGGCATGCACATGGTACACGTACATAGATTCAGGCACACATACACAAACATATACAATAAAACTTAATAAATAGTTAAAGAGATATGAGGATAGTCATCCATTCATCCCCACTTTCACCTCTGTCTTCTATACAAGTGCTCATCCATTAAGCCTAAGGATATTCTAGGACAGCTAGAACCCTGAGTTGTAGAGCACTATCATCTAATGTGTGTCCAGTGGTTTGCACCCAGTTTCAAACCTCTTGGATACTGGCATTTAAGACGGTACTTTGATATTTAGGCTGGTAATTACAAAAAAGCATCTCTTGAGTAGTTTGGGCTAAGTTTGGCTGTGAGTAAGCAATGACTCTCATATGCATCATGAAATGTGAACCTCATAATCCAGGCCAGAGATCATCCTGAATCTGCAAGGTCACTGGTGAGTAAAGTGACAAAAACAAGAGCTGGTGTTGCAGGACCTCCTACTTCTGGGAGCTCACCAGGAATCTGAAGTCATAGAATTGTGTTTCTGTTAGCCACTTTCCATGAGTCTGAGTGTTCCTTGTTTTCAGATGAAGAGGCTAGCACTAGAATATGAGGATCGAGAGAAAGAGGAGGAGGAAGAGAAGGGGGAGGAGGAGGAGGAGGAGGAGGAGGGAAGGTTCAAGTAGTGAATGGTGATGAGTGTCTTCATGTCTAATTCATGTCTATTGCTCTATACATGCCTGGAATCCAGTAACAAGATACATGAAAATTAAAGCTACTTTGATATTCCATCTCACCCTAATCAGAGGCTATCACCAAGAAAACAAATGGCAGCAAATTCTAATGAGGGAATGCTGGAACCTTGCATGTCCTGTCCCCACCTAACCCCTTAAGTGACTTCTACTCCCCACCCTCATCCACTTTTTTTCTTGCTCTGTTTATTTCATTTCACTCTGATAAGTCCTTCCTATCCCTACTCACCCACCAGAGGGAACTGTGAACCCAGGATTTAGGCATGTGTAGTAGTAGGTCACATGGGAACAGATTATTTATGTGTTTTTTCATACTTCAGACCGAGGTTAGTATCTAGAACGTATGAAGATCGGAAAAAATTATACGACAGAAACCATCCTCCCAAGTGTCAACCAATAATTGGGCCAAAGGGCTTTAACCGACAGCTGCAAAGAAGAATTACAAATGGCCAATAAACGTGTTGGAAAGTATGCAACTTCCTCAGCGACAAGAAACATGCAAATTAAAGCTGCTTTGATCTCACCCCAATCAGAGCCTATCACCAAGGAAACAAATGGCAGCAAATTCCAGTGAGGGGATGGGAAGAAGGGAGTCCAGTGCTGGCAGGAGTGCTAACTAGAAGAGTCAATATGGACATCAATGTGGAGGCTTCTTAGAAAACCAGTATAGAATTCAGAGTTTTTGAAAGTCCCGTGTCTCTTTTCTGGAAACAAACAAGTATGAAAGAGAGAAATGCTTAAATCCATCTAAGTCATGCACAAGACATACAGCCCTAAAGTGTTTACACATGCTTCAGGGAACCTCGTGGAGTTATTAGCATTTACAAGTGTGTCTTTTCAGCTATCACAAAATATAACATTACAGCTCTTCTTATGATAGCAAGTAATCTAGATCCACATGGGAAGTAGAATTTGTGGACAAAATTCCCCTTAGGTAGACATATGAGAGCATGTTGGGTTAGAGTTGCTCTGTAGACCCCCTGAGCCATGTTTTATTTGTGAAATATATTATTTTTTGAGTATTATTGATAACACTGTGGATTGGCATATCCTGGGTGTACAACCGTCTGGAGACTTCTATGATGTTTTGGTGAGCATAACACATGAAATATTTACTAGCAGTGGCTTTTGCCCTCCCTCTCACCTATCTTTTTTTTTTTTTTTTGCGATGAGACATTTGAACTGCATTTTCTTATATTATCATGTATTTCACTTTGAAATGTATAACACACTATTATTGATTATATCTGCCCCCACTGTGCCATAGATCTAAAAACGTTTTCCTCTCATCTTTCTGAAACTTTGTACTCTTTGATCAACAGCTCCCAATGCTCCCTCTCCACCCTCTGCCCAGCCTCTCAGAGCCATTGTTCTCCTGCGTATTTCCCAAGGTCAATTCCTGTGTGCAAGTCGTGTGTGTCTGTATCTGTGTGTAAGGGGGGGGCAGAGAAACATATGTGTTTGGCATGCTAGCACAAGTCCAAATACATTGTGCCATGGTGCATATGGAAGTCAAGAACAACCAGGCATAAGTCTTCTCTTGTCCTCCTAGGTATGACCTGAGAGTTTCCAGAGTGTCCCATCTCTGCTTCCACCATACTGGATGAACACTGTGGTTACAGACCAGGGCTAAGTACATGACTTTACATGAGTTATGGAGAACTCAGGTCCAGGTGGTTGTGCAGCAATCATTCCACCTGCTTGGCCCCAGCACCTCAAATTCAGCTTTGTTGTTTCTACAACTAAAGTCATGCGGCGCTTGTCTTTCTATATCTGGCTTGCTGTATTTGGTAGTCTCTTTGAGATTCATCCATGTCGCTGCAAGCAGCAAATTGTGTCCCATATAGGTATACAGGTCTCTACATTTTCTTTATCCTTCATCCGTGGATGGATACAAGTTCTTTATGTTTCTCTGCTATTGTGACTAATGAATACTGCAGGCATGATGGGACTGAAATATCGCTTTGACACACTGATCGTATCTCCTTTGCATGTGTAGTTAGTTGCAAGCCACATGATGATTCCATTTTTACTAATTAATGAGTTTAGTGTGCATATGTACTGTGTCTGTGCACATGTGCAGAACTACATATCTTTGTGTGTATGCATGAGGAGTGCAGAGGACATCTTTAAGGGTCATTTTTTTTTCAGCATCATCTGCCACTTCTTTTTTGAGGCAGAGCCTCTCAGACCAGCTGGCCAGAGAACGCAAGGGGTCCTTCTGCCTCTACGTTCTCAGCACTGCAGTTACAAGTGTACATCACTACATTGGGTTCTGAGACTCAAACTCGGGTCATCATGCTTTTCCTTAAGAACTTTCCCCACAGAACCATCTTGCCAGCCCAATAGTGCTGCTTAATATATAAATATATATATTATATATAATTTACATTTGAAATCCTTGTTTTACATGTCAATCCCAGTTCCTACACCCTCCCATCCTCCCCTGTTCCCCCCATCAACCCTCATCCCATCCCCTTTTTGCTACTCAGGGAGGGTGAGGCCTTCCATGGGGAATCTTCAAAGTCTGTCATATCATTTGGAGCAGGGCCTAGGCCCTTCCCCATGTGTCTAGACTGAGAGAGTATCCCTCTATGTGGAATGGGCTCCCAAAGTCAATTCATACACTAAGGATAAATAATGATCCACTTCCAGAGGCCCCATAGACTGCCCAGTCCTCCTAACACCCACATCCCTCTCTACAACTGGATTCTAGGAGTTATGCTCAGTGTTTAGCTGTGGGTGTCTGCTTCTGTTTCCATCAGCTACTGGATGAAGGCACTAGGATGGTTGTTTAGTTTTGGAAATATCATTGTGCCATTTCTTATAGTGGTTGTACTAATTAATATTTCTACTCTCAGTATGTAATACCTTTCTTTTCCCTATACCTTCTTCAATGCTTTCTATCTTTCATCTCTTTAATAAAATCCATTCAAATATGGAAAGATTTATCATTGTTGTTTCCATTTTCTCTACAATGTCTGTTGAACTGTTGAATGCATTTTTATTTTTATTTTTTCCATTTTGAAAAATGTTTATATTTTCACTCATTTTTCAGTTGTATTACTCAATTTCTTGTGTTTTATGTGTGTGTGTGTGTGTGTGTGTGTGTGTGTGTGTGTGTGTGTTTTCTTTTTTTTTTCTTTACATTTGGATATTGACACTTGTGGGAGTCTCAATTTTCAGCTTAGCCTTCAATGAAATTCTCTGCTGTTTTGGTGTTTAACCAAAATCGCCTATCCTAGTTACGTTAACTTGCCTCCCCTTGAAGCTCTAATAACCAATTAAATTTGTCCTCTGTTTTTTAACTTCACATATTTGATAGAGAACATTTATAGGGCTCGGTTTGCTTGAAGTGCTACCCTGAGTCCACTAAGCTGTGGCTGGCTTAGCGATGTGGCCTGGGTAACAGCATTCCTGAGAAGATGCAGATGAGGGGAGCAATAGGAAGGGTGTGTCTGATCATCATCCATGGAGGCAGAGAGGTTCAAAGCCAAAATGTGCTTTCCATTGTGATTCAGTTTCCCTCTCATATGACACAAAGCTCCATGAGGAGAAAAACCTGATCCCTGCAATTAAATGCCTATAGAAGAAATCAACAAGCTGAAGCAATACCAGTGTCCATAAACTGTTGAATGATAAACATGTGAGGTACAGCCATGCTATAAACCTGTAACCCAGCAACATAAGGCAACAAAATGTACCATACAAGAATCTCAAGGACATTTATGATAAGTAGAAGAAATCAAATGTAAAAGGCTTCATATAGTATAGTCCTACTCACATCAGGATTCTTGAAACAGCGAAACTACAGTAATAAAAATAAATAGAACAATGTTGGGGGGTATAGTGGGGGCAGCAAATGTACATTTTTAAAGCATTTGGGGATAATAGAACTATTTTAAATCTGCATTGTGCTGTTGCTTACCTGATTGTATACAATTACCAGATCTATTAAATTTGTGAAACCCATTAGAATGGGTGAATTTCACTATATTGGAATTAAATCTCAAGAAACCTGTTTAAGAAGAAATAAGGGAGAGTGCTGATATGATGGCTCAGTAGATCAAGGTGCTCACTGTTGAGACTGAAAGACTGAGTTGGACTCTGGGAAGCCACACAACAGAAGAAAAGGACTGATTCCCACAACTTATATTTTGACCTTCACACATGCATCATAAAATGGTTAAATTCTCCACCCTACACACACACACACACACACACACACACACACACACACACACATTTTTTTTTAAAATTAAGACTGGAGAAGCTGGCTCAGCAGTTAGTAGTGCATTAATATCCTTCCAGAGGACTCAAATTCCCCCCCACCCCAGCACCCATGTGAGGTGACCCCACTTATAATTCCAGCTCCAGAGAATCTGATATTTTCTTCTTCTAGTCTTTATGGGTATGGCTCTCAGGTGTACAGATACACACTATGCATCACTAAATATATAATGAAGCTTAATTTTAATAAATAAATAAGTGTCTTTAAAAGATAGAGAGAATGAAGTGACAGGAAGAGACTGACTCAAAATATTAATATTATCTTTTAACCTTCACATGGGAGCATAGCATGAGCGAGTCCTGACACTCCAAACACACACAGTTGCACACACACACAAACAAATAAATGTTAAGTTTTAAAAATTGGGTCTGGGGAGGTGGCTATCAGGTGAGTTAGTATTTATAAATTATTTTGCTTATAAAACCAATACTTTGGGGGGGCAATTGCCACATGGCATTCATCCATTTATAAGCATTACTTAATTTAATTCTCGCAACCATCCCTGTTGCAGACTTTAAGAAGCAGTGCAGGGGAACACAGGGCCTTAGCAGGACTCCTGAGCCAGCCTGTGGCAGAGCTCAGGTTCCCAGTCAGGTCTGTCTGATGCTCAAACCTCCACTCCCAGGAGCTCCCCTTTGAGCAAGAATCCAATGTGAAATTAGGTAATTCCCTCAGGTCAAAAGAATGGAAAAATCAGCTAGATGCAGGAAAACATTAAGGATTTATGCTGTGACTGTTAACCTTTTGTCAGTCTGACTGGACACTGGGGGCCTTACTGAGGCACTTTGTGTGCATTGTTAACTCAGGGGAGGAGGTGGGGGTAGAAGAGCCCTACTGTATGATGGGCTGGGGTCCCAGACTAAATATCGGGCTCAGACCTCAGTCTGGAAGGCTGGGGTTGGATTTCCCAGGTCTTCCTCTCCTTCATAAGGAACATTACAGAGGCACGTGAATGTAGTGGGATAGTCACTTTGTCTGCTTCTGTGGCACTGACCACATTCATTGGGGGTGCAGCCAGGGGCGGAAGTGTCCCATGGAACTAGGTCTGAGGAGGAGCCCGGAACGCTCTCTTGCTGGTGGTACACGGAGAGAAGAGCATCCGGTTCCAACTGCAGTGTTTATCTATGTTGTGAGTTATTTCTCCCTGAATAAACATTTATTCGGCCTATTTGTTTATCCTGATCCTTATTAAACTGCAATATGTGAAGAGTTACAGGAAAGGAAACCATTGATCAACGGGGAGGTAGAGAAGAGTTTGGAGGGGTACCGCTCTCACCCTAGATGCCAGAGGGCAAGAAGACACAGAGGTGAGGGCTAATGACCTTTGACAGTCAATAACACAGTACCTGTCTCCCAGATTTGGATAACTGGGTCTTTTCCTAGCATTCACGAAAACTCTTCTGATTCTAGGTCCAAATCTCTCCCCACAACCACCAAATGGGAACGTCTGCCTCTTTGTGTATATTGCTTTCTCTCTCTCTCCCTCTCCCTTTCTGTCTCCCTCCCCTCCCCCCTTTCTCTCTTTCATCTATACTTCTGCTTTCAGTAAAATTTTGAGTGCTTAGTTTTTGCATTTCCTGCCCTTTATTTCCTTGAATCAGTGTAGAATTAACCCTATCCTGCAACCCTTGATGATCTTAACGTGATGGCAATCATCATACCCTGCAGAACATGAGTAGTCCATTTTTCCTTGAAGTAGAGTTGGAGATGTAAATGAGTTTCTTCATTTAATGAAATACAATACAGAGGATGAGGAGCTTGACATCCAGGCAAAGCAATGCAGATTTCTCATAAGAACAGAGAAATTGGTTAGATTCTGAAACAAGAAATCTCTCTCTCTCTCTCTCTCTCTCTCTCTCTCTCTCTCTCTCTCTCTCTCTCTCTCTCTCTCTCTCTCCCTCTCAAAAAGGCAGTATATAAACAGAATTGGTCTCATAGCAACAGAGAAGACAAGGTGGAAATAGTAAGTAGCAAAGGAAATGAGAAAAAAAATAGCAAGTTCTGGTTTTGTCCTGGTTTCATTCTGTTGTGTGATACGCCACTCTGATGGAAAGCAACTTGGGGAAGAAAGGGCTTATTTCATCTCGCAGGTTACATGCAGTCCATCGCTGAAAGAAGTCGGGACAGAATGTCAAGAAGGAATTTGAACCAGAAACCATGGAGGAGCACCGTTTGCTTCCTTCCTCCCTGGCTTATGCCTAGCATACTTTGGATATAGCTCAGGAATACCTGCCCGAGGAAGGGGCTGTCCACAGTGGGATAGGCAGTCCTATAGCAGTAGACAATGGCACCACTGCCCCACAGACATGCCCTTGGGCAGTCCCCTAACATGAGTCCTTCCACTGACTCTGTGCATCAAATTGACAGATGAAGCTCACTAGAACAGTTTCTAATAGCAGTGAAAACAGCAGACTTGAAAACCTGGGAAAAACTACCCACCCATAACAAGAACAACAGCAACGAATAATGCCTATCAGTTGAAAGTTATCAAAAAACACTATCTACTTATTGTCATAGTGGAGACAGAGTGGGTTGGATTTCATATCAAATGACAAAATGTAATAGGAGATGGACTTTAATATACCTGGTTAAAGCACAACTTTCCAGCACCAAGGTAAATTCTTTACTGTTGCCAACTCCCCCTTGGGCATTTGAAAGCATACTTGCGGTATTCTACAGTCCCCCTGTAGCTATATAAAAACAGAAACTGATGAACAATCATAAAAATGTTGTTCCAGTATCTTATATTTCATGAAACAATATTATGCCCAGTATAAAAGAGTAAAAAAATAGCAGACTATTCTAGTAGAACTCAGCAAGCTTTACATTCACCTTCAGCATATTGAAATGGTCCCAACCAGAACTTATTTTTCTAGCTGAGGATTCATGTGCCTTCAGCCCGCATTGAAGCCCCTTCCTTTGCTCTCCCACAACCACTGCTAGGTGGGTCAAGACAGAGACACAAGGCTGCTCAGTGTGTTGATACAAATGACAGTTGGGTGCTTGGCCCTAAATGGAATATTTAACTGCCTCCATAAAATTCAGGGGTCATGGGGAAGAAGGCAAGAGCTAGGAGATAGGGAGAAAGTCTGGCCAACTTGGGAGTGACACTGCCAACACATACATGAAATTCTAAAGCGACTGTAGTTGCCTGCACTGGGTCTGCATGTGACTGGAGCTATCAACAGTTAATAATGACTCAGGGAAGGACTCATATATCACATTTCTGCAGCTCAACTATTGACTACTGATGAACTGGGTGAGGTAGTCATTGTCTTCAGTTGTCTGTGCAATGGTGATCCCACCAGCCTTGGATAGTGCCAACTTTGGTGGCACACTCTAGTAATCTCAGTGCTGGAAGGCCACTTAGGTCATTTTGCTCACTGAGGAGCTCTAGGTTTATTGAGAAACTCTACCTCAAATGTAAAAGAGCAGAACAATTGAAAAGTGATACTTGACATCAACCTCTGGCCTACACACACACACACACACACACACACACACACACACATACACACACACACACACACACACACACACACACACACACACACACGAGGGCATTTTGGTAGTTAGTGTTTCATGATTAGGTAGTAAAAGCCATTGGAGTCATGCTTTCATAGTCCTTTCATGATAAACACCTTCCTGGGTTGAAAAGAGTAGCTCTCATAGATATGATGGGTGACTCCAAAGCAAATGTGTTACTCCATACATGCCTTCTTTTGAAAACGTAGTCAAACCAGTAGTACTGGAGTCACTGAGTCAACAGTGCACTGCTAGTAGTAACACTAGGGTACTCAAAGGGTGTGCAAAGCTCCACAGCCACAATCCAAGGTCACCCAAGTTCAGCTCATCTTTGGGGATCCATATATCCCCAGGGTCCTGCTTGTGTCTGTGTGATTAACAGGTTCCTTACACATATTCTCATAGCCACAGTTTAGTGTTGTCTTCTAGTTAAAAGCCCACCTTTGGGAGAGGACCTTGGCACCTGCTCTTCCAGAATGTTCCAGAAGCCTCCCAGAATTCTGCTTCCTCTCGTTTAGGCAGAACACACATTTTAGTCTTAGTCGGGTCTGAATTTGGAAAGAATTCACACATTTAACATTTTCAAAAATTCACACTAGCTCATGAGTCACTGGATGAAGCTTTTAATCTTCTCAGGGATCTTGGAATCCTAAATCAGACTCTACCACCCTATAGCTCTCTGCTTCACAGACTGTGGGGAGAAGGTATTTTGGTTGTAGTGTGTGCCTGAGTTTCTCTAAAACACCTCCACATGAACAAAAGGGGAAACTTCAGTTGGTGTGGGATTTAATCTTGATTGTCAACTTGACAGGATGGAGAATTGCCTAGGAGACAAACTAGGCATGTCTATGAAGGAGTTTCTCCACTGGGTAAGGAGAAGTGGGAGAATCCACCCTGAGTGTGGGTGGCACTGTTCCATGGGCGCTGGTTGTGGACTAACTAAGAAGGTGGGGGAGCACCAGCATTTGTCTCTCTCTGCTTTCTCACTGCAGATTCCACTACAGCTGCCTGGCACTCCTGCTAAAGTCCTTTCTCATCATGATGGACTAGACTTTCAAACAGTGGGCCTTCCTCGGGAATTTTGTCAGGGTCATGAGAGAACTAGCACCTATAATTGGGATTCTGATTTTGGAAGGAGGTGACTCAAAATATTGCTTATTTAACTCCCTCTTCTTGTTAGAATGGTAGCAACTTGCTCCTTACACACCTATGGCCTCTTTGGTAAGTTACAAATAACCTAAACCAAACTATGTTTTTTAAAATTTTAACAAAAGGAAAATATTTCTACACAGTTAACTTGTACCTCTACAGTCTGTTGCTTATGCCTCTTTTAATGCAAGAACTATACTCCTGAACTCTCTATATTAAGATTTATGAGTAGAAACCCAGTTTAATGTTTAAAGTGCTTGCAAGGACTCTCCTAAATATAGAATATGCATGTATGTATGGACATCCACACAGACAGGCACACTCTCTGACATGAATTCACCCAAAAGTTTCCTAGGAAATTGTTTTCACCTTTCCCCTCCTCACCAGAATCAGTCACACCATTACTTTAATGTGATTTGGCCAGATGGAAACACATCTTCTTTATCAATTATTTCCCACGATGCTTTAAGGGTGAATATGTACTTCTGAGTAATATTTTATCATGTGACACTTGAGACACAGTCCCATGAACATGTTAGTTACAAAGTGAAATTGAACTGCTCTAGTACCAAAGCCAAAAGCAAGATGACAGATATTGATTGTGCCCCAAGATGTAATGTAGGCACCTAATGGGGCATAGCAATGTTCCATGAATCATTAGAATATTATTTTAAATTTCCCCCTACCTGAGGGATCGCTAAAGAGGTATTTCACCTTCAAGTCACTCCCTCATTTCTTTAGACAAGGAGAGAACTTGATAAGGTCATTGGAACATGGTAGGCTTTTAGTAGCTTTAAGGAAATTACTAATATTCCCTAGATATCAGGAAGTCATATACACATGTACACACACTCACATAGCATGCACATGTGCACACACATACACATATCATATATAAATATTAGATATGCTTCAGAAAGGCTGGAAACCTTTGCTTGAACAGAGCACACTCCATTTCATTTTTATTTGTGTGTCAGGGGAGGATGTGTGCATGTTAGCATGGATGCCTACAGAGACCAGAAGGATCATTCAAGTCCTTGGATATAGAGTTACAGACAGTCTTAAGATGCCTAACTGCTTGACATGGATGCTTGGAACTGAACTCTGATTCTCTGAAGTACAGCAAGAACTCTTCACTACAGAGCCATCTCTCTGTCCCCTAGGTTGATTCTAATAATCACAGTGAATGACAAGTAACTACAGTTCATTGAATATCTCCATTGCTGTTTGTAGTCTCATGATCATGACTGTTTCTCATAAATGTTATTATTTTAATTTTAATTTTCAGTGTGTGTGTGTGTGTGTGTGTGTGTGTGTGTGTGTGTGTGTGTGTTTGTATAGGGGTGGCTATTTGTATTTATGAGCATAGTTCTGGAGGAGACAAGAAGAGTGTACTGGCTCCCTAGGAGCTGGAGTTATAGGGGATTGTGAGACACTAATATGGTAATAGAACCAAACTGGAGTCCTCTGCATGAGTAGTATGTACTCAGCCTTGGCATCATTTCTCTAGCCCATCAGTACTATTGTAATATTCACTTTAAGCAGGTGGCAAGACAAGAAAGTTCCCTGAGAAGGTCACATGGTCAGTCAATGGTGAAGCCAAGATAAATGGATGGCTCTGTCTCTGGGGACTACCCACTTTCACTATAGAAGTGTTTCTAATCATCAGTTATCCATCAACCACTGTCCAAAATATTAAACAGACAATTCTAGAAATAAAAAATATTCATGATTTATATGTAATGCTTATTATAGAATACTATCTGAATTATTGTTTTCTGTTACCTTAACAACTGACCATCTTCCCTCCCTCCCCTGGCCCATGCTCTGCTTCCCAGCTGCTATGAGGTAATCAGTGTGTTCCACTCCTGGATCTCACCAGGTCACATCATCTAAAAGCAGACTCAAAGGCAACAAAGACAAGCAAGTAAGTGACCGTGGACTAAATCCTATAGAACTATAAGCCTTAACCCATCTTCTCTCCCTCGAGTTGTTTGTCATAAAACCTCATCACAGTGGTGAAAAGCTAACAGGACTTGAACATAAGAGAATTCATGGGACCATTCCCTTAGAGATACCAAGGGATAAACACATATATTATTGGCTCCCCAGATAGTATATCTATACACCTAAGATGTTTATTTGGTATTTATCTTTCACTTGTCGTCTTAAAATAATGTTCTCTAGGCATCAGGTACAACCACATATTTTAGTAGACTATCTCTGTTGGCATCCAGTGTTAATATCTGAAGCCAAGTGGACTCTTTGGGTATATTCACAGAAGGAAAATACCTCCCTTTGCAACTTCTTACAAAAGAATATTATCTCTATTAATTATCAAGTTGTGATATGTGTGAACTCATTGTTTATTTTGTCCTAGCTTGAGATGTCCAAGGGCTTACTTTTTCATGGGATGTGGGGAGGACAGCGGTTCTTAAGAAGACGAGCAGTGAGTAGAATAGCAACAAGATAATGAAGAAAGATTATGCATTTCCAAATGATTTTCCAGGGCTAGAGGAGTATTTACAGAGTCCAATATCTGGAATGGTATGCTTTAAAAGAAACCTTTTTATAATCAACTAGGGTGGTAAAGGAAGATAAGCCGACTTGAATGTAGCTACATTCCCACAGACACTCTGTAAAGAATTCTAAATTAATAAAACGCAAAGAAAAAAGATAACTCGGCATTTTCTCCAATACCAACTCTGCATGGGTGCAGGTGACATGGCTTGGCTTGGAAAATGTCTTCTAAGCCACAAAAATATGAGAGCAAAGCCATGTGAGGAATAACTTACTATGACTTTCATGCTTATATTTTAGTAGTTTCTTAAATTCCTAGTATACAATTGGAAAGTGTTTTAATTAGTTTACATGATTGTCACTCGGATTATCTGATTTGCTTTGTAATTGTGTGTGTGTGTGTGTGTGTGTGTGTGTGTGTGTGTGTGTGTATGTATGTGCTGTATTGCAAAAATGTATATGTGTTTGCATGTGTCCTGAAGCATGTTGTGTGCCCATGTAGAGTGATGAAGTTGATGTTAGGTTTCTTACTTCATCACTGTCCACTCTCTTTACTGAGGCAGAGTCCCTTGCCAAACATGGAATGCTCGAATTCTGGCTTGATTAGGCAGCCAGCTTGCCCTTTGGATATTCTATCTCTGCTTCCTAAGTGCTGGGATTAGAAGTGGCCATATTGCTTGCCTGGCTTTTTCTTGGGTGCAAGATAGCTACACCCTGTCTCACACTTGGACAGCATTTTACCTACTGAGCTGTCTTGTCACCCTAAGACACACATTTTCAAGACTTTTAAAATGCTTTAAAATCCACATAGGAAACTTCTCACCATAAAGAGCATTTCACTACAAAATGAACGCTAGTGATTGCAGTCACAGCTGTTTTGTGATTGATTTGTGATTAAGGGGCATGCACTTACAGACAGGTTTTCCTTCTGTGATCTAATCCCGTCTCCATTCTATTGTTAGCAAATCCTTTGGAGTAGCTCAAAACATAGGGATTTAATTTTCCCATTATTTTTATTTGAGGAGGAGTTGAAGCAAAAACTTAAGGTTATTTTTTCTTTTCTCTCCTAAACATGGATCATTCAAGTTTAACCAATTATATTAACTAGGAAAGTAAAGTGAAAGTACTAGTAGGAACTCATCATCTGCCTTGGTCTTCAGGGATACCTTAGCAATATGACCTCAAAAACTGTGTCTTCTACCATAATATGGCCAAAAGACTCTTCTTCCCAAAAATCCATTTTGATAGGTAGAACTTTCAACTTGATGGGACCTGGAATCACAACAGAGAGGAACATCTGGGGATGTCTATGAATGAGTTCCTAGATTTGATTAAAAGACCTACCCTAATGGTTTCCCTGGTTTGCGTATGGGACTGAACCAAAGGGAAAAAGCAAGCCAGGTTTGATGCCTTCTTCTGCCCTTACATGCACATGGTGAACACACACAGGGACAAGCATAAACATAAACAACTTCAAAAGTAATAAGCAGAACAAGCGGTTCGATAGGAGTGAAAGGACACCGGCTAGAGGGGTAAACAGGCATAATGGAAGATAGAGGGCAACGGGGTGGGTAAGAACAAAGTATAATAACATACTTTTTCATTTATATATTCATATTCATATATGTATATGAAAAACATGATGAGGCTACTTATGATTCTAGACTAAAATTTAATCATTTAAAAATAATAAATAGTAACAGGGCTAAAAGGATGACTCATTGTAAGACTGTTTTCCATACAAGCTCAACCTCCAGAACCCACAGACAGGTGAAAGGAGAAAACCAACTCCATAAAGTTGCCCTTTGACTTCCACACCCCAGTCACTATTAATAAATTTTTAACTTAAAATAATTTGAAAGTAAGCAGAACCAACAACAGCAACAACAAAAAAAAACCTTTCAACTCTTGTTCTTTGCCCAGGACAGAAATGAAGTTTATGAAATCATATATATAAACTATTCGATCAAAGAAATTGCCAAGGAATGCCAATCCTTTCTGTGTCTTGGCTGAAGATTGACATTCATTCATTATCCTATTTTTGAGGTTTGCCTTAAATGCCATATATAATAGGAATAAGTACAATAAGACATATGTGCTTATCAGCTCTAATGAAATCCTTTTGTCTCCTGAATATCATATCTGAGAACAATCATTAAACCTATTTGCAAGGTTATTTAACTAAACCTGGAATTAAATACTTGAATACTTGGAAATTAATTCTTCTAGAATTTACCTGACATATATTTGAGGTGAGTAAATTTCTTTGGTGAGTAAAATATTCTGTGAAGAAAGACAAAAGTTTGTAACGAATTGTATCAATTGCTTTTCTATTGCTTTCATAAAACACCAAGACCAAAGAAATTTATAGAAAGAGGGGCTTATTTGGGCTTATAGTTCCTGAGGGTTAGGGTCCTTGAGGCAGATTCAAGGCAGCAGGCAGTTGTCATGGTGACTGAAGCTGAGCAGAGGCTGAGAGTTCAATTCTTGAACCACAAACATGATGGAGAGAGAATAAATTCAACCTGGTGTAAGGCTTAGAAGTTTCTCAGTAGCATCCTTTCTCTGGCAAGGTTATGTTTTCAAAGTCAAATAGAGATATATTTTACAGGTTGTCTTCAAACACTTCAGAGATCAACAGAATATAGAACTTAAAATATTTTAACAACACAAGGCTTTTTAGGACAATGAGACATGTCTATTCCTGGCAGCACCAATCCACTTCAGAGAAGATGATGGGTATCCAAGAACCTCCGTATGGAATTTACTTTCTTTATTTACTTTACTTTACTTTACTTTAAATTTAATTTACTTTCTTTAACTTGCAAACGTTAGCCACTGGACAAGAAACTGCCATTACCTCATGACAGTATTCATTCCAAGTTGGATAAGCAGTACACAAAGTGATTGCTGAATTTTGCCAAGACAAGGCAGGGCAGTCTTAACATTCCTGCTTCACAAAAGATATTCTAGACTTGTAGGCCAAAGATGGATTCCATAATATTGCAGAGGAACCTTGGGTGATTGTCCAGACAGCTAGTTGTTTTTGTCATTTCCACAGTTTTGGAAGTTGTTTGTTCTCTACTTCCTGTTTACTTAGGTAATACTGTGTACTTCTTGGGTCTCTCATGAAGTTGAAGACTAGATAGTTATGGTTACAACTTTCTTTGTTACCAATTTTGGAAAAGAAACTTATAAAGGAAAAACAAAATATATGGGGTTGAGAGATATCAGAGCTTGAATTATTTATCCTGGAAAATGTTTTGAGGTCTAAAAAGATAGTTTTGAGATAGTAATACAAATTGTGATAGAAAACGGTTTAGGTATAAAACTATGAAGTAAGATAGGATAGATAATACAGTACTTTCTCCAAATTTACTAAATACAAATAGAGTGGACATTGCGAATATAATTCTTACCTGATGATTGTTTTTATTGTTCTGCTGTGTTAGAGTTAAAACCTTTCCTTTTTATTAAGACAGACATGGGGGAAATGTTGTGGTATAATCTCTCTATACACTGTGAAGATGTGTCACTCTGATTGGTTTAGTAAAAAGCTGAATGGTCTATACTTCCAGGAACAGAGGGTGCTGGGAAGAAGGGTGAAGATGCCGGGAAATGCTATGCAGAGGAAGAGCAGCATGAGCAATACAGAGTAAAGGTAAACAAGCCACATAAAATAACATAGATTAAAAAATATTGGTTAATTTAAGTAATATGAACTAGTTAGGCACAAGCCTAAAGCTGAGCTTTTATAATTAATACGTCTCCATGTCATTATTGGGGAGTGGATGGTCTTGATGGAGAAGTTCAACTCTACAACTGTTTCTGGTTACTCTCCCTGAATGAATCTCTTCTAGCCTTTCATGTACCCATGATATTCAATCTTCACTTACTGCCTCTTCCATAGTCTTTTCCAGCTGTTTACAGTCCTCACTGGAGTTTCTACAAATATGTATTGATGATCAGAGAGATGTCCTGTTTGTGTTTGTGCATGTCTGCAAGTGTGTGTGGTTTGTCTATATGAACGTAGGCATATATGTATACACCTCTGTGCAAGTTTATAGATATATGCATATGTGCATGCACAACAGTATGTATATGCATGTGTGTACATGTGTGTGTGCATATGTGTATACATATATATGTACATTCACAAGTCTGTGTGCATGTATATGTGTGGGCATACATGTGCATGTGTGTGGCTGTTTGGCTAGGTGGCTTTTTCTTTCTTTTCTTTCTCCTTGATCTTTTTTGTTTCTTGATCATTTTCCCCCAGATTTCTCTTTCAATTTATTCTCTTTGCCTGCCAGCCCTGCCTAGCCTCCCTTCCTCCTGCCTTGCTATTAGCTATTCAACTCTATTAGTCCAATCAAGTATTTTCAACAGGCAAAGTAACACAGCTTCACAGAGGTAAACAAATACAACATAACGCTTCTTTGCATAATTAAGCAAATGTTCCACAGCATAAATAAGTGTAAAACATCTTTATTCTTGGGCATGTATGTATACTTATGTGCACACCTGAGTGTGGAGATGAGGTGTTGTTTCTCTGGTGCTGTCCATCAGGCTTCATGAGGTATGGTCTCTCATTGGCCTGGAATTCTTCAATTAGGTGAGGCTGCTTAGCCAGTGAGTCACAAGAATCCTTAGGTCTTTAACACTTTAGCTCCGGAATTATAAGTCTCTGCCACCATGCAGATTATTT